>OY755240.1:6954806-7152306 GCA_963576725.1 Azorinus chamasolen
CTACAAGAGTTATATATGACCTGAATTTACATAGTTTGCAAAGGTATTGAAATGACTTTTATATGAAAGAAAGAGTTCTGGGGTTTATGGAGGTTCTATACTACAGGGCCGTACCCAGGAAATTCTTGCTGGGGGGGCCTAGGTGGGGAGGGCACGGGAGGGGTATCCCCTCCCGGTAGCCGAATTTTTTTCGGGTTGCCACATTGAATGGTGCAATTTCCTGCTATCTGAATCACTCTATCAAGATACAATTTATGTTATAATATAGGAAATCAGTTCCGTTTACACCTGGGTTTCAGTGTATAGACTTACAGACAGATATGTGTTCATGATTTTTTCCATTGACAGACAGACGTGATCTTGGTTAAAGTTTTTTTGCCATTGACACAAAGACAGACAGACATGTGACCATGTCTAAAGATTTTTGCCATTGACAGACAGGCATACAGACATTATGAAAAGTTGTTTTTTTCTGTAAGAATAAATAACTGAAATGCAAATATATAGATTATTTTGTTTTTCTGAACATTACCAAATTATATACAAATAAGCAAAATATCCAAATAAATATACACTCAACTAACCATGGCATCACAATGGGTTCTTTCTTCTAAATGTGAAAATAACACTGATCAAAACTACAAACATGAAATGTTACAGTTTAATAAGAGGGCCATGATGGCCCTTAATCGCTCACCTGGCAGGACTTTTTTCTATATAACAGATACTCGTGATTTCCTTTAAAATCATATGCAGTTTTCTCCTAAAAGTGGGTTTACCTCAGGGTTTTTTCCCCAATTGGCAAACTGCGCTTGATTGTTTCCCCTAATTAGCCATTTTTACTATATAAAAGCGGGTAGCAATGTTTTCCCCTTCAAGTGAAAAAACTGCCTGCCTGGTTATAACATATTTATTTATACAATGAAAAAGACATTTCATTTTGTTTTAATTTACAATAAGTTTCAGGGTTTTTTTGCCGATTTTATAGCCCTTATTCGGCTATATCCCCAATGGCAAACTGTATGTTTTTCACCCATTTTTTTTAGCAAAATTCCCAATCTCAAGTCACCAGAAAAATCCACGAAAAACGTTAACAAACCTCGATTTATTCAGAACAATCGATCTGGGGACGAATCATTAAT
The DNA here is from genome assembly GCA_963576725.1 of Azorinus chamasolen. Lineage (NCBI taxonomy): Eukaryota > Metazoa > Mollusca > Bivalvia > Cardiida > Solecurtidae > Azorinus > Azorinus chamasolen. Next base: position 6,955,949 of record OY755240.1, read on the forward strand.
ACTTTTTTATCATTCGAATTGTTCGGAGTTATTCTTTCATTACTAGCTATTGATCACTGTCAGTAAAACGCTTATTGGTAGAAGTGTATACTGCTTTTTGTAGCAAGATATGCTTAATAACGTCTTGATACGTCACACCCCTTGTCTTCATTTTTCGACAATGGTTGTGAACAACGTAGCAATTTGCATTTTGACACGACTGGTTCCTGAATAATTTATTTGCTAAACTCCAGTATATAGCGAAAACCGGAACCAACTCGTGATTACGTAGTTCGGGTGTTCTCCGCGGGGGATTCCCCTGATTGGTCCATACCAATATAGGCCAAGCGTGGATCACAGCATGACAGGTCTGTCTGTGTCTAAGAGAACTAACAGATAATCTCTTCCAGGGAGGAAAATATCGGTCACTAAAAAGTGCCTTGGTAAAATTTCAAAACGGTAGATTTAGCTGAAAACTAAAAAGGGCCCATTAAAAAAATGGTATCTTGGCAGCCAGCTGGGGGGGGGCCCGGGCCCCCTAGCCCCCCACCTGGGTACGTGCCTGATACTACATACATGTACAGTAATAATAAATAAGTACTACTTCTTCTTGGTACTTCTGATGGTCAGTTGCTGACTGGCTCTTCAGTATAATTTTGTACGTTTCATAACACATATGACATTTGAAAATTTTGAATTCATACCACTTTTTCAACAATTCAAACCATTATTTATGTCCAGCTTTATATTGTCAAGTGTGTATAGTTTATAATAGTTCCATACGGGTAGATTTGTTGTTAGTTTAATAAAATAGAGAAATATTTTTTTATATAGTACGAGTTATTTTATAATATCTTCCATTTTTTTCACTAATATAGTAACACCATCAAACAGTTTGGATCCTGATGTGATGCCTCAACATTTCTTGTCTTAATTGGATGTAAATATCTAACATTGCATGTTGGACGCTTGTAAGATGAACTGCAATTAATCCATTCCTCCATAGGCTATTTTTAGATCCACCCACTTTGAATAAATCTACCCAAAAGCATCATTAACTAGAGACAAGGAAAATATTAGAATTTTGTAATTTGAAATATCCGTCAGGATACTACTGGTGCGCTTAGTTGTAGGCAAGGTAGTTTTCGCCATTGTGAGCATTTATGCTCCTCAGGTTGGCCTCCTATAGGAGCAAATGCTCTATTTATCACAATGGTTTCAACAGGTGACCTTTACAGAGGCGTAGAAAGACGTATTTATGGAGGAAAGGGTAAATTACTCATCAACATCAATACCTTTACTCCATTAATATTTGTGAATGGAATAATGACATCATTAACATTAATTAGAATAATTGTTATAATGGACACAGAAATCATACAGGAGCCATCTGAACTAGGTCTCCTATGTTTGTAAAGGCATAGAATGGCATATTTATCATCATTAAATTTATGGAGTAAAGGGTTACTATGCCAACATATTTTATTGAATTACCTTGCTATTGAAGTATTAACCATTTACTCCATAAAATTTATACACCTTTCTATGTCTTGGCAAACAGAGGGACTCAGATCAGATGGCATGTGTAGGAGTCGTCTGGTCAGGGTCTGCTCGGTTTGCTTGTAAAATAATACAGATATGACTGCAGTTTCTGTCATGGCCAAATTAAAGTTCCTGTGCTCATACATCTATGACATGTCATAAAATGTAATCTAATTATTAATGTTCATGATATCATTATAGTATCAGGCAAAGGGTTATTGATGTCAAACCTACTCAACCCTTTCCCTGTTCTATTCCGTTTCAAATTTCAATACCTACTGGATATTCATTGACAAACTAAATAATATGTAATACGGAGGGTGAAACATTGTACATGTAGTCATTTTAGAAACTAAAGAAACAGATTGGTTAAATTTTATTAGCAAACAACATAGACCCTGATCAGATGGCTCCTATTGGAGCCATCTGATCTGGGTCTACTCTGTTTGAAAATGTGTGAAAATGCATTAACATGAAGGAAAGGGTTTATGGGCAGACTCTACTTCAGTCTTACTCCCAAATAGAACTACTGATAAACCAAACCAGCTTTTAATATGCATTTTATTAGCTCCACTTTTTCAAAAAGTGGAGCTATTGTCATGACCCTCTCGTCTGCGGACAGCTCTTGTATTTATTAATTATTATTACTGTATCTGTATTTTGCAGACAAGGGCGGGGTTTGGCGAAGCTTTTCCCCTCAACTTCAATGGATACATATAACCTGAGTTTGCACCATGTGAACTCTGAACAACAGCTGCAGGTAAGAATAGAGCTCAAGCTAAATAACATATTATTAAACATTTCCCATATCTTGTCCATTTCTCCTAATTGTGAGTGCAGGGTCTGCTCTGTGTGCTTATGATATACATGTATAATATAGATCTGATTCTACAGTTTCAGCTTGAGCAGAAATGCCCTATTTGTTCATATACTATTGTAAAAAAAATGTTTATTCAATATTACTGATGTTAGTATTTCTTACATGAATATTCAACAAGGAAATTGTTAATTTTTCTCCCATACATGTATATCATGTTTATTTCTCCTTGTTGTGAACTCAACAGACTGAAATGTTTAAACATATGAATACTGGATATTCAAAGTGGAATGATCCATCACTGTTTAAAAGAGTAGATCCAGATCAGACAAATCCTGTAGGAGCCAGCCAACTGATAAGGGTCTGCTCTGTTTGCAAGTGGAATTATTATTCTGTAATGTCTGCCATGATTAAAAATTCCTGTGTTTATGTGCATGTATAAAAACAATCTAGTTGGTATTCGTGATGTCATTATTTCTTACATGAATATTTATTGGGTAAAGGGTTAAGGTCAAGAGTCCATTCAGTTTGATGGGGTTAAATTTGCTACATGATTTTGAATGACAAACAGCCCAAGAACCCTCTTATCTGGGTCTACACTGTCCCAAATTGTAAATGCCAGTACGTATTCATTTAAATAGTATCCAGCATTGAAATGATTAAATATACAAAACACATTTAAGAATATCCAAAATCAGGCCTAAAACTTAAACAACTTTTGTTCTATTAAGCAAATATCGCAGAACTTGAGGGAACAATTTGATCAGAGTCTACTCTATAAGCATAAGTTTAGCTGACTTTTCACCAGTTTGTACAGCTGAATAATTCAATTCCTAGTGATAACTTTAATTGTAACTAATGGACCTTAAAGTAGCGAATAGTGTAGATCTTGATTAACTATGACCTTTGTAGAAACACCTTTTCAAGCCTTTGCAGACCCAGATAAGATGGCTCATGTAGGAGACATCTGATCAGGGTCTGCTCTTGTGTTTGCTGATGAAATTATAACAGATCTTACTATACAGATTTCACCAATATTAAAAACTCCCCTGTACATTATGCCATTATAAAAATCCAAATAATAGATATTCATGATGTCATTATTTTTTTTCATGAATATTTGATAGGGAATGGGTTAAACAATTTGATCAGGATCTACACTAATTGCCTAAATTTAACTGGCTGAATTTTCAGGTTAATTATAGTATTCTCATATTAGTTTGTCTCAGAAGTTGATGGAACCAGTGAATGTGCAATGTTAACCCTTTGAATGCAGGGTACCAGTGTACTGTCATTGGCAAACAGTATAGACCCAGATCAGAAGGCTCATACAGGCTCATACAGGCTCATACAGGCTCATACAGAAGCCCTCTGATCAGGGTTTGCACAGTTTGTCATCCAAAAATCCTGTAACAAATTCATGGTTTTTGTATTGAATTGACTCAATAGATAAATTCGCTATTCAAAGGGTTAGAAATTACTATTAAAATTTTGTGTAGGTTGGACCATTTTCAAAAATAGCTCCTTTATTTCTCCACCAAACCCTATACTGTGTCCACTCTCTAGATTCATCTCTTCGAGATGATTCTAAAGAGACTGAGTGGATACAGTATACTGTATAGCGTTTGGTGGAGAAATGTCGATTTTAGTATTTGGGTACACACTTTATCTGTAGCCTCCGTTGGATGATTGATTGATGTACTGGTAGATAAATGTTTACATTCTACTTTTAGCATTTAATAGGACGCAGACAGGTAGGAAGGTCAGGCTGACGCCTGAAGTGAATCTCTAGCAATAAGAAATGACAGAGATTGTGGTGCATATCTAATTATACGAATTAGCAGGGATGTAGATAAGATACTTATTGATTGACCAAAATTGCTTATGTCTCGGCCCAATCGTATGATGTTACTACTCATAAGAATTGCCACAGATGTATACGCTATTCTAATGAGTAGCGGCAATATAGGGTTCGGTTTGGCAGAGAAATGTAAACAACATTTTTTCTTAGGTTTCCTAAGTAATTATCTTATCTATAGCTCCGAAATAATTTTACTTATGAGAGATCCAGATAAGATGCGTAAAATAAAACATTTACATGAATAACTCATTTATTTCTCTACCAAATCCTATACTGTGACCACTCTTTAGAATCGTCTCTACGAGACGATTCTAAAGAGTGGTCACAGTATAGGGTTTGGTGGAGAAATGATGATTTTAGCATTTGCCTATTTGGGTACGCATGTTTATCTGTGGCTCTGAGTCTTATACTAATTGTGCCTACCCTAATTATCCTAAGTATTTGGACAGACAAAAATTAAGTAAATAATGCAGACCCAGATCAAACAAAGGAGAAGTTTAATCAGGGTCTGCACCATTTTCTCCTATGCCAGGCTAATTTAAAAATTCAAGTTATTGAAATAGACTGATTCTGCTGAACAAACCCATGGAGAGAGGAGAATGGATGTCCGAATACTTGTGCCCTGGTCACAATAAAAGTGTTTCACAGAGGGTCTAAAATCAATGTTGTTTGATATAATTATATAACAAATTACTGATTATTTTTTTAGAGTATGGTTCTTAAAGAGGCATACAAAACAGCCCTGGTGCATCATATATTGGGTTCAGTATGTTTTAAAATTGCTTTTAAACTTAAAGCAGGTTACAAACAAGGTGTCACAATTTGATGGCACTTGATATATACTGGAAAACATGATGCAAACCTTTTTTATTCATGTTTACAAATGAAGGTTATAGGGTAATTAATCCTTGACCCTTTCCTCCATAAATAAACCTTTCTGCGCCTCTGTAATAGTCACCTCTTGAAACCGTTGTGATAAATAGTGCATTTGCTCCTATGGAGCAAATGCTCTATTTATCGCAATGGTTTCTATACTTCACAATTATTATATAACATTTTCCTTTTCTCTAGTAAATGCTCCTTTTCGATAGATTCATTCAAAGAGGTTGGGTCTAAAATTAGCCTATGGAGGAAAGTGTTAAATACACCTTTCTATGCCTTTGCAAACAGAGAAGACTCAGATCTGATGACTCATATAGGAACTGTCTAATCAGGGTCTGCTCTGTTTACTATATCTATATATGATTCTACAGTTTTTTACTATTTCCGTGTCCATGTGCCAATATAAAAAAATAATCTTATAAATCTGTATTCATGAACATTCATGGAGTGAAGAATTAATGGCTCAGAATAGCAATATAGGACTGAGAATTAATAATAGATTATATAATTTTTAAGTTGTCAAATGTATAGTTTTATTGTGTCACCTGCCGAGAGGCAGTGTGTCACTTAGGGATCACTTTTCCGTCGTCTGTCTGTCTGTCCGTCTGCCTGTCCGTCACACTTTTCTTATTTTGGCTGTCATTTCTAAACTAATCATTATAGAGCTTTCAAATTTCACACATGGAACAAGCATGATGAGAGGAAGTGTCATGCACAAGGGCCACAACTCTAGCATCAATATTTTTTTGAGTTATTCCCCTTTTTCATATTAACAATAAGTTTGGTGACACACGTGCTCCTCCGAACACTCTTGTATGATAAATATAACATGTATGATATATTTCTTAGTAAGTGTGTCCAGCAGTGACACAATAGAATGTTTTCAATATATCTCAGTCGATAAAATGATATGTTATTTTCATACTCACTGGAGTCAACTGTCTGAAGATTTTAACCCTTTAACTAGAAGAGACATATTTCTTACACATTTGCAAACAGAAAAGACCCAGATCAGACAGCTCCTGTAGGAGCTGTCTGATCAGGGTCTGTTCTGTTTGCTTATTGAAAAATGTAGATCTGATTCTACAGATCTTGTCATTGTCAAACGTTCTCATGCTCAAATACCATTATGGAAAAAAGATACATGTACAGTTGAGTTTAGATATCTCAAACTTCAAGCCAAGTTGAAGGGACTATATAAATTAGTTTGAGATAACAGAAGTTTGAGTTATCCGATTTCTAATCTGGATAATTTCTCAAGTTCAAAGCTTAATGCAGGTCTACAGTAATGCTGAAAGCTCCTGTAGGAGCTTTCAGCATTACTGTAGACCTGCATTAAGCTGTGAAATGCGTTTCTAGATATGCGTAGTGATACATTTTAGAGCAATTCTGTATTGTAAGATTTTGGAAGGACCAAATTTTTAGTTCGAGTTATCCCATAGTTCGAGTTATCCGAGGTCGAGATATCAAAGTTCAACTGTAGTTAATTGATGTTCAAAAATTATTTCTTAACCCTTTCCTTTATATATAAATGCTTTTTCACAGATTTGCAAAGAGAGTAGATCCAGATCAGATGGCTTCTGTAGGAGCTGGCTGATCAGGGTCTGCTCTATTTACTTATGTAACCTTATACGTCTGATTCTTTCATGACTAAAATATCATGCGTTTGTATACCATTGTAAAATTTGATCTAATAAATATTCATGAATTCATTATTTCTGACATGAATATGAAACAAGGAAAGGACTAATTGAACTTTCATTAGAAACAGTGAAAGGGTGAATTGAACTTTCTTTAGAAATAGGGAAAAGGTTAATTGAATTTTCTTTAGAAACAGGGAAAGGGTTAATTGAACATTCATTAGAAACAGGGAAAGGGTTAATTGAACTTTCATTAGAAACAGGGAAAGGGTTAATTGAACATTCATTAGAAACAGGGAAAGGGTTAATTGAATATTCATTAGAAACAGGGAAAGGGTTAATTGAATATTCATTAGAAACAGGGAAAGGGTTAATTGAATATTCATTAGAACCAGGGAAAGGGTTAATTGAACTTTCATTAGGTACACATGAATCAGCGAGTGGGTTGACTGGCAGATGGGGTTAGAAAAATATGCCTCCTATCTGCCGTTCTTTGTTTTGTTCTTGATAACTCACATTGTAACATAAAAAAATTATCTTGTGTTTTTTAACCCTTTACAGTTAATTCATAGATACATACTTTAGGGTCTTTGCAGACAGGGTACACCAGGAGTTGTCTGATCAGCGTCTGCTCTGTTTGCTTATAGAATATAATATACATCTTATTCTACCATGAACAAATGCTCATATGCCATTCTGAAAATCTAATATATTCATTATTTCTTACATATGAATATTCATGAGGTAAATACCTAAACTCATTGCACATTAACCCATTCCTACATAGGCTATTTTTAGATCCAACCTCTTTGATTAAATTTACCAAAAAGGAGCATTTACTAGAGAAAAGGAAACTTTTAGAATTGTGTAGTTTTGAAACCATTGTGATAAATAGAGCATTTGCTCTATTTATCACAATGGTTTCATTAAGTGACTTTTACAGCTGCGTAGAAAGGCGTATTTATGGAGGAAAGGGTTAAATCTTTCCTTCATACAAATGCTTTTTAACGCCTTTACAAATAGAGTAGGACCAGATCAGATGGCCCATGAAGGAACTGTCTGATCAGGGTCTGCTCTGTTTGCTTATATAATTATAATGGATCTGATTCTACAGTTTCTACCAATACCAAGTTCCAAAATCAAACAGAGCAAACTCTGATGAGATGGCTCCCACAGATCTAGGCCTATATACGGCTCCCACAGATCTAGGCCTACGGCTCCCACAGATCTAGGCCTACGGCTCCCACAGATCTAGGCCTATGGCTCCCACAGATCTAGGCCTACGGCTCCCACAGATCTAGGCCTACTCTGTTTGCAAAGGTGTTAATAGCCGTCTCTCTGGAGAAAAGGGTTAAATCCATGTTCTGATAAAATAAATTTTCATGTTGATTTTGTTTTTAAATTAGAAGAATGATGTTGTTTACATTACTAAAGTCAGTTTCTGTTTTTAACACTTTACTTGATTCATGCAATACTCCACTCTTCATGAATACTAATTAATGCACTTGTATTTAATATTTCATTGTAGTTTCATAATCAAATATAGAAACAATAATGTGATCTTATTGGTTTTTTTGGTCAAAAATTTTAGAAATAGTAAAGGAAAAGAACAAAAAAGATAACAGCTAATTTTGTAATACATATATGTATGTAGAGCATGTGTAATGTTCAAGGAAGAGTTAACCCTTTCCCTCATGTAAACGTGTTTTCACGCATTTGCAAACAGAGTAGACCCAGATCAGACGGCTCCTAGAGGAGCCGTCTGATCAGGGTCTGCTCTGTTTGCTAATAAAACTTGATAGCTCTGTTTCTTTACTTTCTAAAATGTCTACAATATTCCACCTTCAAGAAATCTTTATAACTATTTTGTTAATGAATATTCAGCTGGTTCTGAAAATTGGCCTAAATATAGAACAGGGAAAGGGTTAAATAGAAACAACACATTTGTACCTTAACCCTTTCCTTCATATAAAACTTGCAAACACAGAAGCCCAAGATCAGACAGCTCCTGTAGCAGCTGTCTGATCGGGGTCTGCTCTGTTAGCTTTTGACATGATATAGATCTGATACTAAAGTTTTTGTCAAAGCAAAAAATTTCCTTGAAAATTTTATATTATAAAAATTGAGCGAATGAATATTCATGACCTCATTATTTCTTACATGAATATTGAACAGGGAAAGGGTTAAAGAGCTTATGTTAGGGTATATTTATTATTATTATTATTATTATTATACCACATTTATATAGCGCTCTTTTCATACAGGATATGTGCGTTCAAAAGCGCTTCACAAAGATATTTAAACAGTTACACTGGCTTTATTGTTCCTTTTTATAAGTGCCTCTTTAATAAAGAAGGCCAACCTATCTATTGTCTTTTTGTACGGGTTAGGGACATTTTACTATATATACATTGTACATAGTAATTTTGTAAGTTCTGAAAAAAATTTCCATTTATATTTTTTAGGATGATAGCCTCGACTCATTCAGCAATGTGATCCACTACGACTCTCCTCTAATTGACAAGAGCACAGGAAAGAAACCCAACACTCAGCAGGTGTCAGACTCCTCCCATTTTGCATGTAAGTAGATAGATGTAGTCCATGTGCATCTTGATATTGTATCATGCGCAGTAGTGTGAATGCATTTTAGTAGCTCGTCTGTTTCGAAGAAAAGTCGAGCTATTGTGATCACTGAGTTGTAGGGGTTGTTGTCGTCATTGTCATCAGCGACATGCAAAAACTTTAATGTAGCTAATTACTTGAAAAGTATAAGAGGTATCAACATGAAACTTTATAGGTCAGTAGATCTCATTGAGGAGAAGGCCCATATATAAGAACCATAACTCTTGATATCATATTTTTGGAGTTATGGTCCTTTAATTTAACTGGACAAGCACCAAATCAGATGGGCGTGCTGCACACTGCTTTTGTTTTTACTGCTATTGATAAAGGAGAATATTTCGAATACTAAAATCATCATTTCTCCACCAAACTGAATGTTGTGACCACTCTTTAGAATCGTCTAAAAGAGACAACTTTAAAAAGTGGTCTTAGCATAACGTTTACAGGAGAAATCAATGTGTTATTCTTGAAGAAATCTTAACCCTATCCCTGTTCCAAATATCAATAACAAAAAAAGTTTTAATGAAATATAGAAGGTGGAACATGGTAGCCGTAGGTAGGAGAGTATTAACCCTTTCCTCCATAGGCTATTTTTAGATCCATCCACTTTGTATAAATCTACCGAAAAGGAGCATTAACTAGAGAAAAGGAAAATTTTAGAATTTTGTAGTTTGAAACCATTGTGATAAATAGAGCATTTGCTCCATAGGAGCAAATGCTCTATTTATCACAATGGTTTCATAAAGTGACTTTTACAGAGGCGTAGAAAGGCGTATTTATGGAGGAAAGGGTTAAATCGCCATTTCTCCACCAAACTGAATGTTGCGACCACTCTTTAGAATCATGTCAAAGAGACTGTTCTAAAGAGTGATCTCAACATAAGGTTTGCAGGAGAAATGAACGTGTTATTCTTAAAAAGATCTTTAATTTACATGTCCTATGTATGCTCCTGATGCTTCATGATGTTGCACTATATGCAGAAGTGTAAACACAATTTTTGGTTGAATTAACTACACTTGTCATAAACTCATAGCCTCAGAAAAGACAGTTTGGCTTTTGCCATGCTGTAAAAAATTCTATCTGTTCATTATTATTAATTAGGTAAAAAGTAAGGTCTATTTTAAATCTACTTATAATATAAACAGATGAATATTAAGTCCATGAGGGAAACTGTAACATCAATTCCATATTACTCCATACACAAACAGATCTGGGTCCATGCTTATAAAGCTTCTTAGTTGAGTCTGATTTCATTCTCAAGCTTTTGATTGGTCAGATTTGAGTTCTCAAGCTTTTGATTGGTCAGATTTGAGCCAAAGGCTCAAATCTGACCAATCAAAAACTTGAGAACGAACTCAGACTCAACTAAAAGTTTTATAAGCATGGACCCAGGTCCTGATCAGACAGCTGCAACAGGGAGCTGTCTGATCTGGGTCTGTGCTGTTAGCAAATGCCTTGAAATGTATCTCTGACATTTGAAGGGTTAAGACTCAAAAAGTATTTGTGCGTGTTTGTCAACTAGTTTAGCTGAACACGACAGTGTAATAATCAAATTTTAGATGCATGTTTTTGTAAGTTTTATATTATTTTCGGTTTGTGATTGTTACCCTTTATTTTGCATTCTATATGTCTTTGACAACTGATGCTTGCTTTTTGCACTTTATTGTCTTGCATGTCTATTGGTGTAGGGTCAACCAATCAGAATTTAGCACCCCATTCTCAGCAGCACTTCCTGCCTACCCCATTCCAAGAAGCACCCATTTCCCAGGTTACCCCAGTGCCTTCACCAGCTTTATCCGAAGTTGAAGAAATTCAACAAGACAAAACCTCCAAGTCAGATCTTGCTCACCAGATTGATCGAATGGTCAAGGATGTTTACTCGGAAATAGAAATTCCCTTTAGACCATTAGACGACAAGAAGAACATTCCAGCTTGGATTTTACTTGAAGATAACCTTGGTAAAAATGATTTATGTGGTGTCTCATTAAACAATAGACACTGGGTGATTGACATGATTTTGAGCAAATGAACCCTTTACACCATTACCCATGTATACACATTTTAACACATTTGCAAACAGAATAGACACAGATCAGATGGCTCCTGTAACAGACCCTGGTCAGGATCTGCTCTGTGTGCTTGATGAATAGTTTAGACATGATTCTGCAATTTGTGTCATAACCAGACTTTCCAGTGTCCACTTGCCATTGTAAAAATTTGTCTGGTATTCATGATGTCAATATTTCTAAATATTCATGGAGTAAAGGGTTAATAATATTAACCACAGGTAAAGTTTTTCAGAAAATGGAATAATCCCTCTTGATACGTCTAAAGACAGTGTAAGGCTATCTTTCCAAATATGGATATACAGAAATTTTCAAAATTTTCTCTTAACCCTGTCCTTCATATAAATGTGTTTTCATGAATTTGCAAAAAGAGTAAATCCAGATCAGACGGCTCCTGATCAGGGTCTGCTCTGTTTGCTAATGGAATTTGAAAGATCCGTTTCTTTGCACTCTAAATTGGCAACATGTTCGACCTGGCATATTTGATTATAATTGTTTTGTCCATGACTATTCAGTCTAGGTATTGAAATTTGGAATAAACATAGAACAGGAAAGGGTTAATCCTTTAGCTGGTAAATATTTGTGTAAGAAGTAATGAATGTAAATTAGCAGAAAATTTCTTATGGCATTATCAACAAGGGAAGATTTGAACTTTTGACTATGGCAGAATCTGTACAATTTGATCTACATGTATATTATCTCATAAGCGAACAGAGCCATCACGCTTTTCTTGGTTTATTTCGGTCATGGCTGTAATCACAAAACAGAATCTAAGTCAGGAAGGAGATTATATTATGCATGGTTTGTGTGGAGTTTTCAGCTCAACTGAGCATGAAATGTTAATCATAAGCTTTAACGATCAGCAAATCTTAATTTCTTGTGGAAACATTCATGTAATGTGTTCTGAATCTACTTTTATCATGTTCCTTTACACAAATGCTTTTTGACACCTTTGCAAATAGAGTAGACCCATCTTATCAGGATCTGCTCTGTTTGCATATACAGTAAAACCTCTATAACGACCACTAAATTACATCAAGTATTTTGTGTTAAAGGCAGGTGGCTGCTTAAAGCAAGGTGAAAGTTAAACAGAACGCTCCTGTAGGAGCGTTCTGCTTTACTTTCACATTGCTTTAACCCTTCCCCTGTTCTGTATTTAGGCCAAATTTCAATACCTACTGAATATTCATTAAAATAGGTATTTAACCAAATATGGAAGGTGGAACATTGTAGACATTTTAGAAGGTAAAGAAACGTATATATCAAATTCTTTTAGCAAACACAGCAGACCCTGATCAGACAGCTCATCCAGGAGCCGCCTGATCTGGGTCTTCTCTGTTTGCAAGTGCGTGAAAACACGTTTATATGAGGGAAAGGGTTAAGCAGCCACCTGTCCTAAATACCAACTAATTAACACTATTTAGTGGCAGTTATAGAAAGGTTTTACTGTATAATTATATTAGGTCTAACTCTACATATGTATACTAAATAAGCCAATATAAACACTCCGCTATAAATAGATATTCATTATGTCATTGTTTCTTATATAAATATTCATCAGGGAAAGGGTTAACAGTTTGTAATAATGGCCTGCAAAAATTGCCATCTACTGCAATTCTGGAGTCAACTTTTAGTTTGAAGGGAAAAGGTTGAGCCAATATAGCATTGGTGTAGTCATTGGGCATTGGGTGTGTTGTGGGGGAGAAATGGGGAGTTTCAACATTTTGTCAAGACTTCAATACCTGTACAGCTACCCTTGTCAATCTTCATACATTTGCTCATCATCAGTCTGGTATGGGTCATTACCCTATTGTACATAGATAGATATGGCCCTTTAACCCTTTCTCCATGAATATTCACGTAAGAAATCATGCCATCATGAATATTAATTAGATTAATTGTTATAATACCGCATAGACACAGGAATGTTTGGCCATGGCAGAAACTGCTGCCAGCATACACACACATGGAAAGGTAGCATCTTGACTGATTTCAATAGAATTGTGTACATGCAGACTCAGATACCTGATAGGTTGATTGCTATACCCTAACTGCCTCTAATATTTGGACAGTATACCCTTTACTTCTTGAATATTGATGTAAGAATTAATGACATGGATATTGATCAGATTAATTTTATAATGGCACAATGACATGGACAAGGGACATTTTAGCCGTAGTAGAAACTCTGGAATTATCTTTCTTATTGCATAAACAAACAAAGCAGACCCAAATCAGACTGCTTCTGGGTCTACTCTGTTTGCAAAGGTGTAAAAAAGTGTATTTATGAGTTAAATGGTTTAGGTTTGTCTCTTGTCAAAAATTTAACAGTGGGAAAATGTGGTATTAAACTAGGTTGTAGCCTTTCTGGTCAACAGTGAGTTTTCCACCAGAATTTCTTGGGACAATAGTAATAGTTAACCCATTCCCTCATATTGACGACGTTTGACGACTCTGTAAAAGTCACTTTGTGAAACCATTGCGATAAATATGCTCTATTTATCACAATGGTTTCAAACTTCAAAAATATAAAAAAAATCCATTTCTCTAGTTAATGCTCCTTTTTGGTAGATTTATTCAAAGAGGTGGTATCTAAAAATAGCGTATGAGGTAATGGGTTAAGCATACGTAGGTGTTGTGTTCATGTAATATATAAACCATTTCCCTGTTTAATATATTCATGTAAAAAATAATAACCTCATGAATATTCATTAGCTGAGGTTTTAAAATGGCATACATGTACATACACAATCATGAGTTTTTGGTATTGGTTGAAACTGCAGGGTCATACATATTATGATTTCATAAGCAAACAGAGCAGACCCTGATCAGATGGCTCCTGTAGGAGCCATCTGCTCTGGGTCTGCTCTGTTTGCAAAGGTGTGACATAGTATTTGTATGAAGGAAATGGTTGATTAATTGTGTAAAATCAATCTCTAATGTCTACCTATTAATGTTATCAAAATGGTGTCAAATTAAATTATTCAGTGTCACAAACTGGTTGATAGGAGACATTGGGTATACGAATACTTAGGGTAATTAGGGTCTTACTTCTCTCGATTGCACTTTGGTTTGGCACCGCTTTATCTGTTCTTTTTGCATGTTTATATTAAAGGTAAATCGTTAAACTTTGCGCAGAGTTATTTTTTTGCCAGCAGGAACTAAATCAGGGGCATATGCCTATTGTCCTTTCTGTTTGTTTGTTTGTGTGTCTTTCTGAAACTTTAACCTTGGCTATAGCTTTTGAACTTTATTTAGCGATACTTCATACTGTTGGCATGTATATATATCAAACGAAGCTGCAACTGTTGAGTGGTTTCAAGGTGAAGGTCATACTTGTATGTCAAAGTGGCTGTTATTTTGTGTTCCAGCAATCTCTTTGGGGGCGTCACACTTGATCAAATAGATCTTGTGTAATATTGATACCAGGGAACCCTGCACACTTGTTTATCATTATTACCAGGGACCCCTGCACCATCACATTTTATTATGATCTGACAGACATTAGATACAGTAGACCCTACCTATAGCAACCATATAATGAATTAATATTGAGGTGGTTGCTGTAGACAGGCTTTTCTGTACTGAAGTAGCTGTCCAATTTATTTCTTGCCATATGTTACAAAGATGTTTGTGGAGAGGGGTTAATTGGGGGTCTTGTGTATGGGGAGGTATATGGTGATAGTGGAGAGAGGAGATGGTGGGGGTGGAGGGGTATAGGGAGGTGTATGGTGATAGTGGAGAGAGAGGGTGAAGGGGTAGGGGAGGTGTGTGGTGATAGTGGAGTGGGGGGTGGAGGGATAGGGGAGGTGTATGGTGATAGGGGAGAGAGGGGATGGATGGGGGTGGAGGGGAAGGGTGGTTTTTGTATGCATCTGACATATGTTCTAGTCGTGCATGGTATGGGATTTATGTTGCAGATTTTAGCGCCAATAAACAACCTCAGCACATAGTAGCCCAACCCAGTCGAGTGAAGGTCACTCACGTGTACAACCAGTGTGTGTTGACAGAGGTGCCTTCAAGGCCCGCCCAGGTGACACAATTAATAACACACGCAAGTAACCGTGCACCTACTTCTGCCGTGGTCACGGAGTGTGATATACGGACTTTGTTACAGGTTAGTAAGTTTGCCATCCCATACTTTCCTGAATATAGGAAATGAATTAACCCTAGCTGGCCAATATTAACCTTTTCCTCCATAAATATGCCTTTCTACGCCTTTGTAAAAGTCACCTGTTGAAACCATTGTGATAAATAGAGCATTTGCTCCTATAGGAGCAAATGCTCTATTGATCACAATGGTTTCAAATTACAAAATTCTAAAAATTTCCTTTTCTCTAGTTAATGCTCCTTTTCGGTAGATTTATTCAAAGAGGTTGGATCTAAAAATAGCCTATGAGGGAATGGGTTAAGGTAAGAAATATGGAAATAACCTTAATGGGTTAAGGTAAGAAATATGGAAATCATGAATTTTCTGTAGAAGCTGTAGTTTTATAATGGTACATGAACCCAGGATTTTTTATCCTGGCAGAAACTGTAGAATTCCAATAGCAAAAAACAGCAGACCCTGATCAGACAGCTCCTACAAGTCACGTGATCTGGGTCTATTTCATTTGCAATTGTTTGAAAAATGTTTATATGAATGGGTTTGATCAAACTTCACAATAATGCTGCTTAACCCTTTCCCCCCTCAAAGTGCCAAGGTGAGCTATTGGGATGATCCTATGTCCGGCGTCCGGCGTCCGGCGTCGTGCGTATGTGCGTCGTGCGTACGTGCGGCGTCAACAATTTACTTAAACATCTTCTTCTCTGGAACTACAAAGCCAAGAGCTTTGATATTTGGTATGTAGTATGATGTAATGGTCCTCTACAAAGATTGTTCAAATTATGTCCCCCGGGCTAAAAATGGCCCCGCCCCAGGGCTTATCAGTTTTTCATAGGAAAATGTTTAAAAATCTTCTTCTCTGAAACTGTAAGGCATAGACCTTTGATATTTGGTATGTAGCATCATCTAATGGTCCTCTACTAAGATTGTTCAAATTATGACCCCTGGGCCAAAAATGGCCCCGCCCCAGGGCTTATCAGTTTTTCATAGGAAAATCTTTAAAAATTTTCTTCTCTGAAAATGTCAGGCATAGACCTTTGGTATTTGGTATGTAGCATCATCTAATGGTCCTCTACTAAGATTGTTCAAATTATGACCCCTGGGCCAAAAATGGCCCCGCCCCAGTGCTTATCAGTTTTTCATAGGAAAATTTTTAAAAATCATCTTCTCTGAAACTGTAAGGCATAGACCTTTGATATTTGGTATGTAGCATGATCTAATGATCCTCTGCTAAGATTGTTCAAATTATGACCCCTGGGCCAAAAATGACCCCGCCCCGGGGCTTATCAGTTTTTCATAGGAAAATCTTTAAAAATCTTCTTCTCTGAAACTGTCAGGCATAGACCTTTGGTATTTGGTATGTAGCATGATCTAATGGTCCTCTACTAAGATTGTTCAAATTATGACCCCTAGGACAAAAATGGCCCCGCCCCAGTGCTTATCAGTTTTTCATAGGAAAATCTTTAAAAATCTTCTTCTCTGAAACTGTAAGGCATAGACCTTTGATATTTGGTATGTAGCATGATCTAATGGTCCTCTACTAAGATTGTTCAAATTATGACCACTGGGCAAAAAATGGCCCCACCCCGGGGCTTATCAGTTTTTCATAGGAAAATCTTTAAAAATCTTCTTCTCTGAAAATGTAAGGAATAGACCTTTGGTATTTGGTATGTAGCATCATCTAATGGTCCTCTACTAAGATTGTTCAAATTATGACCCCCAGGACAAAAATGGCCCCGCCCCAGGGCTTATCAGTTTTTTTCATAGGAAAATTTTGAAGAAATCATCTTCTCTGAAACTGTAAGGCATAGACCTTTGATATTTGGTATGTAGCATGATCTAATGGTCCTCTACTAAGATTGTTCAAATTATGACCCCTGGGCCAAATATGGCCCCGCCCAGGGGCTTATCAGTTTTTCATAGTAAAATCTTTAAATATATTCTTCTCTAAAATTATAAGGTATAGACCTTTGATATTTGGTATGTAGCATTATTTAATCGTCCTCTACTAAGATTAATCAAAATATGACCCCGCACCAAAAATGGCCCCGCCCAAGGGCTTATCAGTTTTTCATAGGAAAATCTTTAAAAATCTTCTCCTCCAGAACTGTGAGGTCTAGGCCCTTGATATTTGGTATGTAGCATCATCTAATGGTTTTCTACCAAGATTATTCAAATTATTACCCCTGGGTCAAAAATGGCCCCGCCCTAGGGCTTATCAGTTTTTCATATGAAAAGCTTTAAGAATCTTCTTCTCCAAAACTGTAAGGCAGAGACCTTTAATATTTGGTATGTAGCGCTATCTAATAGTTTTCTACCAAGATTGTTCAAATTATGTCCCCTGGGTTGAAAACTTCCCCGCCCAGGGGCATGTCAGTTTTTTATAGGAAAGTTTTTAAAAATCTCTTAAAATCTTTAAAAGTCTTCTCTGAACTTGTAAGGCATAGACCTTAGATATTTGGTATGTTGCATTATCTAATAGTCCTCTACCAAGATTTTCAAATTATGAACCCCGGATCAAAATTGACCCAGCCCTGGGGCTTAACAGTTTTTCATAGGAAAATCTTTAAGGTCTAGACTCTTTATATCTAGTATGTAGCATCATCTGATGGTTTTCTACCAAGAATTTTCAAATTATGCAATCTGTCATTGAAATCATTAATCTGTTACGAACAGGTGAGCGATTAAGGGCCATCATGGCCCTCTTGTTTATCTTTGCAAACAGAGTAGACCCATATCACATGACTCCTATCATTTGATCAGGCTCTGCTCTTTTTAGCTTAACATGAATTTATGATAAGACCTGATACTACAGTTCTGCCAATACCAAACAATCCTATGTACATAATTATGCCATTATGAAAATTGAGTTAATAAATGTTCATGATATCATAATTTCTTATATAAATATTCAACAAGAGAAGTGTTGCATTTGTAATCTGTCATATAAATGGTTTTGATCGGCTTTATAAGTATGTAAAATATAGCAGAATGATTTTTATACCCCATGTGATGAAGTTGCTTGGGGTATATAGTTTTTGACCTATCCAATAGTCAGTCAGTCCGCCTGTTTATTCTTATACTTTTTTGCTCATCTACCACTTTCATTTCTATACCAATTTTTCTCAAATTTGCTTTAAGAATTGTCATGAATAGAAGCTTGGACGAGTTTGATTTTCAGAGGAATCTGTCATTGGGAACCTCTTGTTTTCTCTGACAATTTGGTGGCATGGGGTATGTGAGCTTGCTCACTAAAGTTCTTTAATGATAGATGTACATAATATCTCAATTGGGTGTTAACAGAGCGAGCTAATGGGGCTTTCATGGCCGTCTTGTTGTTATCAGTAGACTTTGACTGTTAACTGTTGGCATATGTTTACTGTTTGTTTACTTTTTAATATATTTTGTATTGGATTACTGATGACAACTTGTTCTGTTTAAGGTATCGGCTAACACTGCATCAACTAGGCAGTATATCGGACAGCAGCCTTCCTCTGTGCTCAGAATGGCAGAGTACAGTCCCAGTGATGGTGGGAAGGAGTCGGAGCCATTTGAATCTGTGGCGGACGCTTTGCATTTACAGCAGTCTGTGATAGGTGAGTGAGTGTATAGAAGAACCAAGTGAGTGAATGTATAATAGAACCAAGTGAGTGAGTATACAGTAGAACCAAGTGTGAGTGAGTGTTTAGTAGAACTAGGTGAGTGGGTGTATAGTAGAACTAGGTGAGTGGGTGTATAGTAGAACTAGATGAGTGGGTGTATAGTAAAACTAGGTGAGTGAGTGTATAGTAGAACTAAGTGAGTGAGTGTATAGTAGTACTAGTTGAGTGAGTGTTTAGTAGAACTAGGTGAGTGGGTGTATAGTAGAACTAGGTGAGTGAGTGTATAGTAGTACTAGTTGAGTGAGTGTAGAGTAGAACCAGGTGAGTTAGTGTATAGAAGAACTAGGTGAGTGAGTGTATAGTAGTACTAGTTGAGTGAGTGTATAGTAGTACTAGTTGAGTGAGTGTTTAGTAGAACTAGGTGAGTGGGTGTATAGTAGAACTAGGTGAGTGAGTGTATAGTAGTACTAGTTGAGTGAGTGTATAGTAGTACTAGTTGAGTGAGTGTTTAGTAGAACCAGATGAGTGAGTGTATAATAGTACTAGTTGAGTGAGTGTTTAGTAGAACTAGGTGAGTGAGTGTATAGTAGTACTAGTTGAGTGAGTGTTTAGTAGAA
Organism: Azorinus chamasolen; assembly: GCA_963576725.1. NCBI lineage: Eukaryota > Metazoa > Mollusca > Bivalvia > Cardiida > Solecurtidae > Azorinus > Azorinus chamasolen. Next base: position 6,975,682 of record OY755240.1, read on the forward strand.
CCAGGTGAGTGAGTGTATAGTAGTACTAGTTGAGTGAGTGTATAGTAGTACTAGTTGAGTGAGTGTATAGTAGTACTAGTTGAGTGAGTGTTTAGTAGAACTAGGTGAGTGGGTGTATAGTAGAACTAGGTGAGTGAGTGTATAGTAGTACTAGTTGAGTGAGTGTATAGTAGAACCAGATGAGTGAGTGTATAGAAGAACAAGGTTCAGCCTCTTTGAATAAATCTACCGAAAAGGAGCGTAAACTAGAGAAAAGGAAACTTTTAGAATTTTGTAGTTTGAAACCATTGTGATAAATAAAGCATTTGCTCCTGTAGGAAAATTGCTATTTTCACAATGGTTTCAAAAAGTAACTTTTACAGAGTCGTCAAAAGTCCCCAATATGAGGGAATGGGTTAAACATATTTGGACAAAATTTTAGGCAAACATTATAGATCCTGATGGATCAGTTTAGATCAGGGTCTATACCATTTACTACTCTACAAGATTTATTTAACCCTTACAATGCTGAATTTTCAAATGGACTATTCCAAAATTCAAACATGTCAAGCTTATTGTGACTATTTAGGGATTTTTCTGAAGTAAAGTGTAACATGACAAACAGTGCAGACCATGATGAGAGGACTCCTAGGAGCTCTCTCATCTAGGAGCCCTCTCATCTAGGAGCCCTCTCCCCTCTCATCTAGGAGCCCTCTCATCTGTGTCTACACTGTTTGCAAAGGACATTATTGACTCATGTGCAGCACAGTAAGGGTTAATGTTACCATACAGTGCAGAAATTGGCTTTTTATTATGTGCCCGGGGGCATATTGTTTTTGCACAGTCTGTCTGTCTGTTGGTTTGTTTGTTAGGTAGTTTGTCCCCATCTTTAACACTGGTGATAATTTTGTAGCCATTGCACATAGATACTTCAAATTTGACATGCATGTGCAACTTAAGGAGGCAAACATTTTAGGGGTGACTTATTACGGTCAAGGTCAAACATCAAGGCCAAAGGTCAAATTATGGGTCAAATTTAGATTGGTGATTAACTTTGTCGCCATTGCACATACATACTTCAAACTTGGCATGCATGTGCAATTTATGGAGGGAATCATTTTTAGGGGTGACTTATTAAGGTAATTTATCATGGTCAAAGGTCATGTCGGGGGCAAAGTGTTTCACAAACACATCTTGTTCAGAATTACAAACAGATGTAAACTATTTGGGGTTAATACAGTAATAAATATCATGTGGATAGGATAAGGGGGAAGGGCAAATAGACATTTGTGATCTCGGCCGAGTTCAGACTCAATGCTTGAATTAATGCAGTGTCGGATGAGGGTCCGCACTGTTTGTGACCAGTCAGCAGTATCAGTACTTTCAAAGCTGATAGTAAACCTTTGCTCTGTATACACATTTTTACTCATTTGCAAACAGAGTAAATCCAAATCAGATGGCTCCTAATGGAGCCATTTCATCAGGGTTTGCATATGGAATTTCTACATTTTAGTCGTAGTAAAAAAACCTGTTTTCATATGCCATTATGACAAATAAGCTAATATATATTAACATTCCTTGTATCATTAATTCACAATACTATGTATGATGTAAGGGGTTCAAGGCAAATAATGCAGACCCTGATCATTTGTCAGCTGATAGTGGTCTGCATGATTTGTGAATGTTATATTGATATTTTCCCCTTGACATGGCATGTATAAACTTTTTTTTCCAGGTGGTAAACATTTGACACCAGTTTCTGCTGACATTGTTGCCCAAGTTGTTGCTGAGGCAGAGCGTAAGATAAAACTTGGTCAAACCCCAACAAATCTGTCTGCAACTGACGAACATTCGTTACAAGCCAGGCAAGGATCTGGTAGTGATAATAAACCTGCTGTCTCTGTGTTAGACTTACCACCAGTGCCAAAATTACCGGACCCTGTTGCCACTCGAGAACTGATACGTATTCAGGCTCCAAACATAGTCAGGTCCACGGAGAGGACCACCTGGTTTGGAGCCAATCCACAGGCTAAAACTAGAGATCCTCAAAATGTAAATGTCACAAAGGTCACTGATCTACCTCCTTATATATCACATGGCAGTCACAATGAAGAACAGGCAATGGTCACAATGTCTCAGTTGGAAAATATTATTGATGACAATCAAAGTGTAGCAAGTACCAGCAGTGAAGTAGAGAGTATCAATGAAAATGCAACAGAAGCCTTTCTGAAATCGTTGCCCCCATTCAAAGCAATAAATCTTAGTAGCATCATGCCAGAACCTCAACAAAACTTACAGAGAAGCCACTCACCTCCTGTGAAAGAGACATCATTCAGACCTCTCAGTCAGGATGAGCAAATGTCAGCAGGGGTTGGAACTCTTCCAAGTTACCAGTCCTTTGTGACAGACAGTGGTGTATTCTCGCCAGATGCAGATAGAGTTGTATCCCCTCAAGCCAAAACGATGACTTCAAGTAAGACCAAATTTGTTGTGCCAAAACCCGGACCCCTCTTTCAAAGCACTCCTAGACCTCCACCTAAAAGCACCTTACTGAAGTCTGGGCAAACTTCACAGGAGATTAAAATGGGGCAGGAAAGTAACTCACAGGTGGAGGAAATTCTAAGAGAAAAAGCAAAGCTTGAAGGCCAGCTGGAAATGCTGTCCATAGAGGCACAAGCAACATTGCAAGAAAGAGCTGAACTGCAAGCACAAGTTGCCTCACTGAAGCTGAAACTGATGAGTCAAAAGGCTCAGAAACATGATGCAGAAAAGGATGTTCTTAAGGCAGATCTTGAAGGTCTGAAACAACTTAGAGTCTCATTGGAAGAATCACTTGGTGAACTGCAAAGGGAGCTGGAAGAAAAATCTGAGGAAGGAAGAAGTCTGCAGGATGAACTTAATCAATCCCAAGAAGCATGTGATAAACTGAATCTCAAACTTAAAGAAATAAAAGATGACACGAAAACTAAGGATATGACAATACAAGCCTTAAAGAATAAAGTTGCTGAGTTGTATGTTGAAGTACAAACTTCAATGCACACAAAAATGGAAGCGGACAATGAGGCAAGATCTGCTAAGAGTGATCTCATTTCTCTGCAGAACACAAAAGACTGGTACCAACAGCAGCTTGAGCTGGCGACAAAGGCAAGGTCAGAGCTGCAAAGAGATATGACTCTGTTGCAAGCACAAGCAGCCTCACAGACAAGTATAATAGAAAGGCTGAAAAATGAGAATACTAGACTCCGTCAGCAGTTCACAGAAATCCAAAATAAAGCTCTAAAAGAGAAAGAGCTTCTGGCAAAACACCTGGAAGCAATAGAAAGTGACATGATGGATAGAGAAGCAGCCTTCCAGGAAATCCAAAGAGAGAGATCATTTCTGGAAGATACTTTTAATACAAAAATTCAGACTGCAGAAGATGAGAAGAACCGAATAACATTACTGATGCAAATGACCACAGATTTAGAAAACCAGCTGGATAAATCCCATGCTGATTTAAAGAAAAAGCAGAACCAGATAGTTATGTTAGAGAATGAAAACATTGAAATGATGAAGAAATTATGTTTGTCACAAGAGACAGCAATGGAAAAAGATAGTGTAATTGAAGATCTGAGAAGAAACATGATAGATCTAGAAGAGCGACTGAAGGCTTTTCAGAATAGCATCATTAACAAAGATGCTGAGGTACTGGTGCTGAAAGAAGAGAAGGCAAAGACAGAAATTGCATTGAAGTCAGCATTGTTGGAGAAGGCTTCAGTTGACCAGGTGCTGGAAGGTTTGAAGGCTGATATGGGTAAGGTGGAAACCAGCTTTAAAGTGATGAGGCAGGAGCTGAGTACCAAATCATGTGAAATGAGTGAAATGAAAAATCAGACTCTATCTTCTGATGAAATGGTTGAAACATTAAGGACTGAGCTTGAAAGTGAAAGACGGACATGTGAGCTGGCAAAGCATGAATTGGAAAATAAATCAGAACAATTTAATGATTTGCAAGGCCAGAAAATAAAATTGGACAGTGAAATTGTGATTCTAAGTGAGAAGCTGTCTTCTATGGAAAATGCCCATGAGGAGGCCATGAAAGAGAAACAGTTTTTAGATTCTGAACTCAATGCAACAAGAGAAAAACTTAATGAAGTGAAGCAAAAAGTTCAAGTTGAGAAGGAAGAAGAAAAGAAGCAGATGGCTTCAGAAACTGGTGTGGAATACAAAGTTGTTCAAGAAGAATGTGTTCAATTGAGAAGTAAAATTTCAGAGATGGAGAAGGGTTCAAAGAAGGATCAGCTGAAATCCAAAGCAAAAACTGTTAAGCTAACGCAGGACTTAAATGCTGTTAAGGATGAACTGATGGAGAGACAGAAAACATTTGATGCCAATATGGAAGTTCTAAGTGGAAAGTTGAGAGAAGTGGTCGGGGAGAAAGATAAGCTTGAGACAGAGTTGACCATGGTGCACAGGAAGTACGAACTGAGTATGCTGGAACAGAAGGACCAGATAGGGTCAGAATTGCAGGTAAGAAAATGTCAGAAGACTGTTCTGTTCAGAGCCGTAGATAAAGGTTCACTCTTTAGAATCGTCTCTTCAAGACATTTCTAAAATGTACAGAGTTCTAGATAAGATAAGTAAATTAAAATATTTTTTCAAGTATAACTTCTTTTTTCTCCACCAAACCCTATGTCTCGAAGCGACGGTTCTAAAGAGTGGTACTACTGCTACTACTACTATTACTACTATTACTACTACTACTACTGCTACTACTATTACTCGTGGCTCAGTGGTAGAGCGTCCACCTGCGGTACGGAAGGTTGTGGGTTCAATCCCCCGCCGTGACAGACCAAAAGTCGTTAAAAGTTGGTACTAGTAGCTCCCTTGTCTACGCTCGACATTAAAAGTGTAGTTCTAGGACTGGTCGGCCCGGTGTCAGGATAATGTGACTGGGTGGGGTGCCCTTGCCCTGTGCCCGCGGCACTACTACTACTTCTACTACTGCTATTGCTACTACTATTACTACTGTTACAACGTCTACATGTACAAGTACTACATCTACTACTACTTTTATATTTACTACTACTATATAATATACCACTACTACTATTACTACTACTACTACTACTACTACTACTACTACTACTACTACTACTACTATATAATATACCACTACTACTATTACTACTACTACTACTTCTACTACTACTACTACTACTACTACTACTACAATATAATATACTACTACTACTATTACTACTACTACTACTATTACTACTTCTACTACTACTACTACTGCTACTACTACTACTACTACTACTACTACTACTACTACTACATAATGTACTACTACTACTACTACTACTACTACTACTACTACAACTACTACTACTTCTACTACTACTACTATTACTACTACTATTACTACTACTACTACTATTACTACTACTACTACTATTACTACTACTACTACTACTAACTACTACTACTACTACTACTACTACTACTACTACTACTACTACTACTACTACTACTACTACTATTACTACTACTATTACTACTACTACTACTACTACTACTACTACATAATGTACTACTACTATTACTACTACTACTACTACTACTACTACTACTACTACTACTACTACTACTACATCATAATGTACTACTACTACTACTACTACTACTACTACTACTACTACTACTACTACTACTAAACTACTACTACTACTAAACACTGCCTGTCTGGTATGATCTTTCTTCTAACCTGGTTGTAATTTTAACCTGCCTTAGCGAAACTCCTCTTTGTTAGAAAATGTGTACTTGATCAGGGTCTACACTATTTTCTTCTATGTCAGTCTGTTTTGAAATCATCAAATGGTGCCACACTGACTTACTAAGCTTTACTTCTGGATAGAGGGGGAAGGTGTCTGAACTCTAAGGATAATATGGCTGGGTAATATTTCTCAGTATACTGCTCAATGGTTTTCAGAAATTGGCCTCAGAGCTTCAGCAGGTTCGGATAGAAAAACAGGAATTAGAGACTAACTTTGTGGAACTCCAGCATCTACGAGATACTGAACTACAGCAGTATCATCAACAGTTGTCTGCCCTTGATCAGGAGCTTCAGCAAGCATTGGAAGCACAGAAAGACAACTCAGTTTCCATGGAAACCAATCAGGAACTGATACTAGAGCTGGAGAAAGAGAGAGGGCGCTTAGAAGGTAGGTGAAGGAATTATACAGTACTGGAACCTCTCAAGAGAGGCCATTTAAGATGATTCCTAGGTCCAGATAAGAATATCAGGGTTGCCACGCGTCAGGGAAAAGTAGGGAATTTTCATTTTTTTCAAGGTCAGGGAATTGTCAGGGAATTTTGGGAACTGTCGGGGAAATTTGAAAATATATAAAGGCAACTGTCAGAAAAATGTCAGGGAATTTTGAAATAAATCTACCAAAAAGGAGTATTAACTAGAGAAAAGGAAGTTTTTAGAATTTTGTAGTTTGAAACCATTGTGATAAATACAGCACTTGCTCCTATAGGAGCAAATGCTCTATTTATCACAATGGTTTCACAAAGTGACTTTCACAGAGGCATCAATATGAGGGAATGGGTTAACCCTACACTCCATGAATATTCACCCTTTCCCTCATATAAACATGTTTTCGCGCATTTGCAAACAGAGTAGACCCAAATCAGAAGACTCCTATAGGAGCCGTCTGATCAGGATCTGCTCTGTTTGCTAATAGAATTTGATAGCTATATTTCTTTGCTGTCTAAAATGGCTATAATGTTCCACCTTCCATATTTCTTTATAACTATTTTTTTAATGAATATTCAGCAGGTATTGAGATTTGAAATTAACATAGAACAGGGTTATAGTTTCCAAAGTGTACATTTTCTGCACAATCTAGTGGACCATAGTCCATCTAACTCCATTTATCCCATTCCCTCACATTGATGCCTTTTGACGACTCTGTTAAAGTCACTTTTTGAAACCATTGTGATAAATAGAGCATTTGTTCCATATGAGCAACAGTTACTGCTCTATTTATCAATCGTTAAAAAAACTACAGAATTCCAAAATTTACCTGTCTTCTTTTTAATGCCCCTTATCAGTAGAGTTATTGAAAGCTGTTGAGTATATTGAAGGAATGGGTTAAAAAGTTGAATAAATAAGGTCAATGTAATATTACAATGCTGATTTTCAGGCCTCATGCAGAGTAACGCCACTCTTAAGCAGCATGTTGCCCAGCTTGAGGAGGCTCTTGCAGGCCGGGAATCAGCCCTTGTCGATATACAGACTCAGATGCAGCTAGCCTTAAAGGAGAAAGATGAGGAATCTCGTGACAATATCAAACGTGTTCAGACGCTAGAAGAGATGCTGCAGAAGGAAAAGAATGGCCAGAGGGACACAAGGAAACAGGTTAGGGGTTATGTTCAAAGCAGTTAACCCTTTCCCTCATATAAACGTGTTTTCACGCATTTGCAAACAGAGTAGACCCAGATCAGACTGTTTACTAATAGAAATTGATAAACCTGTTTCTTTGCTTTCTAAAATGTCTACAATGTTCCACCTTCCATATTTCTGTAGAACTATTTTGTTAATGAATATTCAGTAGGTATTGAAATTTGACCTAAATACAGAACAGGGAAAGGGTTAACTCTTTATCTGATATTACTGGATGTAAACACTTTTTTCATGCCTTTGCAAACACTATAGACTAAGATCAGATGGCTCCTGAAATAATGTAGACCTGCTCTGGTTGCTTATGATATAGTATAAATATGATTCTACAGTTTCTGCCATGTCTAAAATATCAGGTGTTCCCAGAGCTACAGATAAAGATGCATACCCAAATACTAAAATCGTCATTTCTCCATTAAACTCTATACTGTGCCCACTCTTTAGAATCGTCTCAAAGAGATGATTCTAAAGAGTGGCCACAGTATAGGGTTTGGTGGAGAAACTTCAATAATGTAGGGGCTACAGATAAAGATGCATACCCAAATAAAAGTCGTCATTTCTCCATTAAACTCTATACTGTGCCCACTGTGACCACTCACACAGAGCTACAGATAAAGGTGCATACCCAAATACTAAAATCGTCATTTCTCCATTAAACTCTATACTGTGCCCACTCTTTAGAATCGTCTCAAAGAGACGATTCTAAAGAGTGGCAACAGTATAGGGTTTGGTGGAGAAACTTGAAAAAAATTAATTTACGCATCTTATCTGGAGCTCTCGTTTCATTGTAACAATTCAAGAATATGACATCATGAATTTTTGTAATAGCTCAGATCTTCATAATGGTACATGTATATGAATACACGATATGACAGAAATTGTAGAATTGGATCTGTATCATTTCATAAGTAAACAGATCAGACCTTGATCTGATTAGTCTTACAGGAGCTGTCTGGTATTAGTTTACACTTTACAAAAGCATGAATGGCATCTGTTTCAGGTAAAGAGTTGGTATGCAGTGATATGTAGATGTCAAATAGTAGCTGGTTTGCAAGTGTTTTATTAGTCAGTCAATTACAAAATCCAAAGTTTTTATGCAAACTTAATATACAGTTTTGATCCTATTCCATTTAACCTTTTCCTTCATATACATGCTTTTTCACACATTTGCAAACAGAGAAGACCTAGATCAGATGGATCCTATAGGAGCCGTCTGATCAGGGTCTGCTCTGTTTGCTTATGACATGATATAGATCTGATTCTGCAGTATTTGTTAATGCAAAAAATTCCCTTGAAAATTCTACAATATGAAAATTGAGCCAATAAACACTATTTTTTACAAGAATATTAAACAGGGAATAGGTTAAACTTCACTCTATTGATCACTGTACAGTGGTACAACAAAGTCATTTCCCTTTGTGAAAAGTTGTCTAGTTGATGTATTAGCCCTTTTAATGTAGGTTAGATGCATACTGACATCTGGAAACAGTGTAACCTCAGATCAGAGGGTTCCTAGAGGAGCTGCAGGGTCTGCAATGTTTTTCAAATATAAATCCTCACACAATGTACATTGTATACCCTTTCAAACTTAGTGGACTCTATAGTTAACCTTTAGCCTGCTATGGGCGGATGAAGGTATACCAATGCAAACAGTTTGGATCCAGATGAGATGCCAAATAACATTCTTAAGCTAAACAGAGTGATACATGTTGCTCTTTTGAATTTTGTTATTTCATATTTAAATAGGTAAAGACTTTTCAGTTTGAGGTTTTTGTCTACAACATTTCTTTGTCAGATTTGATTTGGTGAAAAAATTGAGCTAATAAGTATTCATGTTGTCAATATTTCTTACATCAATACTGAACAGGGAAGGGGTTAATCGAGAGATATCTGAGAATAAAGCTAGTATGTCTGACATTTCTTTAGTAAATGTGTTTCTGATTTTAGTATTTTTGTCATTATGGTAATATTTCGCATGAAAATTATGTACCAGAGATAAAAATGCATTTATGATTTTGATTTATTGTACAGATTGGACAAAAAATAACAGAAAACAAAAAACTTCGTCGTAACAATGATAGCTTAAAACAAGAAATGGAACAAGCGAAACAAGAGCTTGAACAACGCATGCAGGAATCCAGTCTGTTGCGAGCTGAGCTGGACACGAGTAAACAGAACTTGCTAAGTCACCAGGCAGAAATGAAAGCCCTGGAAGGGGAGAATAAATCCCTGCATCGTGAATTAGACAGGATCCAGCAGCATCTACAAGATAACATGGCACGGGAACCAGTCATACAGGAACAAATTAAGGTAGCAATGTCATCTTGACTAACTTTTTTGTGGTTGATTTTAAACCCTTTTTTCGTAAATATGCCTGGTCATGCATTTGTAAACAGAGCCGACACAGATCAGATGGCTCTGTGCTTGTGAAATAAAATCTTATCCTACATTTTTGCAATGGCCACAATTTCCTGTATTCATATGCCAGACTAAAAATTGTTCTAATTAATATTCTTGAAATCATGAATTCTTGTATAAATATTCATGTCGTAAAGGGTTTAGAAATAACTCTTTTATTTTCCGTAACTCGGTGATGGCCTTTGAATATTTAGATATTTTGCTGATCAACATCTGTTGTCCGTTTCTTTAGGGGGACATTCTGTAACGGATTTCGTTACAATTAGATCTTGTTTAATATGAGAATAGACTAATTAATATATATAATTGGCCGAGTCATGAATGAGTATTCATTAAGTAACAGGTTTTATGCCTTTGATTATTCTAGGAACATGAGTTTTATTTATAAATTTTCTTTTTGTTGTTGCTGCAGAGTCTGGAGTGGCAGCTGAAGTTGAAGTGCTCGGAACTGGAGGCAGCACAACAGCAAGTGAAACTGGAAGAGGAGAGACAGATGTCAGAGATTAACAGCCTGAAGCAGCTGCTACAGGTAGGCCTGACAAATAACAGAGATGGTGTAATCCATTGATTAATATCCCAAACACATGCTTTTGTTTAGATATGTGATATATTTCACGATCAAGGGGCCATAAGGGTGGATGAAGGCAAATAAAAACTTTCAAAAGAAAATAATTAATTCTGTTTTTAGTTATAGCCAATCTGTTATAGCCAATCTGATCCATATTAAGAAATGATGAAAATTACATTATAGCGAAAAAAAATGTGAACCATATTAATACAACATTTCAGTTGATTGATTTTTCACCCTTATGGCCCCTTGATCATGAAATATACCATATATCTAAACAAAAGCATGTGTTTGGGATATTATTCACACTCAGTAATAATTCTAGTTAGCCGTCTGTTTCGAAGAAATCATGAGCTATTGTCGTAACTCCGGCGTCCGCGTCGTAGACGTCATTGTCGTCGTCCCAAATCTTAACATTGACCATAACTCGATAGGTATAAGAGGTATCAACATGAAACTTCATAGGTTAGTAGATCTAATTGAGGGGAAGGCCCCTACATAAGAACCATGACTCTTGATTTCAAATTTTTGGAGTTATGGCCCTTTATATTTTTTGACAATGACGACAGACGAGCATTTGCACCCGCTTGCGGTGCTCTTATTTTAGATTTTAATATAAATAAGAAATATGTTAACTTATAAATTAATATTCATATTTAGTGGAGACTGGCATTAACCATTTACCTCATGAATATTCCTGTAGGAAATACAAGTAATGACATCATGAATATTAATTAGCTAATTTTTAGCTCGTCTGTTTTCGAAGAAAAAAATCGAGCTATTATGATCACTGGGTCATAGGCGTTATCGTTAGTGGCGGAGGCGTGCAAAAACTTTAATGTAGCTGATTAATAAAAAAGTATAAGAGGTATCAACATAAAGCTTCATAGGTTGGTAGATCTCTTTGAGGAGAAGTGTATGCAGTAATAAACAATCGCCAAATCAGGCGAGCGTTGTCTTATGATGGCATCTGTACACAGAAAGTTATGGCCATATGACAGAAACTGTAGGATCAATGAACAAGCATAGCAGAACCTCATCCTGTACGAGCTGTCTCATCTGGGTTTTTGTTTTGTAAAGGCATACAAAATTGATATTATAAAGATTTTTTCACACATTTGCAAGCAGAGTAGACCCAGATCAGACGGCTGTATCTGATCTGATTCTACAGTTTTTGTCAAAGCAACAAATTCCCTTGCCAGATACAAACTGTTAAGACTCTGATAATTTTGTTTTTAAAAAGTACATTTTAAGAATTTGTAGCAGACAACAAAATCTGCATACAAAAACTATATGAGGTCAAAGAGTTCTCTCATTTAAATTCTTTATCAAGACTTTGCAAACAGAGAAGATCCAGATCAGACGGCTCATGTAGGAGTCGTCAGATCAGGGGCTGCCCTTTTTGCTTATAACATGATATAGATCTGATTCTATGCATTTCTTGCATGGATATTGAACAGGAAAAAAGTTCAGCACTATTCATAATTACAAAATTATTTTCTGTTTTCAATGAAGTGACTGCACTTGTATTTGTAGGAAAAGAACAGTGAGGTGGAGTCCCTGAAGCTTGACATTACTGCTATGAAACAGGACAAACAAAACCAGGTTGCCAAGGTTACAGAGCTACGAAGTGCTTTGAAAACATCTATACAACACCACAAGGTAAAAACGAAAATGAGTACAGTAAAACTTAACCCTTTATCTCCTGTCAGAATATTTATGTAACAAATAATGACATCATGAATATTTATTGGCAGAATTTTCATAATGATATATACAGTAAAACCCCTCTAAACCGGAATTCTAGAAGAGAAGAATTTAGCTACTTTTAGGCAGGTGGCTACTTAATGCAGGGTAAAAGTCATGCAGAAAGCTCCTCTAGGAGCTTTCTGCATGACTTTTACCCTGCATTAAGCTGCCACCTGTCAACAAAAACGATATTTATACCAAAATTAACGTCCGGTTTAGAGGGGTTTCACTGTACACACAGGATTTTTTGTCAAATTGTTTATCACAATGGTTTCAAAAAGTGACCTTTACAGAGGTGCAGAAAGGGTTAAGCATATTCATCAATAAAAACTTGGATGAGTTCAATTTTCTGAGGAATCTGTCATAAGGAACCATTTTTTTCTCTGACAATGTGGCGGTGTTGGGTATATGAGTTAATTTTATGATGCTTTTGAAAATTTGTTTTTATTGTAGGGACTTTCACTTTATCAACATTTTCCAGCAAATGAATATTGTCCAGCAGGCTAAAGTTTAAGTTTATTTGTTTCAAACAGGTTACACAAAAGATGAGCAAGTTGAAGATTATGAATGGCAGTGGTGATGCTGACGGATTCGAGTTACCTCCCTTGCCTTTTGATTTAGAGGACATGGATAAGTTACTGCAAGATAGCACAGTGAAGGCACTGGAAAGCAAGTGAGTTATCTCCATTTATAGTTTTATACATACAACATTCATAAATCTTTCTATTGTATGATAGAAATTCCTAGGATACTGTTTGACTTTCAGTCAGTAATTTCTCATAAACTTACACAAATCAGGTTTATGTAAAAAGTGCAGCAAATCACAATTTTGGCAAACATAATTTTGTTCAATATTTTATGGATTATTGCATAAAAGGAGCATAATCTGTCAAACAGCCCTGTGTACCCTGAACCCATTACGAATATTCATCTAAGAAGGACTGACTATATGAATATCAAGTAGCCAACTTTATAACAACATTATGTACTAGGGATGTTTTGATTATGGGGCAACCAATATATTCAGATCTATATTATTTTACAAGCAAACAGAGCAGACCCAGATCAGATGGCTCATACAGGATCCATCTGATCTGAGTCTACTCTGTTTGCAAGGCATATGTATTAGATAGTAAGCTAAACCTACCTCTTCATCACTGTGAGCCTAGTGTCCCCTCTGTATACAGACTGACTGCAACTATTATCACAGATTGACCTGTACTTAGAGTAGGGTTTTTACATTAGTTTTGCTCTTAGTTTAACCATTACCTTATAGAGACACTTTTGGCAAACAGAGTAGGCCCAGATCAGGCAGCTCCTTCAGGAGCCATCTGATCAGGGTCTGCTCTGTTTGCTTATGAACTGATATTAATCTGAATCATTGCTTCTGCCATGACTAAAGTATCATGTTTGTGTTTTAGGCCCTTGGACAACCTTCAAAACTGTCTATTGAATTTGAGGTCAGAAATCTCGGGCCTACAACATCAGATGGAAGCCCACACCAACACAATAGAAACATCAACAAACACCTGGACGTAAGTACTGCCATTACTCTAAATATTCAACCTGTTTAACTCAGGCATATAGTGCAGACCCAAACCAACAGCTTGATCAGGGTCTACACTATTTGCTCCTTAACCCATTACCTCATAGGCTATTTTTAGATACAACCTCTGAATAAATCTACCGAAAGGGAGCATGAACTAGAGAAAAGGATAATTTTAGAGTTTTGTAGTTTGAAACCATTGTGATAAATAGAGCATTTGCTCCTATATTTATCACAATGGTTTCAGAAAGTGACTTTTACAGAGGCGTCAAAAGTTGTCAATATGAGGGAATGGGTTAATAACCTGTATTAAAGTAATTTAATATTGTCAAAATTATGTCAAACAGACATATTCAGCTTCACACACCAATGGAGAGAGGAGATGGGATGTCGGAATAGTTATTTAAAAATACGACAGTATGGGCACAACAATATGCCAATTTTGATTGGTGTTACATTGACATATCTTATTTTGAAATATACAGTACTACATCTCCTTAGTGAATGCTGCATAATTTCATAGAAGTTATGCATGTGATAATTAGCATATTGTTAAGCCTTTCCCTGTTCTGTGTTTATTACAAATTTTAATACCTACTGAATATACATGGACAAAATAGTTATAATGAAATATGGAAGGTAGAACATTGTAGCCCTTTTAGAAAGAAAAGAAACAGATCTATCAAATTCCATTAGCAAACAGAGCAGACCCTGATCAGACGGCTCCTCTAGGAGCCGTCTGATCTGGGTCTTCTGTGTTTGCAGGTGCGTTAAAACATGTTTATATGAGGGAAAGGGTTAATTGAAATTGTACCTTGTACCAGAAGTAAATATGAAATCAAAATTGTTCTTAACTAAACGAAGAACTTATTTCTAAAGAAAGCATTGATCTTTGAATGAATCATGGTTGTATTAACTCCTCTCATACAAACCTCAACTTGCCTAGCATTTTAACCCTTCGCTTGCTGTTCACGTCAATATACCTACCTGTAAATAGTGAAGACCCAGATGAGACAGCTCCTGCAGGAGCTGTCTTATCAGGGTCTGCACTATTTACAAATTGATTGTGCAACCAGTGCACTCCACAGCAGTGATTGCACAGCGAAATACTTGTACACAGTGAAGATATAAGTAATTATACAACAGGGCATGGGTAAAGAAGAAGAAATGTTTTTTTTAAATTCAGCAAGAGAAAAGAGATTATGGACCCTGATGAGATGCTGGGTGGCTGGGTCCATGTTATCTCATCAGGGTCCAAGTTATTTGACATTCTTTCAAAAGTTTGTCAAAACTTTGATCAAGTCGGAAGTCAGTGAAAAGTTCAACAAATCATAGACCCTCATCTGGGTCTGTGTCTACTCTGTTTTATCAAATAATAGTTTATGGCTATCCAAATTCTCAATTATTGCTTAGCTTGCATATTTTATGACTATCCAAATTCTCAATTATTGCTTAGCTTGCATATTTCTTTGCAGGACTCTAGAGGAACAGGTATCGGAGTTACGACATGTAGTACAGACGATTTCTAATACAACCATGTCTACAGCTACGACTAATTCACTAGCAGCTGCTGCAGTTGACATGGCTAACAAATCTTCAGGAATATTTGATGTGTAAACAATTGATGGAAAAATGATATTTTATTCCTATAACTGTTTCGCTGCCAAATTTTGTCGTCTGCTTCAATTTTTTTATTTTTCTTCATTTTTGTCTAAAAAAACCCCAGTCACAATAACAAACAGTTAGGATCCTGATGAGACGCCGAGTTACTCGGCGTCTCATCTGGATCCAAACTGTTTGCATACATAATCACAGATGCGACATCAGCAGCAAAAGAGTTGACTGATAGAGATGCCTCTTCATGATTTTGCAAACAGTACAGACCCAGATTAGGAGCTATCTGGATCTGCTGTTTGATATGTCTGATTCTATGATATCTGACATGGTCATACATGTACATACAATTCTGGTATTAATATTCATGAGGTAATGCTAACTCAGATCTAGTGTTCAAATAATTGAACAGACCCAGTCTTCTGCAAGAACGATACAATCTCTTCAGAGACCATTTAAGCCTTTACCTCATACAAATGCATTTTCACGCATGTGCAAACAGAGCAGACCCAGATCAGACAGCTCCTATAGGAGCTGTCTGATCAGGGTCTGCTCTGTTTGCTTTTTGACATGATATAGATCTGATTCTACAGTTTTTGTCGAAGCAAAAAAAAATCCTTGAAAAATTAAAAATTCAGCTAATAAATATTCATGATATCATAATTCCGTACATGAATATTGAACAGGGAAAGGGTTAAGCCTTCACCCCAGGAGTATACATGTCAGAAATAATGCCATTGTGAATAACTTATGATTGCATTATGAACGAGGAACTTCTTGTCATGGCATAAACTGTAGATTCAGGTCTCTTTTATTTCATAAGTAAACAGGGTGGATAACTCTTAACGGTCTACTCCATTTGCAAAGTCTACTCCATTTGCAAGGTCTACTCCAAGGTCTACTCCATTTGCAAAGGCCTTATAAGGCATCAGTATGAGGTAAAGGATAAATGAATAGAAACTCATATTGCTGATTATCCATTTTCCTTCATAAGCAAACAGAGCCTCTTCACTCATTTGCAAACAGAGTAGACCCAGATCAGACGGCTCCTGTAGGAGCCGTCTGATCAGGATCTGCTCTGTTTGCTTATGAAATTATACAGATCTGATTCTACACTTTCTGCCGCAGTCAAAAGTTTGTTGGTTGATATTGCTGTAAAACAATTCTGCTTGTTATTAATCTTAATGTCATTATTGCCTACATAAATATTGAACACACCATGGGTTCACCCTTTCCCTGTTCTATGTTTAGACCAAATTTTAATACCCACTGAATATTCATGAACAAAACACTTATAATCAAATATGGAAGGTGGGACATTGCATCCATTTTAGAAAGTAAAGAAACAGATCTATCAAATTCCATAAGCAAACAGAGCAGACCCTGATCAGACGGCTCTTCTAGGAGCCGTCTGATCTGGGTCTACTCTGTTTGCAAATGCGTGAAAACACGTTACTATAAGGGAAAGGGTTAATGCAGAACTGAAGTAATACAGAGATATCTTATGGGATGTCTGGTATAACTTTTGTTCCCACGTTAGTCTAGTGTCTGTTTTAACCATTTCCCCATATAAATGCATTTTCACGCATTTGAAAACAGATAAGACCCAGATCAGAAGGTTCCTATAGGCCCTGATCAAGATCTGCTCTGTTTGCTATTGGAAGTTGATAGATCTGATTCTTTAGTTTCTAAAATGGCTACATCGTTTAACTTTCCATATTTCATTAAAACTATATATTGTCCATTAATATTCAGTAGGTATTGAAAATTGGATTAAATATAGAACTGAACAGGAAAAGTGTTAATTTGTTACTTGCTAGTGACAAATTTGTTATTATCTATGCAAACAATTTAGATCCCAATGAGGTGCTAAAGTATCTGGGTGTCTATTAACTCATTCCCTCATATTGACAACTTTTGACAACTCTTTAAAAGT
The DNA here is from genome assembly GCA_963576725.1 of Azorinus chamasolen. Taxonomy (NCBI): domain Eukaryota; kingdom Metazoa; phylum Mollusca; class Bivalvia; order Cardiida; family Solecurtidae; genus Azorinus; species Azorinus chamasolen. Next base: position 6,992,942 of record OY755240.1, read on the forward strand.
CACTTTGTGAAACCATTGTGATTAATTCAGCATTTGCTCCTATAGGAGCAAATGCTCTATTAATCACAGTGGCTTCAAACTACAAAATTCTAAATTTTCCTTTTCTCCTTTTTGGTAGATTCATTCAAAGAGGTTGTATATAAAAATAGCCTAGGAGGTAATGGGTTAAGGATACAAATTTATAGACTTGCTGATAATTTTGTTTTTAGAAAGTATATTTTAAAAATTTGTAGCAGAAAATTACATCTTCAGACACAAATTCTAAGAGTGCAAAGGGTTAGATGTTTACCTCATATAAAACTATATCAAGCCTTTGCAGACAAAGAAGACCCAGATCAGATGGCTCCTGTAAGAACTGTCTGATCAGGTTCTGTTCAGTTTGCTTATGAAATTATGATAAAACAGTTTCTACCAATACTGAAATATCCTGTGTACATCTGCCATTATAACAATTCTACAAATAAATATACATGATGTCATTATTTCTGACACGAATAGTCAACAGTAGTGTTTAAACCCAGAATTTCAATTGATATGAGGGTTTGTTGCAGAGAGGTTTTTTACTGAAGATGTAGACCAGTTAACCCATTGTAAAAGTTACTTTGTGAAACCACTGTGATAAATAGAGCATTTGCTCCCATAGGAGCAAATGCTCTATTTATCACATTGGTTTCAAGCTAAAAATTTCTAAATATTTCCTTTTCTGTAGTTAATGCCCCTTTTCGGTAGATTTATTCAAAGAGGTTGTATCTCAATATAGCCTAAGGGGTAATGAGGCTTCTACAAAGCAACAGATAAAGGGGTGTATTCAAATACTAGAATTGTCATTTCTCCACCAAACCCTATGTTGTGACTACTCTTTGGAATCGTGTATTTGAGACGATTCTAAAGAGTAGTAACAACGTAAGTTTTGATGGAGAAATAAAGGAATTATTTTTTAAAATGTTTAATTTACGCAATCCTATATGGACCTTTGTGTCATAATTCTTATGAGTACAAATGAAGTAGGGTTTGACTGCAAGATATAGACAATAGTTTAACTGACTCTTTTTATAGCTCTGGGCCATACCATATTTAATGTATATACATGTATATATAGCAGAATAAGTAAATGCTGTCACATCAGGAGCAGTTTGAACTTGGCCCGCACGTTTTGCTTATGGCCAGATATTATATCTAATTAGGACTGAAAGGTGAATCACACCTTTTTTTTACTTCATGAAAAAACCTTGTGATCCACTCAAACCATGTTGAAAATATGTCTACCTGTTTCATAAGCCTTTATCCCTCTATTCCTGACCTGCCTCTCATTTGCAAACAGCTTAGCTCCATATGATATGTGGTGTAACTCGACATTTATTCTATGTCTCATCAGCTGTTTGGCACTTGGCTAATGGATTCTTAAAATCTTGAATGAATCCGTTGAAGGTAAACAAATTGTACATTATCAGAATTACAACAAACACTTACAAGTATGTTTCACAGTGGAGTAAGGGTACGCTTCAATAATCACTTAACCCTTTCCCTGTTTTATATTTAATCCAAATTTCAATACCTACTGAATATTCATTGACGAAATAATTATAAAGAAATATGGAAGGTGGAACATTGTAAACATTTTAGAAAGCACAGCATCAGATCTATCAAATTCTATTAGCAAACAGAGTAGATCCTGATCAGACAGCTCCTCTAGGAGCCGTCTGATCTGGGTCTTCTCTGTTTGCAAATGCGTGAAAACACGTTTATATTAGGGAAAGGGTTAACCCATTCTCTCCTACTGACGCCTTTTGACGCCTCTGTAAAAATCACTAAAGTCAATTTTTGAAACCATTGTGATAAATAGAGCATTTGCTCCATGGGAGCAAATGCTCTTTTTATCACAATGGTTTCAAAACTATAATTATAAAATTCTCCTTTTCTATAGTTAATTCTCCTTTCCGTAGATTAATTCAAAGAGTTTAGGTCTAAAACTAGTCTAGGAGGGAATGAGTTAAACCTTATCCAACTAAATGACTTGTATTTTTGCAAACAGATTGGATCTTCATGAGAGTCCAGGTTACTAAATTGTTAATGTCACAAATTTTACTAGTAAAACAAAACCATACAGAAATACTGTATCAGCTGGTTCATAATACATATGTCGACACATGTCCATAGAACGTAGGTTAACCCTTTACTCCATGAATACACCTTTCTATGCATCTGCAAACAGGGTAGACCCAGATGAGCAGTCTGATCAGGGTCTGTTCTGTTTGCTCATGAAATTTGTCATGGCCGACATTTTATTTGTTTGTTCCAGTGCTATTATGAAAATGCACCCAATTACTGTTCACGGTGCCATTACTTTGTAGATGAATATTCATGGAGTAAAGGGTTAAAGGTCATAACTCTAGTATTTATATTCATCATCTACATCTGTCTCCCCTAGAAATGTTTAAAAAAATGAGTTTTTGTTGACAAATTCTGCAATAGCTTTCAGTGTTCGTGTTATTGTTTATACCAGAAATGTGCATTTAAATGTGATGATTTGTGTTTTTGCAATATTTCAAATTTGCATTTTTACTTTTATGATTTGTTTATATGTGTTGTTTTATTGTTGTTTTTCTAAAATGGAGGGCGTGTATGTTATATTGTATTAATGTATATGAGCAGCACTTTGAGAATAAACGTTTTGGCTGTGCAAACATTATATACCTAGACTAGGCACCAGCATACCACATACATATGATGTCTTTTCAGTGTTCAAGGTTTACATTGTTTAACATTATTTTGTGTCCGAAACATTTTTTATCCAAACTGATGGAGCTAATATGTCACCCGACTTATGTATGGTCTGGGTCCATGCTTATAAAGCTTTAAGTTGAGTCTGAGTTTCGTTCTCAGGCTTTTGATTGGTCAGATTTGAGTTCTCAAGCTTTTGATTGGTCAGATTTGAGCCAAAGGCTCAAATCTGACCAATCAAAAGCTTGAGAACGATCTCAGACTCAACTAAAAGCTTTATAAGCATGGACCCTGGTCTGGGTCTGCACTGTTGGTAAACACTTGAGCACACCCAGAGTTGTGGATTAGATGTACATGTATACTAAATCTCTTATTTCCCAGCTAGACTCTATATTAGATAGGATGCATAATGAATTATTAAAATCTCTTGTTTCTCAATCAATCTACGCATATTGATCTATCAAAATCTGTTATTTCTCAGCCAAATTCTTTCTTAGATAATATGCATTCTGATCTATTAGAATATCTGATTTCTCAGCCGAATCCTATCTTGCTGCTTTTTTAATAAGAATCTCATTGTGCTGAGACATCTCTAGTGATTACCAGTAAGATATGGTGTAGCGAAAAAGATAATTAATATATTTCGTAATTGGCCCACCATATATACAACCCTGGAACAACATTTCTTGTGAGGTTGCTCATATTTTGGCAATATATATCATAGGTTGATACATATAGGTTGACAAATATCTATTATTTCCTGTTTCATAGATAGTTTTATTTTGGTGCTTAATTTGTACAATGGAACCTCTCTGTGCCAGTGTGGTTCTGTATGAGCCAGTCCAGTTGACCCTATAGGGTTGCATTGAAGAAAGGTTTTCTTGTAGGTTGTAGGATAGCAGAAGATACTGTGCTCATGGAGCTCCTGTCACTGTATGGTCTGTGACATAAACCTTCTATACAGGGTCTACTTCATTTGCTGGTTCTGTTTGACTCTGTTACTTAACCCTTTACTCCATGAGTATTCATATAAGAAATAATTATATTATGTATATTACTTAGAGTAATTTTTATAATGGCACATAAACACAGGCGTTTTTGGCCATGACACAAACTGTAGCTTCATATCAATATTATTTCATAAGCAAACAGAGCAGACCCTGATCAGATGGCTCCTACAGGAGCCGTCTGATCTGGGTCTCCTTTGTTTATGAGGGCGTATGGAGTAAGGGGTTTATATCGTTTCATCATATATTTTTGCACTCCATAACTCTACACTTGATAATTTATTGGTGTCTTCAAAATTCTCAATCTTAAATTTTCTTCCAATTTGCTGTAAAACATACTGTTAACTTGCAAATAGTTTCGGTCCTAATGATATGGAGTAACTCTTCGTCTAATCTTCATCCAAACTGTTTGCATGTCTGATCAGAATTTCGCTGCTAGCCTGTAAAGTGTTAATAGTAATTTCTGCAGACTGATGGTAATAATAGTCATATGTATTCTGTGGGCGATTTAAATTAGGTTGATATTTAAATAGGTGTATTTAATGTAGTGTTTAAGTATATTTAATTGGTTGTATAGTATTACAGAAAAATCGCTCGTACATGATCATTAAACAGTGTATAATTATGGGTCTTTAAGACAATAAGAAGCTTCATGCAGGACGATGCAATTGCAGCAGCTCAATGATCCAAACTGTTTTCAAATGCAATGTCGCTTACTGGGATATACACTGTTTGCAAAGTTTACATTTGACCAGCATTCCTATCGGTAAGAATCGATTTCTTTTTCATTTTTTTGCTGAGAAATGTTAGGTAACTTGTTTAGTACATCATGTTTGTATGAACTAATTAGCAATCGTATCATGGTACCGCTATGCGTTGCAGTGCAATAAACCTCTCTCACTGATGATTTACATGACATGAAATCAAGGCATTGCCTTTGGATATGTTATAATAGGTGTGCCTGCACAGAAAATGTATTATGTTGGAAAGTCCCAGCTATTTGATGTATGAAATTGTAAACCATTTATGTTTGCTTGTTGTTGTTTTTCTACCGATCAGATCTACAAAGTCCAAAATCATGTAATGTCATGAATAGCACGAGTCTGAATATCATGGATCTGACATATTGTTATGCCCAAACTCCTGTGTCAAAATTCAAAGTTCTAATTACCCTAAAACACTAAGTAAATACAGATCTGTCTTTAGTTCGTGCCAAACACTTTTGATAAGTATAGACCAGCAGTAAAATGTGTAGACCCTGATTAAACGCATCTTCAAAGATGCGCATGATCTGGGTCTATCTAGTTTTATCTATTTTTCAGGTTAAATAAGTTGAGCTATTGCCATATTCTTACTTTTACAAGAGGTATTATAACGGTTACACTGGTAAGGGATAATCACTCCGTAATGCATATTTACAGAGTTACTTGTTTACATGTTGATATTTCATGATAACAGACACGCATTGTCATTCGCATGTAGTTCTCTTGTTATTGTTCCTACTGATGGATTAACCAAGTAAACTGGATTCAGATCAAACACCACTTTAATTAGCATATGACCAGAATCCAAACTTTCGGTAATGGTGTGATGTCCAAGATGATAATTGATTCGTCCTGATTTGATGTGCCAGATTTAGGCATTTGTATTCTGTTCTAACAGTCGTTTAAACCCTTTACTCTATAAATACGCCTTTCCATGCCTTTGCAAACAGAGTAGACCCAGGTCAGACTGCTCCTGTAGTAGCCGTCTGATCATGTTCTGCTTTCTTAGATTTTTTAATTAATATAGACCTAAATCTACAGTTTCTGCCAGGGATAAAATTTTCATTGTTCTTATACTATGATAAATATGTAGCTACATTTGTATTTGATATGAATACATACATACATTAGTTCATACATGTTCACGGAGTAAAGGGTTGATCTGATCTATCATGTACTATGTGGTTTTCTTTTAGCATGTACACGTGTATATGTACAAAATGATAAGGGTGGAGTCACATGCGCATATGTTTGATAATGTTTATTTGCATACTGTAACATTTAAACAGTCAATGATAAAGTTATCTGACAGAGCAAATACACGTTTACTAGTTTAGATATGTATATGCTACAGATATATTATCAACATTCAACCTTCTCATACTAATAGCGTACGTATCTACATTTACAAATAGCATAGACCCATACTAGACAGTTCCTAAAGGAGTTGTCTCAAAGGGGTCTTAACATGATGAATTTAGTCGCTACATTTGATTCACCTTTGGAATGCTTCACCTCATGAATATTCATAGTGGATCGCTTCACATTTGAATATCCAACGTGAAAATGGTTAAAAATATATGCTGCGATGTGGTAATTAAATGATAGATAATACTTACTAGAAACAGAAGGATAATACAATTAAAACATGAACATATACAAATGAAGATACGTGTATATGTTATTACATGTATGTTGATTACATTTGCATACCATGTAGACAAAGACGAAGCTGCTTCATTAGAATACCACCTTTGATTAGGGGCTCTGCATTATTGCTAACATACAAACTACACACAGCTACAAACCCTATGAATATTCATGTTAGAATTCATGCATGTAGGAACTCCAGATAGTTCAATGATGGCACGTGAACAAGAGAAGTTTGAGTATAACAACCTGTAGAATCTGGGTCCATGCTTATAAAACGTTTAGTTGAGTCTGAGTTCGTTCTCAAGTTTTTGATTGGTCAGATTTGAGCCTTTGGCTCAAATCTGACCAATCAAAAGCTTGAGAACTCAAATCTGACCAATCAAAAGATTGAGAACGAAACTCAGACTCAACTAAAAGCTTTATAAGCATGGGCCCAGATCTATCCAGAAGTCAACTCAGCGGACACTGGTTATACAGGAGTCATATGATCGGTGTCTACTCTGTTTACAATGGTATTAACCCATTACCTCATAGGCTATTTTTAGATACAACCTCTTTGAATAAGTCTACCGAAAAGGATCATTAACTAGAGAAAAGGAACATTTTAGAATTTTATAGTTTGAAACCATTGTGATATAGGAGCAAATGCTCTATTTATCACAATGGTATCACAAATAGACTTTTATAGAGTCGTCAAAAGTCGTCAATATCAGGGAATGGGTTAACGTGTGTCTCTATTATTCCGATACAGCAATTCGTACAGCCATGTTCAGCCTATTATTATATTTCACAATTATTAAAATATTGAGTGAACGACATGCTTGATTGTGTGATTAATACGCTCGACTACAATATCAAGCGACACTGGTTCGATCACCCGCGGGAAAACCCCCAGAAAAACAGAAAAACTCTGTCGATAATGAGAGTAGGGCATCATGCTAGGGATTCGCAGTCTTAGCTGTTTAATTATAGTAGGCGGTAGCTTAATACTCCCGAAAGAGCTTTCTGTGCTACTTTCGCCCCACATTAAACAACCACCTTCTTTTGAAAAACTGCCATGTTAAATCAATACGTTTTTTGCTTAAAATAGGCTTGCGTTTATACTGTTACAATATAATGCTCATAGTTCAGTTTAAATATTTGTATTTTAAATAAGTTTCTTCTGAACAATTGTGGTTTGCTACAATGCTCAGCCTTAACTGTTTTAATTCTCGTCAGCCACAGTGTCGGATTTATTTGATTTGTATAAGACACCGAGTTGTGAGAGTGAAAGGAGTTGAGTAACAATGGGGTAATCAACATGATTAATTGTTATGTGTTTTGAGGGATTAAACTATATGAAATACTTGAATCCTTGTTATTTTACCCCTTATTCCTTGTACACTAGAGGAAAAAGTATTCTAAAGAAACCACTTAAGCAAAGCCATTTCCATTTACTTGAAGAATATGCAAGGACCCCTTTCGCCTTTTATATCCCTTAATATTTACTTGAAGAATATGCAAGGACCCACCCTCAACCCTATATGACGTTATCGCGTCACTCGGAGTATAATCATGATCTAAAATATTTGTAACTCGACCATTATTGTGTCTCAGCCAGCTAGATAGCTCTTAAATAAGATGCAATGAAATGGAATTTAAAGCTAATATCATGTTTGATTACAAGAAAAGGGTTAATGCTAGTGTCCATTGTTATTGACACTAGACACCAACAATAAAATAAAATATGTTTTGCGTATATATTCAACTGTCCTCCTCTGCAGTGATGTGTGAATTATCGCATGATCTAGTTTGATATACAGTAAAACCCCTCTAATGCGACCACCAAAAAGGGGCATACTTCACAGTGGCAAAGGCAGGTGGTAGCGTAATGCAGGACGAAAGTTATGCTCCCATAGGCGCTTTCTGCATAACTTCCTTCCTGCATTAAGCAACCACCTGCTTATGAAGACGGACATGTTTGTTCATTAAGTGGTCACATTAGAGGGGTTTTACTGTAAATGTTTTGGATGTCGCCAACACTTCTCACGGTGCAGCTTAGATCATCCTTAGCAATCTATGACGTGTTTATGTGTTGGACCTTATAATCCGATATTAATATTCATGTAAGACATTTGCAAATTATGTAGACCCATAAAAGAGAGACACGAGGAACCCTCTGATCGGGGTCTTTATTGTTTGTAATTGAGAATACTCTTGTAAACTATACCTTTTGATACTGAATGGACTCGGTTGTTAAACATTGATGGATCATTCCACTTTTAACCCTTCGCTTGCTAATCGCGTCAATATACCTACCTGTAAATAGTGAAGACCCAGATGAGACAGCTCCTGCAGGAGCTGTCTCATCAGGGTCTGCACTATTTACAAGTTGATTGTGCAACCAGTGCACTCCACAGCAGCGATTGCACAGCGCAATACTTGTACACAGTGAAGATATATGTAATTATACAACAGGACATGGGTAAAGAAGGAGAAATGTATTTTAAAATTCAGCAAGCGAAGGGTTAAGATTAACTATTAAAAGGCTATAGCCGAAGGCCTAATATCCAGACAGTCTGCGTCCAATCAGGAGCCAAGCTGTTTAACAATCTGACTATATAGTCGATGAAGTTTTCCTGCATATTCTAACATGATATTCTTAAGGAAAAAGTAGTAAAGTCAAGCAGGAAAAGACACACACAAGACGCAACTCTTAACTTGATAGAGACACACTTTGTCTCCTTTGTTAAAGCATAGTAGAGCCAGATCAGGCCTGTAGGTGGCGTCTGATTGACTACATGGACTCAGTTCAACAGGAACACTTTGACGTTATTGCGTTTGAGTTGCCGGACATACAGCCTACCTTCAGTTTCTTCATAGCTGATTGTGTCAGGGCTACTAAGCTCGCCACATGTGAGTAATACCTTGATTTTATTAGTCCTTTTTCAGCTGATGAACATTACTAGATACTGTTGAACACACATACACATTGTATGTCCTGTCTACTATAGCCTGGAACGGGCCTTTAAGCTCACAGTCCGTGTAGGTAGCCACTACCGTCCCGTCAAACCTCATGCACACCACGTTATGAGCGTCACGGTTAGAAACATAAATAAGGTTGAGTGCGGGGTTAATGGCGACATACCATGGACGGCAAACAAATTCCGTCCATTACTGTCAGTCTTTATTCTATGTAGCACTGACCCTTTCATGTCCATTACCTCTACCTTATGGGTATCAAAACTAACTACATGTACTAGTTTCTCCTCACTGTAGGCCACACCGTAGCAATATCCGTCCACCCGAATCTCCTTGTCGACACGGAGTGCCGGATCCATTATAACAAAGGTAATCCTATTTTTATATGGCAAAGTGGCGACCACGGTGTTATTAGTTACTTTGGCTAACGCCCATGGACTTGCTGACAATGTTATAGCTGACAGCATTTTTGTTGTTTGGTATCAATGGCCTTCATACTTTTGTTTTCAGTATCGGCAATAACAAGTCTATGTTCGGGTAACAGAACAGAACCAGTAATCCAGCAGGTGTTCTCGTCTTCAATACGCTTCACGTGTATGTCTGACATGCACTAGTCATTTGCAACCTTTAAAATAGGTGATCTGGACTGTGTGATAAATGGAACCTTGGTAATCTGGAACCGAATTATAGGATACCTAATTACCTATACATAGTCTAGGGAGGGATTTGGAACCAAACCATCTGAAACTTATTACACGTATTACGTTATAAATGCTTGTTGATTAAACGAAAGAACAAAACGGTTTCAAAATGCACTGTTTCATGCAGAGGTGCAGATTTTGGGTACCATAATTACTTTTTCTTTTGGACTCGGTCATCAAGTGGCACAAATTACTTCCAAAGTTCGCTAGATGAAAGTGATAGTAAATCATGTTAAAAACTTAGTTTAAACCTAAAAAACTAACATTAAATCACACATGGAGTAAATTCTCGACACAGTGCGTTAACAATTCTTAAATATCGCACATATTCCTCGTCGGGCCACTAAATAGTTTTATGTAATAACTCGAAGATTCACCGATAGTCCTGTGCACGATTCCGGTAGATAATTCTCTTTTTCTTAAAAGGCATAGAGCAGAACTAAGACTAGAAAATAATGATAATCTAAACGTTAATGTTTGTTTCTACTTATGATCTTCGAGCTCATCCATAATAGGTGTCCATTAAAACAATTTCTGTGAAAACTTGTATGCCTTTTCTTGCTTTGTTTATCAGCCTTGTTATGGCGAACATGTCACGTCACATTCAATTTTTTGTATATTTAAATCGTCTACATGTATACTAGTACACAAGTTTCCGAGTCCAGACGGGCCTGTCAGCATGTCGCGTATGTCTGTGTTGGACGCAAAATAGAATGACCCAAAAGTTTTGATACGTTTAGCCCTTTGTAACTCATTTTCCAACGACAATAACTTGTCCTTTGAGTTAACCATGGTTATATATAGATCGCTATTTTGGCTGTTGTTATTCAACACCTTTATATCTGAAGCTATGGCTTGATGTTCCGTTTCGATTTGAAGGCATTTGGTGACGATAGGGTCAAGTTTGGCGATTTCCTCGTTTTTTAACTTCTCAGCCTTTTCGTGTAACTCATGTTCTACATCATCAACGGCTTTTAATATTTCCATTTTAAACGTTTTGATAGCGGAAACGGCAGCAGTATGGCAATTATGCATAAGAGCTATCTGATGTCGGAATTCCTGCACCAGATTCTTTGACGTGTCCGCGATTCGGTTCAGTTTTGTCATAAAGTCTCTAAATTCTTTCGAGCCAGTGAACGTTTGTGATTCTTCTGGGATGTATTTCACGTTTCTGCATGTTTTCTGATGCTTGAAGAAACAAATATGGCAACCTATAAAAGAGTGTCTGGAACAGTGGTACGATAAAACCTCGCCTGTATGCCTCGGGCATTTTACCGTCACTTTATTCTCGCCGTTTCCCACAAAGTCACTTCCAGATTCTACGGTTTTGGAACTAGTCATTACTTTATTTTCATTTGTTGCCATTCTACAATTTTCACCTTACTATCCTCACTAAGTTGTAATTGTCATCAATTTTTTAAACGAGTTGTTGGTGTTATCTCACGTAGTATCACTTTGAATTCTGACCGAAAAGATTAATCTAATTTAGATAACTAAAGGTTTATCATTTATATCGATATACACTTGTTACATCAAGCCCTATCGCGCTATCCGCGACCTGGGTCCATGCTTATAAAACTTTTTAGTTGAGTCTGAGTTCGTGCTCAAGCTTTTGATTGGTCAGATTTGAATTCTCAAGTTTTTGATTGGTCAGATTTGAGCCAAAGGCTCAAATCTGACCAATCAAAAACTTGAGAACGATCTCGGACTCAACTAAAAGTTTTATAAGCATGGACCCTGATTCGCATTTATAAACAGCTTGGATCCAGATGAGATTTCTAGTAACTTGGCGTAGCATCAGGATCCAAGCTGTTTAACACTTAGTCATCAGTTTCTAAAAAGGCTTGATCGAATACCTTCATGCCGTTTAACAAAAACTCGTGTCATTGCACTTGGACCTGATCCTTCGAGATCATGAATGTCAGTAATTTTTGTTCTGAAAATTGAATACCGCTTTAAAAGCCGGTGATAGGGGCACGAACAGTGTTGCACTTTCAATTATTACTTATGAACAGACACAAACAAACCGAGTATGCGATTTTCTCTTTTTTTGTTGCAATGTTTGCTTTCGGGTGATTACCTTCCTTCAGAATTTGATCCAAAATTGAACAGACATTATCTTTTCATAACAGGGCATTGGTTACTGTATAACACACAACATGTCCCATAGAGTGAGGCCAAATGCAATTCTTAATAATGAGCATACAATACAATGAATTTGACGCAGAATATTATGAACTATTGCACGCATACACGCGACTAGTCGTTTAACTAATTGTTAGTGGCTACGAAAGGTTCTCAACCGTCTACAACTGGATATGCGGATGGTGGGTACATATACGTACAAGGACATCTGTCAGTATTTGCTTTACTTACTAATGCGCATACATTTACTCAAAATTGCTCATTGGAAGCTGTGGATATTTGCATGGCTACACGCTGCTAATTGTTTGACTAACTGCTACTGGCTACGAATGGTTCTCAGTAGTAAATGAAAAAGTAGTAAAGTCAAGCAGGAAAAACCACACACAAAAGGCCAGTCTACAAGTCTGGCGTGCGGAAGGATAATATACCAGGACATCTGCCTTTATTTATGCATAAACGAAGCAATTTCGGCAAGCTACACATTTTACAATAGTGTAGTGGGACGTCTTATGTATGAATGTTATGACGCTTGGGTCTGCTTGATTGTACGCCGTTGGCACATACATTCTGTGACCTTAGGTGTTCAACGTTTTCAGAAAGCTCCCGTAGTCTAGTAGTGTGCGCGCGCATGTTGTGTGTGTGGTTGAGTGGATGTGTTGCTTGCTTTCTGTTGGTGAATTTGGCGTTGGTTGTGTTCTGTTCTGTGTGTGTCTTTACTACTTTTTCATTCACTCGGATGGGGGAGGGGCTTACTGTTGAACATATAGGATCTCAGAATTAGTGTGCGAATGGTGTGCCTTAAACCTGTCTGCATATACAGCCTCGTCAGCTTATTAAAAGAGCTTGTGATTAGGTCAAGGACACCAGATCATAACATATGAGATGTCGCAGTAGGATCACTTTCTGTCGTGCCACAATTCCCAGGATTCCTCAAATAGTCGTTCATCTGATAGTAAGAATGACAGGAGACGAACATGTATTTGCTTAATTTTTGTTCTTAATAAATCTTTTCATATGTTCATTCCAAATTCAGTCTTTACATAATTATACATTGTACGATACAAAAACCTCTTTACATACAGACGGAAGAGACGATTAGAGACAATAAACCACCGTCATGTTAATATTGAATTACAAACAAAATGTAACACGTGTAGACCTAGAGGGAACATCATCTAAACTTGTCTATTCGGAGTCTGCATTGGCCTCATTCGGTAACATTCTTTCACGTGCACTATACCTATGTCACACTCTAAGATTAGTCATTATCACCCTATTTCTGAAAGTAGTAGATCATTCGGAAGCAAAAGCAGCAATGGAAAGAGAAAATTGCAGACTCGGCTTCATTGAGTCTGTTCATGAACAGTAATTAAAAGTGCAACACTACTCATGCCCCTAGCACCGGCTTATTCAGTATTCAGTTTTCAAAACAAATAACATCCCGAAGTACCAGAAAATACAACATCACTGAGAATGAAGTCGCATTTGTAAACAGTTTTAATCCAGATGAAAGGTCGAGTAACATCTGTATCGAAGTTGTTTGACTCTCGGTCAACAGTTTCTCCAAAGTTTAAGCGGTTAAAAGTAGTCCAATTTTCACCAAATAAAATTTTAACAAACATTACTGTTTGCAGCAGCTTGATATGGGTTAACTAAATGATAATTGATTTTTACTTTTTCAGAGGGACAACAATAAAATTGTCAGACATACAGTAAAACCTGTCATAATTTGACATGGGTTATTTGAACACAGGAGTCTTAAAAAGCAGGCCAAGTAATGCCGTAAGCTCCTATAGGAGCTTTCGGCATTATTTTTAACCTGCTAACCTGCATTAAGCTATCATCTGCCTTACATACACACATTTAGACCCCTTTTTGATGGTTGCTTAAAGCAGTTACTACTATGAATACTCCGAGTGGTAATTACAATCTACATTGTTAAATAAGGCATATCTGATTATAAAAAGCGGTAGCGATTCGAATCTTCCCGAAGGTCATATTGGCAATGTACTGTTCTTCACACTACTAATGGCACAACAAGTGTAATGACAATATCCCCTGTTTAAGTTGTGGTTTAGTAAAGAGATATTTGGAAGGTGGAAGTTTAACCCTTCGCTTGCTGAATTTTAAAATACATTTTCCCTTCTTTACCCATGCCCTGTTGTATAATTACATATATCTTCACTGTGTACAAGTATTTCGCTGTGCAATCACTGCTGTAGAGTGCACTGGTTGCACAATCAATTTGTAAATAGTGCAGACCCTGATGAGACAGCTCCCGCAGGAGCTGTCTCATCTGGATTTTCACTATTTACAGGTAGGTATATTGACGTGAATAGCAAGCGAAGGGTTAAGGCAGGATGAAGTAAAGCAAAACGTTATTTCTGAAGTTTTATGTATGACTTCATACTATTTTAAGCTTGCGTTGAATAAAGAAACAGCAATATGTCTTATTAAACAGATATAAACTAATATTGGGTGAAAGTCGTCCAGAAAACTCCCATGGTTGCGTCCTACATTGCCTTTCACCAGTTATTATGACAGGCACTGAAACTACTTTGAAACACATTAAGATTTGGAGAGCTTTTATGCACGACAACTTATGCCATTAGCGTTATGACTGTAGAACCTCTCTATGACTTACTTGACTTCATCCCTGTTGGGATATAGGGAAGCAAAAGACCAACCCACGTCCCTGTCGTGTAGCCTAGACAACGACGAAACCCAACTATTAGGGCTCTGGTGAATCTGGAGGACCAATCCCCCGATCCAACAGTAGATTACATATAGTTGCAAACTTCTAAGCAAGTCCAAATTGTGTAATGTTGCATTTGCTCGTCAGTAAAGAAAGCTTTTTCAGCATGACATGCCAGAAATTATTTTTTCTCGGTCAAATACTGTCTGGATTTAGTTAGTAATGGAAAAGTAGTAAAGTCAAGCAGGCAAAACCACATACAAGACACAACCACCACCAAAACACCGACAGACAGCATGACACACACACGAGATGAACACAGAAAACACCAAACAGACACACAAGAACCAGTGACAAACACTCCACACATGAACCAAATCACAAGCACAAAGACGCAAGGCAAACAAAAGGAAGGGTGACAAAGAGAGTACCGCCTTGGCACGGTCAGTAGCAAAACACCACTGGGGGTTTAAACCGGTTTACGGACGTCCTAACCTCACACTTCTCTCAAAGTCACCCATGCTTTACAAATAGTGTAAATAAAGGTATCCCTGCCGGTCTTACCCACAACATAGACGACGGTGAACACAGGACAACATGTAAAACATAGCATAATAACTGTGGCAATCCGTCAAATATGTACTCAATAACTTTGCTGACGTCAGAGCACCTGCAGGTAAGCCGTTAAGGGCACGACAGGGAAAAAGTAATACATGAGTCTGGTTAGCTCATCCCGTATCTGAGTTTAAGAGTATACCATCATAGAGTACTACACTCGGCCTGTCATCGTGCAAGCAAAGAGGAAAGCGTAGCTACCGACTGTAAAAGGGTCGATAACCAAACATGCAGTGCGTTGCAATATAATAGGATCATAACCTTTCTTCTTAAATGTTTTAATGCGTTTTATAAACAAATCATGAAAATGGATATGACCCCGAATTTTCCTAAGTTTGTAGATAACATCCCCATAAAAGTCTGGTTGAGAAATGCCTTGTTGCAGTAACGTCCGTAGATTGCAATTATATTTACTAATGAGTGGTAAATTTCGATAATAAAATTTAGAAAACGTTTTCCGAAGTTTGTGATATCTGTAACCTTGCTTAAGAAGTTTATCAGTTATAATTAAATTACGACTGTTAAAATCTTCAAGCAAAGAACAGGCTCGGGCAAACCGAATAAGTTGAGAAATATAAACCCCATAAGATGTAGAACGGGGCACATCTCCATATAGAAAAGGATAATTAACAATTTTAAAATTAAAATCTTCTCTTTTAGTAAGTTTATCTTTAATTAATTCATGAGAAAGGGTTGTGTACAAAGTATATACATCGTATGTGCTTACAGTGGATGCAAGAAACCTTTTGTTCTTAAGTTTGTTTGAGACTTCTGAAGAGTTCAATAAACCAGAAGAGATTTATTCCAGAATTTTCACCAGTCTTATCACAATTGAATTTTACACGTTCGTTCATATTTGTTAAAAAAAGCTATAATTTACAATGAAACGCGTTTTGTATGGCTTTTTATGTAGTTTCGGTAACCAATTCATTGTAGGAAGTTTATGTTGTGTAATTGTAATATCTGTATCAAGTTGTTCACACTATTTGACATGGTCTGAAACGATGGTCTTTTCGTCAGTAGTAACTGAAATGTATGACTTGGTATTAATAAACTCCTGGTTCAAGACATCGATATAATGTTATCGTCAAAAAATAATTACATTATTCGATGCCTTATCAGCAGGAATAGAAACGTATTTTGAATGGAAATCCTATAAACCCTTTTTAGATGTCTAAAATAAATCCTAGTTTAAGTGGAAGAAGGTGTTCATTTGAGCTATAAAATGAAATGCGTTTGTTATTTGAGTTTTGTTTTTCAATTTGAAAGAGCATTAGTCTCAACATGTTTCTCTTCGACATCATATGATACTAAAATTTTGTAAAGTCTCAGCAATCTGACCTCAGCAAGAGTTTAAATCTATCAAGTATGGTATTCTATATCTGTAACCTTTATTCAGAAGATTATATTTATTATAATTCAAAGAGGTTGGGTCTAAAATAGTCTAGGGGGTAATGAGTCAACCCTTATCCTACTGTTTGCAACCTGACTTATATTTTCGCTTGGATCCAATTGAGATTATTTGTTACTGCACTATTTCCGTACCAGATTGTTCTAGTAAAACACACTTTACAGAAATAGCGTCTCAGTTGGTTCATAATGCATATGTTGACAAGTATCCATAGAACGTAGGTTTACCCTTTACTCCATAAATACACCTTTCTGTGCCTTTGCAAACAAAGTAGACCCAGATGAGTCGTCATAACCAACGTTTTATTTGTTCCAGTGCCATTTTTAAAATCCATCCAATCCCTATTCACGGTGTCATAACTTCGTACATGAATATGCATGGAGTAAAGCGTTAAAGGTCATAACTCTATCGTTTATATTAATCATTTTCAGCTGCAACTATCTCCCCTTGCACTATTTGAAAACATATGAGTGTTTGCTGACAAATTAAAAAAGAAGTGTTATGTTCTTGTTATTGTTTATACTAGAGATGCGCATTTAAATGTGATGATTTGTATTTTTGCAATATTTCGAATTTTCATTTTTACTTTTATAATTTGATTGTGTTGTTTTATTGTGTTTTTTTTATCCCGGAGGGTGTTATGTTATATTATTAATGTGTATGAGCTGTACTTGGAGAAAAAACGTGTCGGCTCTGCAAACATATATAGAGGATCTTACATGAGTGTTCTTGATTATTGGATTTATTAAATGAGTCTTTTTAAAATGATAAAAAACGAGCTTTAGCGAGTTTTTTTTATCGTTTTAAAAAGACGAATTTAATAAATCCAATAATCATGAACACGAATGCAAGATTCTATTTATAACATAACACACACAAATGTTATTTGCAGCCAATATTTCAGCAGTAACGTGGATTGTTATAAATTATCCTTACATATAGAAATGATGAATGAAAGGTGTTATTAGGTTCGCTAGGTAACTGGGACAAAGTAGGTCCAAAATTTCCAACTCTTTTTTGACTATTTTGTTTTTTAATATGCTTTGCTTAATGTTTAATATGTTTCGTCTTGATATGCGTCCTGTTATGTTTTGTCTTGTGGCTTTACCGTTTCTCGTTAGATGGTGTTTGATGCTGTGTCATTCCGTGTGTGGCTCTCCCTGTTTGACTATTTTTCCATATTTACTGTCATATCAACCAGGATCTAATTCAGACCTCTCTGGTATTCAATTTAACTGTGATAGTTTATGATACAAAAACACGTCAAAATAAATTTTGCGTTATAGTTACAAACACGTCACATTATGACGTCATTGTACACAACCTGTGTATATGTAAAGCGCGTCATTTAAATGAAGACCCACATACAGTCGCCAACACGTTTGACACTCACTGTCAATGGGATTCAAAATGCGCCTTCGTTTTGGTATATTAAGCCCTTCATCAGTGTTGTATACACATGGACATGGACATTTCCACCGAGAAAAGAAATCTCGATTCAAGTTCAGTGAAACTGTTTGAAATGGACAAAAGATTCAGTACGAACTGCTGCATAAAATGTGTTGGAACAGCAGGAAGATTTTCGCGATCAGTATAGCATATTTGAAATATGTTTGTGCTGTGCTGGATTCAGATGACTATAGTTGTTGATTTACGAGATATTGTTATGAGTAGAAATCTGCATAAACAAAAGGACATACGGTGAAGAAAATGTAAAGTTGTGGAGGCATTTTCTATGTAGAATGGATTGTATGGGTCAGAGTAGCTGGTAGGTCTTTTTTGGCATACATGTTGTAGATAGTTACTGACAACGATTACAATTTATATTATTTTATCGAAATTAAGGTAAAAGTGCCAACAGTCCTTTGCCATCTATAGTGACTCAATCGTTGACAGGTAGGTCACCGTCCGCCAGTTTGTTTGTTTTGACAGCGCGTATGAATACAGTTCGGTCGTTCGAATGTTATTCACTAGTGAATATATGCCCGTGAATATCAAAAAATAAATGATAGTGTTACGTCACGCTGAATCCACGAGTTATGTTATAAAATATTATATACCTAGACTAGACATCAGTATACCACATACATATGATGTCTGTTCAAGGTTTACGTTGTACGTTATTTAGTGTCTGATTTTTTTTATCCAAACTGATGGACATTGTAGGCGCTAATGATGTGCCACATTGCTTATGCATGGTCTAGTCTGGGTATGCACTGTTGGTAAACACTTGAGGACACCCAGATTTGTAGATAAGATGTATACTAGATCTTGTATTTCTCAGCTGGACTCTATACTACATAGGATGCATAATGGATTACCAACCTCTCTTGTTTCCTGCAGGAGCCGTCTGCTCTAGGTCTACTCTGTTTGCAAATACGTGAACACACGTTTATATGAGGGAAAGGGTTAATAACCGTTTAACCCATTACTCCATAAATATACCTTTCTACGCTTTTGCAAACGGAGTAGACCAAGATTAGACGGGTCCTGTAGGAGAAATTCTAATCATGGTCGGATATGTTTGCTTATGTGATAATATAGATCTGACTAAAGTTTCTGCTAGAGTTAAGATATTTTCTAATGCTATGATCAAGCTAATTAATATCCTTACATACATTAGTTCATAAAATATCACGGAGTAAAGGGTTAATCTGATCTATTATGTACTTTGGGGTTTTCGTTTAGAACGTTCATGCGTATATGTACATAGTGATAAGGGAAGAGTCACATGCCCATGGTGTGTTTGATAATGTTTATTAACATTTAAACAATTCATGATTACATTATCTGACATGACAAATGCAGGAGTACTAGTTTAGATACGTTTTTACAGATATGCACCCCGTATTCAACAGTTAACACTTCTAATACTAATATCGTACATATACAGGTACATTTGCAAATAATATAGACCCCATATGAAACAGTTCCTAGAGGAGTTGTTACAAGTGGGTCCCCACTATTAGCTATGATAATATAATGGCTACATTTGAATCATATTTCATCTCATTAATATGCAATATTTGAATATGTATCATGAGAAGGATTAACGACACAGTTTGCAATACAAACTAGAAAGAAATTGCAACACCAATTTAAGAACAAAAACATGAAACAAATATAAAAAGAAGTTATACAATTATGCAAAGATCAGCGATTGCATTAGACTCCCATCTCTGATTGGGATCTCTGCATTAACCCTTTTGCTGCCAATGCCAGATCTGTGATTACCTATGCAAACAGTTTGAATCCAGATGAGACGTCGAGTAACTCGGCGTCTCATCTGGATCCAAACTGTTTGTTACTGTTACTATGTTTTTAAAACAAAAATAAAGAAAATCAAAAAAATGAAAATTTGTAGCAGACGAGAAAGTTAGCAGACGACAGAGTTTGGCAGCGAAAGGGTTAATTGGTAACAAATAAATACACTTCACCCTTAAATTCACCTTTGTACCAATCATGCATTTAGGAATTAACATTTTCCTTTATATAAACGGTTTTTTCATGTTGCAAACATACTAGACCAATATCAGACGGCTCCTGTAAGAGCCCTCTGAAAAGGTTTCTGCTCTGTTTGCTTATGACATGATATAGATCTGATTCTGCTGCCAAAGCCAACAATTCCCTTGAAAATTGCACATTACAAAAAGACCAACTAATAAATATCTATGACGTCATTATTTCGTACATGTATATTGAAAAGGTAAAGCGTTGAGAAAGGCTAGCTGTATACTGATTGTTAATATTTTTCTTCCGATGAAGCAGTTCATACATTAAATTGTTACAAAACTGATCAAAGTAAAACCGTAACCCTTATGAATATTGATGTATTTAACAGGTCTGAGCGTTCCATTATGGTAGGCGGCATCTAAATGCTCCCAAATCCATTTCTGCATTACTTTTGCCCTGCATTAAACAACGGCCTCTTTTTGAAAACTGTCATGTTTAATCAATAAGGGTAAAATTCGTAAAGCTTTTTCTAAATTTTATAATCGAAATTTACCTCTCATTATATTAGTGAATATAATTGCAATCTACGGACGTTACTGCAATAAGGTATTCCTCATCCAGACATCTATGGTGATGTTAACTACAAATTTAGAAAATTCGGGGTCATATCCTTTTTCATGATTTGTTTATTAAACGCATTAAATCTTTTAGGAAGACGGGTTATGACCCCATTATATTGCAACGCACCGCATGTTTAGTTATTGACTCCGTTAAAGTCGGTAGCTACGCTTCCCTTTTGCTTGCACGATGACAGACCGAACACAGTACTCAATGATGGTATACTCTTAAACTCATACACGGGATAAGCTTACCAGACCCGTGTATTACCTTTTCTCTGTCGTGCCCTTAACAGCGTCCATGCAGTTGCTCGGATTTCAGAAAAGTACATATTTGACGTACTTTAACAGTTGTCATGCTATGCTATGCTATGCTATACATTTTGTCATGTGTTTGTCGTCGTCTATGTTGTGGAGGAAGTCTGGCGGGGATATCTTTATTTACACTATTTATTAAGCTAGGGTGACTTTGAGATAAGTGTGAGTTTAGGGCGTCCTTGAACCGGTTTAAAACCCCAGTGGTTATTTTGCCACTGACCGTTTCAAGGCGGTACTCTCTTGATCACCGTTACATTTGTGTTTATTTGCTGTCTGTGTCTTTGTTCTTGTGTGTTTGTTCGTGTTTGTAATTTTCGTACCATGTGATTATGCGCTTGCGTGTGTGGTTGTGTGTGTATGTTACTTGCTTTCTGTCGATGTATTAGTGGTGGTTGCGTTTTTTGTATGTTTTTTCCTGCTTGACTTTACTAATTCTTCATTGCTTAACCTATTTCCAAATGGACTATATTTAGGCCCAAACCCCTTTGAAAGAACCTACTGAAAAGGTGAATTGTCCAGAAAAAGGGGAATTGTTACAATTGATACCTTTGTGTTCATTTTACAAATTTGTAGGCAATTTTATTCAGGGCAACTGGCACATATGGATGTTTTAATCAAACATATGATGTAATGGCGGCCATCTTGGAGGCTATCTTGGATTTTGATAGAACTAAGGTAGCCAATTCGGGTACTCCGAATTATTTGGATTATAGACTGCAAATGTAACTCATATACCAAAATACATGTATAAGTCATGCAGAAACCACTGCGTGCAAAACACAAAACTGCCCAATCAGCAACACGACTACAAACAACAAATGTACATGTATATAAAAGACACACAGAGATGCACAAATACATAACAAACAAACAATAGTGGGAAGATTGAAGTACTGCCTTGGGACGATCAATGATAAATGTCACAGGGGTCTAAACCAGTTTAGGGGCGCCCAACCTCATACTTATTCCATCCCCACCCTAAATGACAAACAGTGTAAATAAACATATCCCCTCTATTTGTCATTTGGCCAATCGTGTCTTGAAATTTCAGCCATCTTAATAGCTCTTAAATGAGATCGCAATGAAATTTGAAGCTAACGTCATGTTTTGATAACAAGAGATGGATTAATAATAGCACAGGGGGGCCATTTCGTGGGTCTACATGGCCAAAAAAGTCAAAAAAATTGATTGGGTCGATTTAGTGTTATATTACATGTATATACAAGGGGTTTAACTACCCATTCGCAGATTTCACGACCGATTCGAAATAACGCCCGGTTTTGGGCTATCAAGATTAAAGACCCACTAATATTTGGTACGAACGTGAAGCTGGGACCTTGTACTTTTCAAATAATATAACTTTTGATACATTCCGACTAAGCCTTTGCTAGTGCCGACGTGAAATTCCTACAAAATACGCTGATTTAGCTTACTCGAACTAGATCGCGCAACAACGATTTGCCGCTAGCCCCCCCCCCCCCCCCCTCCCCCCGTAAAACGGCCATAATCGCAATGCCTCGGGACAAAACGATTGTGCAATCAATATATATGAAAAAAAGCTATCGTTTACCTTTCAAACTATCTGCAGACACTGATGCAGATCCGAAATGCAGGCGAATTTTCGTGCAAATTAGCAGATTTAAATCTCTGTCAGGCTACTACGAGTCACGTGACCCGCTTCCTTTACAATAACAACATCCGCGTGTCTGTTACCTTGCTTGCCCAATAAGCGTTAGAGAGAACGCAGGGCACCATCCCTAGGTCAATCAAGTGCCCTGTTACTGGCCAACTAGAAACAAGTTGTTGCGACTTCTCGTCCGAGTAAGAACAACCAGCGTATTTTGTTGGAATTTCACCTCGGCACTGGCTACGGCTTAGTCGGAATGTATCAAAAGTTATATTATTTGAAAAGTACAAGGTCCCAGCTTCACGTTCGTACCAAACATTAGTGGGTATTTTATCTTGATAGCCCAAAACCGGGCGTTATTTCGAATCGGTCGTGAAATCTGCGAATGGGTAGTTAGACCCCTTGTATATAATATAACACTAAATCGACCCAATCAATTCTTTTGACTTTTTAGACCATGTAGACCCAGGAAATGCCCCCAACCCCCCTGTGAATAATAGTGCTCATTATTATTGTATTGACACTAGATACCAACGATAAAATCAACCAATAAATGTTCTACATAGTCCCCCTCTGTATTGATGTGAATTATTGTCTGATCTAGGTTGATATAAATGGTTTGCACGTCACCAACTCTTTTCTCACGGTGCAGCTTAGATAATCCTTAACAATCCATACAGGTCTATGTGTTGGACCTTATAGCCCGATATCAATATTCATTCAGGACATTTGCGAACAGTATAGACACAGATCAGAGACCCCCTATAGGAACCCTCTGATTTGGGTCTATATTGTTTGTAATGAAGTATGCTCTTTCCAACCTTACCTTTTGATACGGAATGGATTCGGTCTCTACACATTGATGGGTCATTCAACCTTTAACATTCCCATTAAAACACTACCACTCACGACAGAATGTCCAGACAGTTTGCGTCTAATCAGGAACCAAGCTGTTTAACAATCGGACTATAGAATTCAACGAAGTTTGCACACATATTCAAACACATGATATTCTTAACCCTTTACATGAGACGCATTTTTCAATGTAATGGCCAAACCCAGTATTTATATGCCAATAAACACTCATGCTTTTATCAATTTTTACATGAATATTCATGTAATGGGTTATGGTAATCACGGAAGACGTAATTGCCACAGTGGTGTATCCATTTGTCTTAGACAATATATAGGGAGTGCGGTCTACATAGACTCATATTTGAGTTAGAACACTTTGACGTTATTGCGATTATATTGCCCGATATACAGTTTGCCTTCAGTGTCTTCATAGCTGATTGTGTCAGGGCTACTCAGTTCGTCATTCCATGTGAGTAACACCTTGCTTTTATTAAAGCTCCTTGTCAGGCGAAGAACATTTTTATGTCCCCCAGATAAGATCTGGGGGGCATATTGTTTTTGCCCTGTCTGTCTGTCTGTTTGTCTGTTTGTTTGTCAGCAACTTTAACATTGGTCATACCTTTTGAGCCAGTACAGATAGAGACTTGATATTTGGTATGCATATGTATCTCATAAAGCCGCACATTTTGAGGGGTAACATGTCAAGATCAAGGTCATCCTTCAAGGTCAGAGGTCAAATATATGGGTCAAATCACCTACTTTAACATTGGCCATAACTTTTGGACCAGTAGAGATAGAGACTTGATATTTGGCATGCTTGTGTATCTCATGAAGCCGCACATTTTGATGGATGACATGTCAAGGTCAAGGTCATCCTCAGGGTCAAAGGTCAAATTGTCTGTTTTTTGTCTGTAACATTAACGCAACTTTAACATTGGTCATAACTTTTGAGTCGGTTCAGATAGAGACCTGATATTTGGCATGCATATGTATCTCATGAAGCCGCACATTTTGAGGGGTGACATGTCAAGGTCAAGGTCATCCTTCAAGGTCAGAGGTCAAATATATTGGTAAAATCACCGACTTTAACATTGGCCATAACTTTTTGACCAGTAGAGATACAGACTTGATATTTGGCATGCTTGTGTATCTTATGAAGCTGCACATTTTGAGGGGTGAAATGTCAAGGTCAAGGTCATACTTTAGGGTCAAAGGTCAAATTGTCTGTTTCTTTGTCTGTAACTTTAACATTGGTCATAACTTTTGAGCCAGTACAGCTAGTGACTTGATATTTGGCATGCATATGTATCTTATAAAGCCTCACATTTTGAGGGGTGACATGTCAAGGTCAAGGTCATCTTTAAAGGTCAGAGGTCAAACATATGGGTCAAATCACTGACTTTAACATTGGCCATAACTTTTGAACCAGTACAGATAGAGACTTGATATGTGGCATGATTGTGTATCTCATGAAGCTGCACGGTGTGAGGGGTGAAATGTCAAGGTCATTCTTCAAGGTCAAAGGTCACCAACTTCAAATTGGCCATAACTTTTGAACCAATAGAGATAAAGTCTTAATATTTGGTATGCATTTGTATCTCATGAAGCTGCACATTTAAGGGGATAACATTTCAAGGTCAAGGTCATCTTTCAGGTTCAAAGGTCACTGACTTTAACATTGGCCATAACTTTTAAACCAGTAGAGATACAGACTTGATAGTTGGTATACATGTGTTTCTCATTTTGCTGCACAGTTTGAGGAGTAACATGTCAAGGTCAAGGTCATCCTTCATGGTCAAAGGTCACACACTTTAACATTGGCCATAACTTTTGAACCAGTAGAGATACAGACTTGATATGTGGTATGCATGTGCACCCCATGAAGCTGCACAGTTTGAGGGGTGACATGTCAAGATCAAGGTCATCCTTTAGGGTCAAATATCATATCGAGGGGGCATAGTGTTTCACAAACACATCTTGTTAGATCCTGGGGCACACACATACACATTGCCTATCATGTCTACTATAACCTGACGCGGGTCGTTGAACTTACGGTCTGTGTAGGTAGCCACCACCGTCCCGTCAAACGTCATACATAACACGGTATCAGTGTGACAGTTAGAAACATAAATAAGGTTAAGCGCGGGGCTAATGGCGACATAGTATGGATGCTGAAACAGAGCCTGTCCATTACCGTCAGTCTCTATTCTGTGTAACACTGAGCCTTTCACATCCATTACCTCTACCTTATTAGGGCTATCGAAACTTACTACTAGTTTCCCGTTAGTGTACGCCACTCCACGGCATCGTCCGTCCACCCGAATCTCCTTGTCGATACAGAGTGCCGGATCCATTTTAACAAAGGTAATCCTATTTTTATATGGCAAAGTGACGACCACGGTGTTATTAGTTACTTTGGCTAACGCCCATGGGTCTGATGACAATGTTATAGCTGACAACATTTTCTGTTGTTTGGTATCGACGACCTTCACACTCTTGTTTTCATGGTCAGCAATAACAATTCTATGTTCAGGTAAAAGAACAGAGCCTGTAATCCAGCACGTTTTCTTGTCGTCAACACGCTTCACGTGTATGTCTTTGATATGCTCAGTTTTAAGAACACCATATGTACACAGTTTTCCGAGTCCGGATTGGCCTGACAGTGTATCGCGTATGTCTGTGTTGGACACAAAATAAAATGATTTAATCGTATTGATACTTTCAGCCTTTTGTAACTCGCTCTCCACCGACAATAACTTGTCCTTTGAGTTAACCGTGGCTATATATAGATCGCCAATTTGGTTATTGTTCTGCAACACCTTTATATAAGCTATGACTTGATGTTCCGTTTCGATCTGAAGGCATTTAGTGACGACAGATTCAAGTCTAGAAATTTCCTCATTTTTGAACGTCTCAGCCTTTTCGTGTAACTCCAGTTCTACCTCATCAACGATTTTTAATATTTCCATTTTAAACGTTTTGATAGCCGCAACGGTATCATTATAGCAAGTCTGCATCAGGGATATCTGGCGTCTGAATTCCTGTACCAGATTCTTTGACGTTTCCGCAATTTGGTTAAGTTTTCTCATAAAGTCTCTAAATTCTTCCGAGTCAGTGAAGGTTTTGTTTCTTCTGGGATGTATTTCACGTTTCTGCAGGTTTGCTGATGCTTGAAGAAACAAATATGGCAACCTATAAAAGAGTGTCTGGAACAGTGGTACGATAAAACCTCACCTGTATGCCTCGGGCATTTTACCGTCACTTTATTCTCGCCGTTTCCCACAAAGTCACTACCAGAACTAGTCATTACTTTATTTTCATTTGTTGTCATCTTAAATTTTTCACCTCACTATCCTCACTAATTTGTAATAGTCATACGTTAAACGAGAATTAGGTGTTATCTCAAGAAGTATTACTCTTTGATTACTGACCGACAATTTTAATCTAATTTAGGTAACGTGTATCATTTATATCGTTGTACACGTGTTACAGTGAGCCCTATCGCGCTATCCGGGACCTGATTCGCATTTTTAAACAGCTTGGATGCAGATGAGATTCCGATTAACTCGAAAACGTTTGATAATTGCTCATCAGTTTCGAATGATGACGAATCATATATTGACAACTTATTTTCAAGGCAGCATTAAATTTGCAGACTTTCGCGGTCAATGCGATAACACTGGAGTGACTTGTTGGTATTATTTCCACAGTTTATCATATAGTAACCTTATCCCTCTAACCAGGACCTCAATCACATTTTCAAACAAACTGGATTCAAACGAGACATCGAGTAACTGGTGTCTCATCAAGATTCATGCCGCTTGACAATACCTTCATGCCGTTTGACAATAACTTCATGCAGTTTGACAATAACTTCATGCAGTTTAACAAAAGCTTGTGTCATAGCACTTGGTCAGTAATATCTCGAAACTTTGTTTAATTCGGAAGTAGTAAAAATTCGAGATCTTGAATTTCAGTACTTTTTGTTCTGAAAATGTAATACCGCTCAAGTTGGTGAGAGGGGCGTTAGCAGTGTTGCATTTTCAATTACTACTTATGAACAGACTCAATAAAACCGAGTATACCATATTTTCTTTTTGTATTGCAATTTTTGCTTTCGGGTGATTACCTCCTTTCAGAATTCAGGGCGTATTTTAGCGAGAAAAATAATCAAGCATGGGTTTGTTAAAGCCGGTTGGGGGGGGGGGGGGGTCTATACCCGAGGTTGCTCTGTTCCAGTCGGAAACGAGCGTTAGCAAGTTTCCGATAGGAACAGACCAACCGAAACCCCCGTCTTTAACAAAACCCATGCTTGATTCTATTAATCTGGAACACCCCTTGTCTAGTGTATTCATACGCGCGATTAGGCGAAATTAATAAAAGGGAGGTAACTCTTACATAATTATACCAACTTTTCTATAGGCAACAACCTTATGAATTAAAATTAATATAAGTAATTAGCACAAATGTAGAATTCTATTTATCATATAAACATTTTATAGGCCTATTTAGTTAACCGAAGACGTTGTAGATTGTAGTCACTCAGTAATTTATATTTTACGCCAAAACGTAACGTTTGCGGTTGTCATAACAAATGTCGTCATTTGATGTCACGCCTTTACGCTGCAGTTTGTTGCTATTAAATATGGATGTCGAATTACGCAATGTAAAGTAGCACTTCACAAAATCCGTTAATTTACTTGGTTTTAGGGCGTATTTCAGCGAGAAAAATAATCAAGCATGGATTAAAGCTCGTTTCCGACTGGAACAGACCAACCTCGGGTATAGAAACCCCCGTCTTTAACAAAACCCATGCTTGATTCTTTTAATGTTTGGAATTTCATATGCAAACATAGCATATCCTTACCAAACAACTACTTTAGGGGCTGATGTCTGATCTGGGTTCTACTTTGTTTGAAAATGCGGTAAACGAGTATCTATGGAGTAGGGGGTTATATAAAATAGTCATATGTTTAGCTGGTAAACATTATTCTCAGCACTAGTTTATGTCACTGTTTTGGTATTGTCATCTTGACCAGATTTTGCATTACGATTAGCCCGTTGTAAAAATATATAGATCTAATTAAAATATCAAATAAAAGTACATTGTATGTTTCGAAGAAGATATTTTATTTTGTCTGTTAAAGCATTATTTGAACTGAACTTTGATACAATGCAAACAATCGACCATTGCATCGTAGTGCATTTTATATATAACATGTATACGTCAATTGTCACTTGAATTCCCCTTTTAAAAATGAAATGAAATTTAAAAGGGTCATTTTATCTAAGATCGACACCTTAAGATTATGTTTATATTGGATTTTTGTAGTGGTTATATAGGGCCCAAAGTTCATAAAAAGTGATTAGTTGAATTTTCAATATTTTTTTTTTTTTTTTAGATTTACTGGAATATAAATTTATGAGTACATCTAAACATACGAGATATTCTTACTCTTTATAACCCCGTCACACAGTTAGTTATACCGCAGGAATGTACGAGCGTACATCTCAGCAGCAACAAGCAACAATATCACAAAGCACAAACCAAAGAAAGCTGCAAAACTATTATATCACGTATTTGGGACTCGTCTATGTTTTATTTTCAAGAACACAGGAACACACATTCTAATAAAAAGCCGAGAATTATTTCATGGTTAATAAACAATACTTCTTGTAACAGTAACACCAACTCATTTGTTCAATATCTAGTATGGCCACCATTTGCTTCGAAAACGGCCCTGCACCGGCTGCCCATGGACACTACATACCGCCTACAGGTTTGCAGATGGACCCGATTCCATTATTCCACTAGAAAATGTTCTAGTTATCCCATCCAAGTTGACCGGCCTTCTCGCTCTGACGGCCCGACCAATAACATCCCAAATGTGCTCAATATAGGGGTTGAGGTCGGGTGAACAAGAAGGCTATGGCAACATGTGGATTATGTGTGCCTGTAGCGCGGCCCGGGTGACGCGGGCGGTGTGGCATGGTGCTCCGTCTTGCAATAACTGCATCTTATCGCGATATCTGACGGCGTTGAGATTGCCAAGAATAATAATTGTGTGAGATACCGCCAAAATCACAGACCCTCAACAAATCTAGATTTCTATATAAAACAATTGTCCCTAAACCGCTCGTTCCTTCTGCGATTTACCCGGACGCAGCCGTCTTTTTATTTAGAACTGAAGCGTGACTCATCGGTAAAAAGAACCGGTGCCCAGAACGCTCTTGTCAAACGAACGTGCCAACGGGCACATTGTAAACGATTATGCATGTGACGTTCAGTGATCACGAGTCCACAGTTAGGGCGTCTGCAGCGAATGCCGTTCGCACGTAACCAGGACCATAGTTTTGTCATTTATAGCACGGCCGTGCGTTCCGATAGTGACCCTTGGCGTTTCTACCGTGGTTCGAGCCCGGCTTCGTATGTGCTGGTTTATGCGACCCCGAGGCTGTCTAGGCAATCGTTGACTGACCCAGTCTGATGAAACTTGTTCAAGAGACATGTGAAACTGGTCCGGTGTATGTTGAAAGAGCATCTGCTTTCCCTTCTAATGGCAACTCAACAGACTGAGCTCTACATCAGCAGAAGCCGCAAAACCAGTAGTTTAGAAGTTTTGATGGAGGGTTGTTGAATCTATGAATGTTTCATCGAACAAATCCACCATTCTTTTGACACCCTCAGTGTACGACTGTGTGTAAAACTGTTTGTCAGTGTAATGTTTGAATGGGTGCTTTTGGCTGCAATCTTTGCTGGGGTTATATGTCAATGCATATTTTGCAGTACTGGTCGGGACAGGAACCAACAGGCCAATGCCTTGTCGGTGTGTGTGGTGCCTATAATACCACCGGAAGATTTTAGTGCCATATTGTCTGTCATTTCGAGGACGTAATCATTCCATACAGCATTGAAAGAACATCTGGCGAGTTTTGTGACAAATAGGCCCTAGGCATAACTTGGAATACACCGTGCGATTGGAGACAGACAATAATGGGAGGAGTATGGTCTTTGCATACACATTTAGACTAGACAGTTGCATTTTAAATCAGGA
This sequence comes from Azorinus chamasolen, assembly GCA_963576725.1. NCBI lineage: Eukaryota > Metazoa > Mollusca > Bivalvia > Cardiida > Solecurtidae > Azorinus > Azorinus chamasolen. The sequence continues at coordinate 7,023,540 of OY755240.1, forward strand.
TATTATTATTTTTATTATTCTAATTGTTATTATTATTTTTATACCCCCCTTTTGAAAAAATGGGGGTATATTGCTTTGCACATGTCGGTCGGTAGGTCGGTCGGTCGGTCGGTCGGTCGGTTGGTCTGTCTGTCGGTCGGTAGATCGATGGTTTCCGAACGATAACTAATAAACGACTTGGCCTAGAATCTTCAAACTTGCTGTGGTGGTTGGTCATGACAAGTAGATGACCCCTATTGTTTTTGAGGTCACTAGGTCAAAGGTCAAGGTCACCATGACCTAAAATGGTGAAATAGTTTCCGATCAATAACTGCTCAAGGGTTTGGCTTGGGATCTTCAAACTTGCTGTGGTGGTTGGTCATGACCACTAGATGACCCCTATTGATTTTGAGGTCACTAGGTTAAAGGTCAAGGTCACCATGACCTTAAATGGTTAAATGGTTTCCGATCAATAACTGCTTAAGGGTTTAGCTTAGAATCTTCAAACTTGCTGTGGTAGTTGGTCATGACCACTGGATGACCCCTATTGATTTTGAGGTCACTAGGTCAAAGGTCAAGGTCACCATGACCTTAACTGGTAAAATGGTTTCTGATCAATAACTGCTCAAGGGTTTGGCTTAGGATCTTCAAATTTGCTTAGGTGGTTAGTCATGACAACTAGATGAGCCCTATTGTTTTTTAGGTCACTAGGTCAAAGGTCAAGGTCACCATGACCTTAAAGGGTGAAATGGTTTGCGATCAATAACTGCTCAAGGGTTTGGCCTAGGATCTTCAAATTTGCTGTGGTGGTTGATAATGACCACTAGATGACCCCTTTTGCTTTTTAGGTCACTAGGTCAAAGGTCAAGGTCACCATGCTCTTAACTTGTCAAATGGTTTCCGATCAATAACTGCTCAAGGGTTTGGCTTAGAATCTTCAAACTTGCTGCGGTAGTTGGTCATGACAACTGGATGGCCCCTATTGTATTTGAGGTCACTAGGTCAAAGGTCAAGGTCACCATGACCTTAACTTGTAAAATGGTTTCTGATCAATACCTGCTCAATTGTTTGGCTTAGGATCTTCAAATTTGCTTAGGTGGTTGGTCATGACAACTAGATGAGCCCTATTGTTTTTTAGGTCAATAGATCAAAGGTCAAGGTCACCATGACCTTAACTGGTGAAATGGTTTGCGATCAATAACTGCTCAAGGGTTTGGCTTAGGATCTTCAAACTTGCTGTGGTGGTTGGTCATGACCAGTAGATAACCCCTATTATTTTTTAGGTCACTAGGTCAAAGGTCAAGGTCACCATGACCTTAATTGGTGAAATGGTTTGCGATTAATAACTGCTCAAGGGTTTATCTTAGGATCTTCAAACTTGCTGTGGTGGTTGGTCATGACAACTAGATGACCCCTATTGATTTTGAGATCACTAGGTTAAAGATCAAGGTCATCATGACCTTAACTGAACTTAACTTAACTTAAACTCTTCAAACTTGCTGTGGTAGTTGGTTGTGACCACTTGATGACCCCTAAAGTTGTTGAGGTCACTAGGTCAAAGGTCAAGGTCACCATGACCTTAATATGTGAAATGTTTTCAGATCAATAAATGATCAGTGGTTTGGCTTAGGATATTCAAAGTTGCTGTGGTGATTCGTCATGACCGCTAGATGACCTCTATAGTTGAGGTCACTAGATCAAAGGTCAGGGGGTCGGGGGTATACATGTTTTACAAACATCTCTTGTTATTCTTAAGGTTAAGAAGTACAGCAGTAAGAAAACCTGACTTGTCCATAAATAGCAATGCCTTCTATCATATTAACAAGTTGAGCCCTTTGCTGTGTAGATATTCTATGTATTTTCCTAACTCAACTTTCAACATGTATGAAGTGGAAATTAAAATAAATCATAAATACATGTGTTGTAATTAGGGGTAGCGGGTTCCAAAAGTGTCATGGTATAACTTTCGGACAGTGTAACGGTGCCCTTTAAAACAGAACTACCAGGCGCTCTAATCAAAGGTAATTGTCTTCCCAGCAAGATCGTTTTCGAAAGATGTACAATAGTGTCACCTTAACGGGTATTCAGTCGATGTAGAATGTAACTTTTTTAAGTTCGAGAAAAAATGAAATTCGACCGCACGCAAGAACCAAAAGCAATGTTTTTTTATACGTACATTCCGTCCCATTATACATTGCGTAAACGGCAAATTCAGCGACTTTCAATTCTGGGAGTTTGTTTTTTAGTGAGTGTAGTTTAATAACAAATAGATCGTTTGCAATAAAAAAAATTACGAAATGTGTCTAATATATTATTTATAATTTGTATGAACTTTCAAGTAATTTGTTATATTAGTGTTTAAAATACATGTAAGTGATAAAGACTAAAGGTAGCGTTAGAAGTTCCGTTAAGTGTATACACTGGAAGACAAATCCAAACGTTCACTGGAAGTACAAATATGAGTCATGCAGGAAACACCACATACAGAACAAACAGCCACCCGAACAGCAACAACAGAAAATGTGTACTACCAAAAACATAAAGAGACGAACAAAGTCAAAACAAACAAACAATAGGGGGAAGATGAAAGTGCCGCCCTGGAACTCCCAGTGAAGTTTTCAGAAGCTTAGATTCGACACTTGGTCACGTGCAAAATGACGAAAATACAACAAACAGTAGAATGTACATGTACAAGTATGAGTTCTGCAGGAAACACCACATACACAACAAACAATCGTCTGAACAACACTACAACAAGAAAACACAGCAAATGTACACAAAGACAACCCCAAAAACAATAAGGGAAGATGGAAGTACCGCCTTGGAACGGTCAGTGACAATAGTTACAGGGGCTATAAACCGGTTTAGGGCCATCCAACCTCACACTTATTCCATCACCACCCTAAAAGACAAACAGTGTTTATAAACGTATCCCCTCTCCGATTAATCTACAACTACTGCGATGGCAAATATAGTGGTAAATTGCATGTAAAACAAAACATATTTAAGTGAAACAAACTGTATCCACCTATCGCTAGTTTTATTAATGATTAAGCTGCAAACAGAGTAACTTTAAATAAGTAATAAAGGGTACAAAAAACGAGATGGTACAAAGATCCTACGTCCTCCGCCTATTTCCGGATTTAAGAGGTCGTCTTCATAGAGTACTAAACCTTTCTAGTCGGCGTACGTGAAAAGAGGGCGGCGTGATTGTTAACTGTAAAGTCTTTGGCAACCAGACATGCAGTATGTTGTAGTACTATAGGCTCATATCCCTTTTTAATGATTTGTTTAACATATTTAATAAAGTGAGAAAATGGGTACGTCCAATAATTTTACGAAGTTTGTAAATCACATCGCCATAAAATTCAAGCTGTGAAATGCCATATCGCAGGAGTGCCTTAAGATTACATTTTTACTTGCCAATAAGTGAGAGATTTCGAAAATAAATCGAAACTTTTTTTTAGTTTATGATATCTACATATATCATTGCTTAAGCAGCCTTTCAGTTAAAATGAGATTTCGACTGTTAATATCGTCAACAGAAGAACAAGCTCTAGCAAAACGAATAAGTTGAGATAAATAAAACCCGTAATATGGGACACGGGGAACATCTCCGACAAGTTGAGGGAACTTAAGATTACATTTGTACTTGCCAATAAGTGAGAGATGTCGATAAAACATCGAAAATGTTTTTCTTAGTTTATGATATCTACATATATCCTTGCTTAAAGCAGCTTTTAGTTAAAATGAGATTTCGACTGTTAATATCGTCAACAAAAGGACAAGCTCTAGCAAAATGAATAAGTTGAGATATATAAAACCCGTAAGATGGGACACGGGGAACATCTCCGTCAAGTTGAGGGAACTTTACACTATTAAAATCAAAATCGTCTCTTTTGTATAATTTGATTTCGGTTTTCATCTACTTTTATCCCTAAAGTACGGGTTTCCTGCTTGACTTTACTACTTTTGTATTGACCATTAGGTGGCCATTTAGAAATTCATTTCAGTGATATGGGTTCCATTTACCCCTAGTCCACTAGTTCGCGAGATTGCTAACTTTGCAAACAGCTTGGATCTATATAAGACGCCAATGATCAAATAATGAAATATATTGCCATGACAAACAGTAGTAAATTACAAAAAGTACATGCTCTTTGGCTACTCTGTGATAAGGTAGTTGTCGAACATGAGTGTAGTTTGGATATAAACACGTGAAAGAATATCAAGTATAATGTTGAAATGCAAGAATTAGGTTAATTCATGCATATTGTGTTTGAATGTTTTCTGCATTACTTTTGTCTAACATTTATCCGCGGCCCATAGTTCTCATAAACACGCTTTTTGACGCCTTTACATAGTATACCCAGATCACACAGCACCTGCATGGTCTTCTCTGTTTGCCTATGACATGAAATCATCTAGATCTGATTCCACAGTTCGTGCCAAGTTCACATATCATATGTTCATACGCCATTATAAAACATCAGTTAATTACACTGATGGCGTTATTTTGTCTTGTATGTATATTCATTGAGGTTAAACGTACACCACATATCGGAAATGTTGTTGCAATGGTATGTTGTTATAAGGACTGCGAAAATAGCATGAGTTACAATAATTGATAAATTTGAATGAAAGGTGAATGATGGAAGACTGAACTTCGAAATAAATCAGTTAGTCCATTGAAGGATTATCTCCCTTCCTCCATCCCTTTTCGGTATGTAATAATATCATCTGCACTCTGAGTAATTTTCTTCTGCAAATATTTTCGTTACAATTAAGTCGTCTGCTTTGAACCAAACAGTACATTGTCTGGGTCTTTTGAAAAAAGGTGTCAGAGTGTCAAGCAGTCTGGATACTGTTAAGATGCGAGATACTTGGTGTCTCATCTGGATATTGTTAAGTTGCGATTTACTCGATGTCACATCTGGATATTGTTAAGATGCGACTTACTTGGTGTCTCATCTGGATATTGTTAAGATGCGAGTTACTTGTTGTCTCATCTGGATATTGTTAAGTTGCGATTTACTCGGTGTCTCATCTGGATATTGAAAAGTGTGGCAGACGAAACATTTTGTAGACGATAACTACTTTATATGCAGAGAGTTTAGATAGCATAGTGGCGTCAGCGTCTCATCGCATTCCAAGCTATGTGTGAATGGTAGTTAAGTACAATTTTTCTACAATTAGCATAAACATTGTTATAAAATAACGACACAGTGCAGCATGAACATGCATTTGAGATATTCGTGACATTGCTGGGAGAAGTTATTATCATTTCTTCACACAACCTGTCAATTTAGATGTTAGATTAACCCATTCGCTCATATTGACGCCTTTTGACGCCCCTGTAAAAGTCATTTTTATAAAACAATTGTAATGAATAGAGCATTTGCTCCTATGGAGCAAATGCTCTATTTATCACAATGGTTTCAACACTACACAATTCTTAAATGTTCGTTTTCTATAGTACATGCTTCTTTTTAGTAGACGTGTTCAAAGAGGTTGGGTCTAAAAATAGCCAATGAGGTAATGGGTTTAAACATTATTCTTTAGTTTTGTTCTGAATTAAACTATCGTCTTAACCCTTTACCTGGTGAATAAATTAATGAAACCCTAAGTATTAATAAGATGATTATTATAACATTATATAAACACGGGGATCTTCATGCAAAATCCTGCAGATCCTTATTATTTCATAAGCAAACATATCAGATCATGATAAGACATCTCTTTCAGTAGCCGACTCATCTGGGTATACCCTGTTTGTCAGTGCGTTAAACGTTGTATCGATCAGATAAACGGTTAACCCTTCGCTTGCTGAATTTTAAAATACATTTCTCCATCTTTACCCATGCCCTGTTGTATAATTACATATATCTTCACTGTGTACAAGTATTTCGCTGTGCAATCTCTGCTGTGGAGTGCACTGGTTGCACAATCAATTTGTAAATAGTGCAGACCCTGATGAGACAGCTCCTGCAGGAGCTGTCTCATCTGGGTCTTCACTATTTACAGGTAGGTATATTGATGTGAATAGCAAGCGAAAGGTTAAATGACCCCGGGTTTGTATTTCACGTACAAAAGTTAGTCAATTATATCATCATGCAGGAAAGGTCTCAATCATAGCAATAACGTTTCAGAGCCGTGAAACCTTCTGTAAATTAAGCATCAGGGTATACTACTGTCAAATACCTAAAATTAAACCTTGTATAGTTGTCTTTCTTATTCTATTTTCAGACTAATGTTTTGTTATGACAATATACCGTTTGGTTGCATTTAAAAGCAGATAATCAGTCTGTTCAGATCATGTTAAGATACCAGGTTAGTTAAAGTTACCCTGGAGATTCGAATATTCTCGTAACCGTTTAGGTCATAATTAACTCCACCCAATGCCTATTTTCATTAGGCTCGTTGTAGATATATATTTCGTTTTGCAAACAGGGTAAACCAAGATCTGATGGTTTCTGTTGAAACTGTCTAATCAATGTCTGTTGAGTCTGATCTGTAAATTCATAGTGTATGTATCTTAGATCTGTATCCGTGTTTATAAAACTTTTTAGTTGAGTCTGAGTTTGTTCTCAAAAGTTTTGATAGGCCAGATTTGAGCCAAAGGCTTAAATCTGACCAATCAAACCTGAGAACGAACTCAGACTCAACTAAAAGGTTTTATAAGCATGGAACCAGACTCTATACTATTTGTAATAGCAACGCATTCAGATATTCTATAGAACAAGGTACGATGAAAACATGGTTAATTAATATTTATAATAAGTGGAGTTTTCTGTAAATATTAGTCAGGTATATGTTAATATTTCAGTGCATATATACGCCGTTTTTAACCCTTTCACCGCCAATGTCGCAAAAATGCACCACGACAAATAGTGCAGTCCCAGATCAGACGCCGCCTTTTCAAGGCGGCATCTGATCAGGGACTTCACTTTTTGTCTCAATCTCTAGTTCTATCTTTGGTTTATTCCTTTGAATTGTGTTTCTCATTTCCTTATTTTATCGAACATTTTCACAAAATTGGGTTACAGACTATAATTAAAAATAATGGCGCCGAAATGGTTAACACGTTTGCAATCATAGCAGATCCAGACCAGACAGCTTTTGTAGGGTCTGCTCTGTTGGCTTATTGGAGAATATGGGTCCGATTCTAAAGTTTCTACCGTGGCCAAACTATCCTGTTTGCGTTTACCTTTATAAAAATCAACTAATTAGTATTCATGATGTCATTACTTCTTGCATGGACATTAATGGAGTAACGCGTTAAAGAGGTGGCTTAGTTTGGATCCCCATTACAGGTATGTATTTGCAAACTCCTAACTCGTTAATACTCATGTTTGTTGTGCAACTTGTTGAACATTCACAAAAGAAATGACGGCATCATACATATTAATTGGCTTACAGTAACAACTCGATAATAGGAATCATACATATTAATTGGCTTACAGTAACAACTCGATAATATGAACACTCAAATACGCACCATTATTGATTTATAACTTAATACAGGGCGAAAGTCGTACAGAAAGCTCATCTTGTACATTGTTTTCCTTTTGGAGCAGTCTAAACTGGGTCTACTCTGTTTGCTAAGGCGTAGAGAAGTATGTATGGTGGAAAAGGTTAAGGACATTTAATATGTTCTTGTAAATTATAAACCTTTAGCATGATACTTGCAAATGTTTGACTACCTATGCAAACAGTTTGGTACCTTGTGAAATTCAGAGAGACTCCGTATCTCATCAGGATCTAAACTGTTTATCAGTCTGAACATCTTCATGCAAGGCAAGAAAAGTACAATAGAAATCCGAATAAAACATATTCTCACAATTTAATATTTTGTTCAGCTTGCCAACTATTAAAATGGAAATATTGTTTATTTGTTTTGAATAGGCAACACAAACATTGAGCTAGTTAAAGGCTATTGTTGGATGTGATGATGCTAAAGAATTCGAAGTACCTCTGGTGCCTTTTGATCAACTTCGCATGAACAAGATGTTGTGGAGAACCCTCCCCCCCACACACAAAATGAAGTGGACATATTAATAGGTAGGTACAGTAAAACCCCTCTAAACCGTAATTCTAGTAGAGAATAATTTAGATACGTTTAGGCAGATGTCTGCTTAATGCAGGTTGAAAATCATGCAGAAAGCTCCTAGAGGACCTTCCTGCATGACATTCACCCTGCATTAAGCTACCACCTGTCTCCAAAACTGATATTAATACCAACTTTAACGTCCGGTTTAGAGGGTTTTTACTGTAGTTGCCTAATGCAGTGTGCATATGATACAGAAATCGCATTCGGGTGCCTTACTCCATGACTTTTAACCTGCATTAAGATGCCACTTGTCTGGAAGACTGGTATTGATTCTTATGTAAAAGTTCGGTTTAGAGGTTGTTTACTGTATAAACTAAATTTCTATAATGGCTTGTGATCACGGGACGGTTTGCCCATGGCAGATAATGATGTATAATCATACCTTTGTAACGTCATTAATAAACAGAGTAGACTCACCGTCTGATCTTGGACTACATGTACACATTTTGAAAAGGCGTCAACAGACGTCTCTATTATGTAAATGGTTCATGTTACATTGTCATTGAAAACGTATGTCGGATAGTGACAAACACGATAAGACAGTGTAGCATCAGAAAGCGTTATGAAGCACTGTGTTAAACGGATCAGTCCCCGAGGTTAAAAAGCGTTTTGCTTGAGTCGGAGATCGTTTTGAAGTATTTGATGGACCCGAGTTTGAGCTTCACTAATAATTTCGACCCATCAAACACCAGAGAATGAACTCAATCCTAGTCTCAGTATCTTTATCCCCTGACACAGAATGACGCTATTTGCGAACTGTTTCTTTTTTACAACAGTTTGTCGGATTGTAATTAACACCGAATATACAGCATAGCATCAGAAAGTTGACATTAGTTAAACTGACCAGTGCCCGAGGTTATAAAACATTTTGCTTGAGTCTGAGATCATTCTGAAGCATCTTGGCACAATGCTATAAAACTTCTGAGTCTGAGTCTGAGATCATTCTCAAGTATCTGATTTGCCAGACTCTGCGCAAGCTTAGAATCCAGGCTCCGATGTTATAAAAAATTTGCTTGAGTCTGAGATCTGATTGAGAATGATCTCAGACTCAAGCAAAATGTTTTATAACATCGGATCCTGATTGGTCAGATTTTGAGTTTGCTCAAAATTGTACCAATCAAACACTTGAGAATGAACTAAAACCCAGACTAGGTAGCTTTCACCTCTGATCCAGGACGGGGCTATGTGCTGAACTGAATCTTTTTTCAACAATATTGATCCAGATGGCATTACATGTACAAGTAACTTGGCGTCTCACCAGAACCTCAGCAGTTTGGCACTTGGTTAACCCTTTCTTCCATGAATATTCATGTGAGAAATAATGACGTCATGAATATTAATTGATTATTTTCAATATCGGTACATGGATACCAAAAAGGTTTTGGCCATGGTAGAACATGTAGAATCATATCTATATTATATGGTAAGCAAACAGATCAGACGCTGATCAGACGGCTCCTATAGGAGCCGTCTGATCTTGGTCTACTCTGTTTGCAAAGGCATAGACAATCGTATTTATAGATTAAATGGTTAATAGTTTCTCAAACATTTAATTGCATCGGCAGTAGTCGAATCGGAAGTAGTCAAATTGCATCGGAAGTAGTCAAATTGCATCGGAAGTAGTCAATTGCATCACAGCCAAATTTAGGTGACATTGTTTTTCACAATTGTGTAAAGGTTGACAAAATGGTCTAATTAACCTTTAACCTGCTTTGGGCGGATGAATGAATAGTTATGCAAACAGTTTGGATCAATATGAGACGCCGAGCAACTCGGCGTCTCATCATGATTCAAACTGTTTGATACATTGGTTGCATGTTGGTACAAATTGATTATAGCTTGAATTTTGAAAATGAAGTTGGTGAAACATTCATATATATGTCATTATAGGGGTACGGGCTCACTCGCTTCACTCGCGATCCCGTACACGCTTCGCTCCCTATAATGACATATATATCATTGTGGTAAAAAAAAAAAAAGATAACTAAAAAATTTTCTCTAAAAATGGACATAGAAAAAATGAACAACAAATATCTAGAAGGAAGAATTTGTGAGTATTGTTTAGAGGTTAAACCCTTTAATTTATTTAGAAAAGAAAAACGATGTGAAGATGGTTATAGAAGAAAATGTAAACAATGTGAAAAACCAATGAGACAAAAACACTATAGAGAAAATAAAGAAAAATATAGAGAAGCTTTTAAATCTTTTATGGGAAGAAATCCAGATTATTTTATTTTTTACAAAAATAAAATGAACAATGATTAAAAATCATCCTTATAAAATGAACAAAAAAAATCAAAAGTAATTAAAAAAGATATCATTAATGAAGAAACAGAGACTATTAAATTAGTAGACAAACCAAAATGTAATTATTTCAAAACATATGAAATTGACGCTAGTAATTACAAAGATCCCTATATATTATTTTCTGATAAAAAATCTATTATAATAGATCAAATCAAAAAAGACATAAAAGAATATAATGGTATTAAGTTTTCAGTAGGTCTTTCTCTTCAATTTTTTCATGATGAACAAAACGGTAATAAGAAATTTGTTGATGCTTCAAATCATGGACTACAAGCTGCCGTATTAAATGATGAAAATATTGAAGAATATTATAATGAACAAACTTCTTATTTACAAGTACGGATTGAGAAATTCACAAACACAGCTTCAGGTTTAGAAATTGATCATTGTAAAATATTATATTTAAACATTGCAAAATATGAACCATTAAGAGGTTCTTCATATATTGAACTACCTCCATATTTAAAGAAAAAGCAAGCAATAATAAATGTAAAAAATAAAGATGATTCATGTATATTTTGGTCTATAGTTTCTTATCTTTATCCTATATCTAAAAATTCTGACAGACCTTCATCTTATCCTGATTATAGAGATATTTTAAACATAAAATATATTGAAACACCAACACCATTAAACCATATAAAAAAGATAGAAAAACAAAATAATCTTGCAATAAATGTTTATGGTTATAAAAAAGAAATAATATTTCCATATTATATTTCTGAACAACCAAAAGAAATTAAAAGAATAATTTTAATGTTAATTGAAAGTGGTGAAAAGAAACATTATTGTTGGATTAAGAATCTTAATAGATTATTATATAGCCAAAATAAATATAAAGGGCAAACATATTTTTGTGAAAGATGTTTATATGGTTTTTCAAAAGAAGATTTATTAATCAAACATAAAGAAGATTGTGAAGGAATTAATAAAACATCTTTAAGAGTTGAAATGCCAGAAAAGGGAGAAAAAATAAAATTTAGAAACTATAAAAATAAAATGTCAGTACCATTTGTAATATATGCCGACTTTGAAAGTATAATAAAACCTAAATCAGAAGAAAAAGGAAAAAAACAGAAATAACTAGTGAACATGAAGCTTGTAGTTTTTGTTATCAAGTTGTTAGATTTGATGGGAAAGCAAAACCACCAGTATTATATAGAGGTGAAAATGCTGTAGAATTTTTTTTAGATAAATTAGAAGATGAAGTAAGTAGTATTAATAGAATATTTGAATATCCAAATTTTAAATACTTATTAAAATCAGAAGAAATAAAAAAAGAAATAAAAAAAGAATTTAAAAATGCTACTCATTGTTGGATATGTGAAGAAGAATTATTTAAAGATAAAGTTAGAGATCATTGTCATTTTACAGGTGAATACAGAGGTGCAGCACATAAAACATGCAATTTAAAATTACAAATAAAACCAAAAATAACTAAAATCCCTGTTATATTTCACAATTTAAAAGGTTATGATAGTCATTTAATAATGCAAAAAATACATACTATAAGAGGAAATATTTCTTGTATACCAAATAATTCAGAAAAATATATTTCATTTAATATTGGACAATTAAATTTCTTAGATAGTTTTCAATTTATGCCATCATCTCTTGAAAAGTTAGTAAGCATAACAGATAAAGAAAATTTTAAATTAACAAAATTTTTTTTTGGTGATAATATAAATTCAATCCTTCGCAAAGGTGTTTATCCATATGAATATATGGATTCCTTTGATAGATTTAATGAAACTAAATTACCTCCTATAGAAAAGTTTTATAGTTCTCTATCAGATGAAAGTATCAAACAAGAAGATTATGATCATGCACAAAATGTATGGAAAGAATACAACTGTAAAAATATGGGTGATTACCATGATCTATATTTAAAAACAGATGTTCTCTTATTAGCTGATATATTTCAAACATTTAGAAAAACTTGTATGGAAGTGTACAAACTTGACCCTCCACATTATTACACAGCACCAGGATTATCCTGGGATGCTTTACTCAAATCTACTAAAATAGAATTTGAATTATTAACAGATATAGATATGCATCTTTTCATAGAAAAAGGTATGAGAGGCGGAATATCAATGGTTTCAAAACGATATGCAAAAGCTAATAATCCTTTGGTAAAAGATTATGATGAAAATAAAGAGAATAATTATATAATGTACTATGATGCAACCAATCTATACGGACATGCAATGTCAAGACCACTTCCATACTCAGGTTTCAAATGGGTTAATCCAAGTAAAGTTAAGAAGCGTCCTAAAAATAAAGGATGGATCTTAGAAGTTGATTTAGAATATCCTAAACATTTACATAAAGAACATAATGATTATCCACTTGCTCCAGAAAAACTTTCAGTGAAATATGAATGGCTTTCAGAATATCAAAAAGAATTACTAGATAACAAAAGTATTTTAAAGGTAGAAAAGCTTATCCCTAATCTAATGAATAAGAAAAAGTATATAGTACACTATAAGAATCTTGAATTATATCAGAAACTAGGTTTAAAAGTAACAAAATATCATAGAATCCTCGAGTTCAATGAAAAACCTTGGATGGAACCGTATATCCGCCTCAATACAGAACTAAGGAAACTAGCTAAATCAGCATTTGAAAAAGATTTCTTTAAACTAATGATCGTTTCAGTATTTGGTAAAACTATGGAAAACCTACGCAAAAGAGTAGATATAAAACTTATAAAACCAGATGGAAGTCAAAATGAAAAACTTAGAAAAATAATAGCCAAACCAATTTTTAACAGACGGGTTAAATTCTCTGATGAACTATCAGCAATACAATTAAATAAAACAAAACTAGTTCTTAATAAACCAATCTATGTTGGATTTTCTATTCTAGATTTATCAAAAGAGTTTATGTTTGACTGGTATTACAACACACTAAAAAGGAAGTACGGAGAAAACTGTACCATGCTATACACCGACACGGATTCACTACTAGTAGACATAAAAACCGAAGACGTTTATAAGGATATGTTCGAAATGAAAGACGAATACGATCTATCTGATTATCCAAAAGATCACTTCTTATACGATGGAAAAAATAAAAAAAGTGCCAGGTAAATTTAAAGATGAATGTATGGGTGTTCCTATAGCTGAATATGTAGGTTTAAGATCTAAACTATATACAATATTAAGAGCGGATGAAGAAGTAATAAAAAAAATCTAAAGGCACAAAGAAATATGTAATAAAAAAACAAATGAACTTTTGTAACTACAAGGATTCATTATTCAATAAAAAAAAAATATTCACATTCAATGAACATGCTACAATCAAAAGATCATAATTTATACAGTAAATAAAATAACACTTTCTCCATTTGATACAAAAACATATATAGCACCAGATGGTATTACGACATACGCGTATAGGTATCAGCAGGAACAATAAGTAATTCTTCTTTAACAAAACCTCTCTGTGGTGCAGGAGATTTCAAATAATAAACTCTTATACCCTGTGTAATAATATGATAATCTATATTATGAATATCAACTGACCATATTGGGTCGGTAGCTCTTCTCTTACCACCTCCTTCTAATTCTCCAGGTTGATATAAATATCTAACACTCGCGAGTGGACATATTTCAGTATCAACTTTTCTTTTTAAAATTGGAGAAGGTTTTTTTGTCTCCTTATTCAAAGCCTTAACAACATCCGGTAATCTCTTAACCCATTCTCTATTTCTTTTCTGCGTTTCGATCTCCTTAGCATACTGATAACCGAACAATCTTTCAGCCAAAGTTCTATTAAATCTCTCTACAATTCCTTGATCTCTATGTATCTCTCTTCTACCTCTTCTTATTTTAACATTATGTTGAGCCATTAGTTGAGAAACAACACCCATAAATTCTCTTCCTGGGTCAACTTGTAATAGTTTGGGATAGTTCAAATGTCTTTTATAAATCTTCTCAAAAGCAGCGGCAACTTCTTTACTGTCTTTTGATGTCAATGGTACAGCTTCTTTATATCTTGTTCCCACATCTACTAATGTCAATGCATACTTATATGTTTTATTTTTAACTCTATCAAAAGGTAGGAACAACAAATCAGCTTGATGTACTTCATTTTTTGCAGACACATCAAATCTTGGTCTGATTATTTTCTTTGGTGCAGGCAAATATATCTGCCACACTGCTTGTTTCTTTAGAAATTCTAATGCTTGTTTTTTATTAACTTTAGCTTCTTTTGCTAACTTACTAACAGCTGTCTTACCTTTCCAAAATCCTTTAGGGCTATAGTATATTTTTTCCATTTTCATAGAAAAATTAAATCATAAGCGTGGTATTTATTCTTCTTGTTATTCTTACATGGTTTCAATCCAAGTGGTCTGACAAAAATGGTGGTTCTTTATCCTCTATCTTAGTAGCAAGATGTGAAGGACACCAAACTTTTCCATCGTCTTTGAGAGTTAATATTGTACTTTCACCAATACTTGTTTCAACTGTTGTATAGTCAATGATTGTATAGATTTTTTTTTTCAAATCACACCATTTCTTTATATTATTTTTATTTTGTTCTTTTAACATTTCTTCAAATTCTTCTTCTGTGATTTCTGTTTGCATTTGTGCTTTACTTTGCATTTGTGCCATCATCTTTTTTTCTACCTTACTCATTTATTTAATATAGAAAATCAATAATTTCCCATATGTGTAAAAAAATAAAGTATCATCTATATCAATTTCCAAGCAACAAAACTAGTTAATGCCATACCACCAATAACAAAAGCAATCTCTCTATTTTTCTGGTCTTCCGATGGTGTATAAAAATCACTTAATTTTGGTTCTGGAGGTAAGCTCTCTATCTCGGTCGAATGCTGTAAGCTCCCTCCAGTGGCATAATAATACTCTTTCATAGCTTGGTCAACATCATCAAATGTTTTTTCAGCGTGATGTTCTTTTTTCATTTCTTTATTAATATAATCTAATCTTTGAGTTCTTTCTTTTTCCCAATCCGCCTTTGCTGCTTCTAATTGTTCCACAGCTTTATCATGTCTTTCTCTTTCTTTATCCGAATCGTTTCCTAAATGTGAAAATAAATAAATACCACCAGTAAAAGCTAATGCATTTGTAACTGCTCCCCCAATCATCATTATTACTGCACTTGCCATTTATTTAATTTAAAAAATAAAACTAGGATTCCCATTTACATTGAATTCTTAGGAGCGACCGGAGGGGAGCATTCCTCTTTGACCCGAGGTTTCGAACCTCCCTCCAGTCGAACTTCTACGGGTGCTGGAATCAACTTAATAAATTACCCAAATAGTTACCCCAATTAATAAAATACTAGCGCAGATAAGTGAATAATCAGGTTTATTTTCTTCAAAAACTACGTATTCTGAATAATCTTCTATAACTTCTTCAACATCATCATCTGGTTTTAAAAATAAATAATCATACTTATCACCCAACTTAATTGGTATTGCTCTAGACATTTTTTAAAAAATAAAAATCACTTCATAATATCAGCTGGAATAATACCTTGTTTAACTAACATATCTTTTGTTGCCATTGCAAGCAATATATCAATAGTTAACATTCCAATATCTCCCATATTAAAATCTACTTTAGGTGGTGATCTTTTTAATAGTTTTCTACCTATTTCCGCATATCCAATTGTTAATACAGTTTCTACTCCTGCATGATATAACATGTTTGCTATTTGTTTTCCATCTGTTGACATTTTTAAAGAAAAAATATAGATAAAAGAAAATTAATTTAATTCAAATGGGTCATATTCTTCTTTCTTTATTTCATAAGACATATTTTCTTTTTCTGCTTTGACTTGAATGTTTTTACTTTTTACGAATAAATATAATCCTAATCCAGCAACTACGATTGATACATATAATGGTATGTATTTTTTGTTTTGTTCGAGTTTTGAATCTTTTGTTATTTCTAATTTCGAAAGCTTGCTCCCTCCGGTCGAATTTTGAAAAGCATCATCATCTGAATCTTTCGTTATTTGTCTTGGTGTTCTCGTGGTTTCGAAACTCCCTCCAGTCGAAAGCTTGCCCCCTCCAGTCGAAATTTTTAGTTCCATATTTTCTTTCTTCAAAAGTTCTGCTTCTTTTCTTTTTAATTCTGCTTTTAATTTTCTTGCTTCTACACCTTTCTTACCCGCAGCTACTCGTTTTGGATTTTTGGGTTTCGAATTTAAACTCCCTCCGGTCGAGAGATTACTCCCTCCAGTCGTTTTTTCTTCACTATTCATTTTTTCTTCATTATTAATATTTTCTTCTCTATTCATTTTTTATATCTGTTTTTTGTGAATCTTCTTCCTTATTAGTAAAATTAACATGTTTTGCTGTTGTTAACATTGCGGTAAGAGGTGCTAAATACATTCCATATCTATAATATAGTTCACAACATGAACTAGTTAATGCATTATTAATAATAGGATCTTTCTCTAAGTCTTGTATTAGTTTGGGAGGGTTAACAACATTAAAAAACTTAAAAACACCCATAACATATAAATTAATAAAATAATTACCTAATGTTTTAACCATACTACCTCCTAGTCTAGCTTCATATCTATAGTATAATTTTTTTATTTGATCGGAAGTCATTGCGTCAATGTCTGAAAGTTGTAACTCTCTTCCAAGATATTGTTTACTACTACCACCAGCTACAATAGCTGATAATCGTTCACGTTTTTTTTCATCTATTTTTTCTTCAACATCTTCTCCCGTTACTTCGGTTAATAATTCAGCATTCATTTTATATAATTTATTTTTTAGTTTTTTTGAAACCTTCAGTTCCATACCATATTTTCCAATAGCATTTTAATTAGTAATGCTTAAACAATGCTTTAGTAATGCTTAAACAAAGCTTAAGCAATGCTTTAGTAATGCTTTAGTAATGCTTAATCAACTAACCAATAGCCAGTAGGTTGATCCGTTCTCAATATCAATTTACGATGCTTCTTTTAGTTCTTCTTTAATTCTTTGTCGTTCTTCCAAAGTAGGAATAACGTCATTTTCTAATAGGCAATCATAAAAACTATATCTGTCTTTTGTGTAGAACATACATAACCATTTTGTTTGTTCTCTTAATTCTTTTAAAACAGAATTATATTTTTGTGAAATAACCCACACAGATTGTTCAGCGTGTCTTCCAGAAAAAGCTAATTCAGAAAGCATATCTTTTTTCTTTGTTAATTCTTTTGTGGCACTACAATCATCAATAATATAAAGTGTTGGAGAACCAGCAAATTTATTAAAAAAATATCTTAATAAATCTTGAAGATTTTCTTCTCCTTTACTATTAATAGGATTAACAATTATTATATTTTTGTTTTTAGGTTTCCTAACATCTCCAATCCACTCACGATTTTTATAAGCCTTGTTCCATTGAATAGTGGGACACAATATAACTATATATTTAAACATCTGACAATATTGATTTTCTAAAAGGTCAAGTACAAACTCGGTCTTTCCACAACCTGTCTGTCCACATATAATAGCACAATGAGGATATTTTGGAAGCTCCATTTTTTACGTTAGTTTTCAGTTCCTTTAATAAATAACTTCTTTAAATCTACCATCTTCAAAATTAATTTGTGCGTCTTGTATAACAAATAGATAAATATTTATTGGTTCATCTTCTCCTCCTTCTTTCGTTATTTGAATTGTAATTCCTTCAGATCCATTCTCAATTCGTCTTCCCGAACCGTTTAGTGTGTTATCATCTGTTGAGCGTAAATCGAGCCATAATGCGTAATTACTTACAGCATATCTTCCTAATGTTGTATTAGTGAAGACTGTATCTTTTAAAACGGAATTTGTTATTTTATTTTGTTTAGAATTCATAGCAAAAAATTTATTAATTTCATCCCATTGTTGATAAGCTTTCATTCCTTGACTGTATAATTGATTTGGAACTCCTTCGATGGTAATTTCTACTTTTGTTATTTTAGGATTGAAATAAGTTTCGGTGTTTGTTCTTTCGGGGTCTTCAAACAACATCAGAATTCCTTTCATACTTTTCGCTGGAACATTTAGATTGATATTCCATAGTGTATCAGATTTATTTTTAGGTATTTTTCTATGTCTTAGTATTCTATCGTATAATATTACCATTTTACCAGAAACTTGTTGTCTTATTTGTCTAGCTAATTCGGTGTCGGAAACCATATCAAATTCTAAACAAATATTATTTATTTGATATTTTGCATCTTTATCTGTTGAGTTAATAACTTTATTATAATCATTGAATGTAAGTTCATACTCGAGTCTATCACCGAGACCAGACTGATAAAATGGCATATATGTTTCTAATAGTTCAAAGTCAAGTGGAATACAAAATCTATTTTTGTACATATCTGCTATAGCTTCGTCTTCTTTGTTTGCACTTGCATTTTCTGCTCCGACTCTGTGTTTTAACATATTAGGTTTGCCAATACCTTGATATGCCATATTTTCACGTTCAGTAGGTGTTTTCCATAAATCAACATAACAATGATAAATATCGCTATCATAAATTGACATAACTTCATTTCCGCTTATACGAATGGTTGTTTTTTTAATTATTGATCTTCCTATGTTTTGATATACATGTATAGTTGAATTTACATCCTTAGATTTAAGTTCAATTTCAAATGCTAATCTAACTGTTCCAGGAACAATAACATCATTACTACTTAGATTAGGGAAACTTACTAATAACTGTTGATTCTGATCAACAGTTGAAGGATTATTAGTTATTACAACGCTTTGACGAATACCTTTTACCCCTCTTGGTTCTCTTATTTTTCTGTAAGGATTTAATTTTTCTCCATAGGTTGACATTTTTTAAGAAAAAATATAGATTTGAATTTAAACTCCCTCCAGTCGAATTTTTAGAAAAATTCAATTGTCATTGTTGCTACTGTATTAGCGCATGAAGAATTATTACTTTTACAAACAAAATCAATTGCATCCCCAGCATTAATATTTAGTGGTGTAGAAAAATTATCATACTTTCTTGGAAGGTTATTTAGGCTTATACCATAATCTTTATATTCAATTCCATTAACAGATACTATAACAGTTACATCATCAATGTTTGTTCTTTTACTTGCTAACCCCATGCCTATTATCTGACCTCTAAAATTCATAACATAACCGACCCCTACTTCTCTACCACCATTACCAAAACTAAATACTTCATTCTTCTGCAATGGCCCCTTACTTTCAGCACATAAGCTTATTATATTTTTATTACGAATAGCATCTCTATCATACAATTCGGTTACTCTCGGAACTAAATTATCCCTCAAATGATTAATTTCTTCTTTCAGTGCTAAATTATTAACATGTTGTCTATTAAACAACTGTGGAACTAAAACGTCTCGCAAATTATTAATTTCTTGTTTCAGTGCTAAATTATCAACATGTTTTCTTTTAGTTCCAAATATACTCATTTTATTAGAGAATTTTTTAACTCTAAAACACAATTAATTGGTAGATGATTAATTATTTATTTGTTATTTTCATCTCTGATTTCTAATTTTAATTCAGTTATACGGCCATTAATTAACTGTTTGTATTCAGGATTCTCCATTCTCATTGTCGTTATCTCACCAAATTCTTTATTCTCAACTGGAATAACAGCCAATAAGGTACTCGGCATACCATCAAGATAATTATAAGAAGTACTAACTTGTTCCAAATGTACATACAACAATTTATAGATAGCAAACTCTATACTTCTCTCACCAACGTGTATTTCATTAGCAATAAATCTCCGTTTACCAAATCCTAATATAAAGTTCAAATCTTTACTTAATTTAAATTCATGAACAGAAATTAAAGTTGCAATACCATTCGTTTCATTTACAGTTAATGTAATATTATAAGTTTTAAATATATCTGCTATTTGTTGAAAACTATAATAACCATCTGGAATTTGAATTTGTCTATCGCCCACCTTTTGTATACTTTCATTAACAATATTATACCAGCCTACTCCGTATGTAAAAGTTTTCAATCCAATATATTTATCATTATTTCTATTATCAATATATTGTTGTAAGTAAATAGTTTTATCAATATTTGAAATTGTATGATGCATTTTTTAGTTTGCTTTTTTTAATGTTTTAAAATGTCAATCCAAAATCCCTTCAAGTACAATAATGAAGCTCAATATATCCATGGGGGTGTGTTCAATAAAAAGAGTATTACCCTCACGAAACAATCCATCGTTATTACATCAGATAGAAAAAGTTTCAATGCAATTTTCCTAGATTTATTTAAAAAATACAAATTACCGCACGTAGCATCAGATGTTATAGTACAACGATGGAACACAGACTGGTTTTTATTCTATCAAAATCAACTTAACTTTGCAATATGGTGCGCTACTACGGGTTGTGGCGTTGATTTCAACAATCACTTATCTGCGCAGGCCGACCGGAGGAAGTCAAAGCCTCTCAGTCCGATGATTGGTTCTCTATTCTTGTTCCATGTTTATTACCAAACAAGACGGATACTCTTTGAATTAGGTATCGCTCTACCACAAGACGAAAGCTGGAATGCTTTTAACAATAGTTATGACCGTGAAGCGTATGAACGTATATGTAAAGAATTTAATGTAGATCCTAACGCAGACTGGCGACAAAAGTTATATCCAAATGGTGATGGTCTCGGAGATGTATATACTAGTGGTCATGTAGCCTGGACACAAACAGATTTTAGACATGATAATTCAATTAAACATACTACCAATAATAAAGTGGCTGTTCTTGATTTAACTAAGATGACATTCGGACCCGAAGTACCGGGAGATAGGCATTGCGGCGTTACATCATGTCATTATGACCCTCCTAAGAAAGTTCACATAGATTATCTTCAACAAGATGATGGCGTTAAAGATGCTTGGACTACTTTTATTCTTGATACATCAAAAGGTTTTACACAAGCAGGTGTTCAACGTATAAACGAGTCTATGAGAACCTATTGTTGGGCTATCCTAGGTTCTCAATCTCAAACTAGAACGGTCATACTAGGAATAGGAACAGCTTTTGACGCTCAAAAACAATTTCTAGCAAATGTTGAGGATGCTATCAATAGTACCCTTGATTTACCGAGTCAAATTACGAGATATCAAAACACATTGAAATATGCTAAAAGTAAAGTTGATTTTGTATATGGAATAGACTTGTATATGTCTCCGAGTAATATGGAATTACGAATAGGAACAATTCAAGATTATAATAATGAAATTGTTGTTGCAACAGACCAACAAGAACTCGGTTTAAATAATGACGTTAATATTAAACCTATTCCACCGAGACAAAATGTAGAATTGAAAGGAACAACGACTAAACAAACGCAACCAGTTCAAGTTAATTCATATATCAAAAACCTCGGGTCAAAGCTCGAGGCTAAAGCGGAACATGTTTCTAAATCATCAACTTCCAAAAATATTGAACATGAAGATAATAAAACAGCAATAATAGTAGGAAGTATAGCAGTAGGTCTTACAGTTTTATGTTTTTATCGTTAAGATACTCTCTTGCCGCTGTATATAATAACCCAACAACTAAAACAAGTAATGCCCATAAATGTTCACCAAACCAACTAACAACTTTACCTGTTGTGGATAATAACCATGATACAATAGTTCCTATTATACCCGGTAATGCCGCTGCTGCTTTACCAGCTAATTTAGCTAATAATTTACCAATAGTATCTAAAAAAAATTATTATCCAATCTTTCACCCCATCACCTTTTGGTGGAGGTTTTGGTGTTATAGATCCTCAACCGCTACTACTTGGAATAATAGTTTCAACAATAAGACCAATAATCATTCCAAACGCGGTTAAAACACTAACAATTGTAATTCCTTGTTCTCTGAATAATGTTTTTATTCTTTCTCTTAATGTCGTGTCTTCTCTCAATATTTTATTGATGGTTTCTTTTATTCTATTTACTTGACTACGTATTTTTTCTTTATTAATATTAATTGCTTCTAATCTAGCACTTCTCTCACCTTCCAATTCTCTTATTCGATTATTTATCCTTTCTATTTGAAATTCATTATTATCTTCTTTAACCTGTTCTAAAGTTTCTTTTTCTCTTGCTATATGTTTATTTGTTTCATTCAGTTTTGCTAATTGATTTGCAATCTCTTCTTTTGCTGTTGTCATAGCTTTCGTAATACCATCCCATTCTCTAATAGTCATAGGCGTTTGCGTTTCTCGTTCTGAAACATATGGTCTTGTTGTTTCTATATCTCGATTAAAATTATTTAATGATGTTTCCATTTCTCCTTCTAAAACATTTAATGTTGTTTGAATTTCATCAATAATTGTTCCGGAAGTATTAGCTAAGTCTTCCATCGGTATATTTTGTACATTAGGAAGGTTATGTTCCATATCTTGCAAAGCTGCAACAGCTTTGGTAGATAGTTGTTGTGTACTGTTATAATTTGGTAAATTTAATAAATCTTTAATTGCGCCCGTTCCACCCACACCAATTTTTCCTGCCAGAGTATTCAAAGCAATAAAACCTCCTCTTTTGGATGTGATTTCAATGTCTCTATCTCCAACCTTTAAAAATAACTTTTTATTATCAGGACCAAGTTCAAAGTTTGTAATATCTATACGAATCGGGTCTAGATTATTTTTTTCTTTTATCATCTCGTAATATCTTTTAACTATTGATTGTTTCTGTTGCACTATTAATTGTGTTCTTGTATCTACATCATTAATATCATCGATATGAGCGGATTGGTTTTGTGTGGTTCTGTTAAATTCATCATCTACAATCATATCATTATAAACATCATCTTCAAAGTCTTCGTGATAATCTGGTTCATTATAATCAAATCCACCTTCAGCCATTTTTATTCGGAATAAATTGGCGCATTTTCATATCTATAATTATTAGTAACATAATTATTATTAATTGTATAAATTATGCTGTTTTTAAACTGTTTTGTATAGCATGCATTGTTTCCTCTTTTACCTTCTCGATCAATTTTTTTTTTCATCCTCAGTTATTCCTGAATCTGATTTCCCAAGGTCTGATTTTTTTATTGATCTGATTTCTTCTTTAAGTTTAGAATATTTTTCCATTTCATTTAAAACTAATTTAAACTCTTCCGCACTTATTTCTCCATCTTGTAGGGCTTTAGATATTATATCCTTAATACTATTTAGTTTACTTTCTGCTGCTATTAGAACATTACAATGTTTTTGTGCTTTTGACATTAATTTACGTCTTATTATTTTAACACATACGCCTACTCCTCCACATGCTACAGCCACTATTTGTAATGGTAACAGAATAGGAATAGCTACTCCGACTCCAGCTAAAATAATACTAACTGATATTAACGTGGTGTCAACTCCGTCAGTAATATTTATTCCTCGTTTATATTTTTTTCGTAATGATTTTCTTGTATCTCTTTCATTAATTAATATTCTTTCAATCTCTGATATTTTTTGTAATCTATAATTTTGTCCATCTTCTACTGGTAATTCAGGATATATTGGAGCCGTTGGTTGCTTCATTTTTAAAGGTTTTTTTTATTTTTTTCTCGTGGTGGTGGAGGAAAAATAGGAAAATATAAGAAAAATTTTGTTGTTGTGTCCTGAAGTAGTGACATATTGTATATGCTTAAGTAATGATTAAGCAATGCTTGATTTTGCTTAGTATGTTTTAAGTATTGCTTAAGTAATGTTTAAGCAATGCTTGATTTTGTTTAAGCTAGTAAGGGGTATAAATAAGTGGGTTTTTTATTTTTCTCGCGGGGGTACTGGGGTTTTTTTTTTGTTTTTTTTTACCACAATGATATATATGTCATTATAGGGAGCGAAGCGTGTACGGGATCGCGAGTGAAGCGAGTGAGCCCGTACCCCTATAATGACATATATATCATTCTGTATAACTAATTTGCTCACGGCAGGCTAAATGTTAAATGTTGAGTTACCATAGTATTTGCTAGGAAAAAGAAAAAACACGATACAATATGCTGCAGAATGCTTTATTAGAAATAGAAATAGTGATAAGATAGCGTGCAAGCAAGAGATCAGCATGTTGTGGTGGAACTCGGCAGTTTCCTTCATTTTCGGAGAATCTCCGAGGTGTTCCGATTGTTGCTATCTCGTGTTCATCGCAATCGTGGAATAGATTCCGCTCCATGACATATTCTCCGTGTGTATATTTAGACTAACGTGTGATTTTGTCTCGATTTTAAGAAATTTGGTTAGTTGATTATCAAAAGCAGAACAGAATATGTGATTAGGAAGTTCCCTGATTTAGATATTATAATAATTTGTATTCTACACATACACCTTTCTATAGGACAAGCACTTCGTGGTTATTTCAACACATGTGGAGTTTGACGATCATGAGATAAAAGACAATCAATTTTCTTTGGTAACGCTAATGGTTGTCACATGTGTCACTATTTTCAGAAATGTTTTTCCATGAAATGTCGAACACTGTACATTTGTACACTCATGCGAGATGCCATGGTGAACACACATCATCTGATCATCAGGTTCAACATTTTTGATAAGTTATTGATATATCGTATAATTATGTTATTCAAGCTATCGAATAGCGAAACATTGTCATTATGACGAGTATATAAGTGACTGATTGTCTATAGTCTGCCTTGGAGTTAAATCTCAATTGTCTGATTGGTCAGAGATTGACGAAGCTCAAAACCTGATCAGTCAGATGCTTTGGAATGATCTCAGATTCAGGCAAAACGTGTATAACCTTTAATAATATTACAACTAAATTTAATAATATTGTCGTATTAATACACTTGCAGTTTAACGATTTACTCCACAGATACGCATTTTAACGTCTTTACAAACATAGAAGACCCAGATCAGGCTCCGTGGTTATAAAACTTTTTTGTTTGAGTCTGAGATCATTCTCAAACATCTGCTCAATCAGGGTCCATGCTTATAAAGCTTTTTAGTTGAGTCTGAGTTCGTTCTCAAGCTTTTGATTGGTCAGATTTGAGCCAGACCAATCAGAAACTTGGGAACGAGCTCAGACTCAACTAAAAGTTCTATAAGCATGGACCCAGATACTTGAGAATGATCCCAGACTCAAACTCAGAAGCTTTATAACCTTGGACCCAGCCGCTCTGTTTGCTGGTGAAATTAATAGACCTGTATTACGGGGAACACAATTGTCCTGTTAATATGTAAATTTAAAAGGCAAGTTCATAAAACAAATAATCATTCATACATACATTATTTCTAACATGAATATTCATGGAGTAAAGTATAGTGTTTATTCGCCATACGTAGACAAACTGTTAGTAATCAGTCTAAAATTAAAATGACCATTGTTGATAGACATATCATGGGCACGACTTCATTTAGATGAGGAACAAATCACAACAAACCAAACACATACACATCCTGATCCTGATCAAGTGTGGATTGAATACACAAGTCATGCTCTTGCCTTGCACAACAGTTAAAAGGTATTTTACAAAGGGATAGAGGACAGTTATCTACATATAAAAGTACAAAAATGAGTCATGCAGGAAATACCACATACAGAACAAACACTCGCCCGAACAGCAACACAAGGAAACAGCAAATGTACATGGGTAGAAAAAACAACAAGAGACACACAAAGACAAAACAAACACACAATAGGAGGAAGATGGAAGTACCGCCTTGGAACGGTCAGTGACAAAAGTCACCGGGGGTTTAAACCGGTTTATGGGCGCCCAACCTCACCCTTATTCCATCCCCATCCTAAAAGACAAACAGTGTAAATAAACGTATCCCCTCTCCGACTAATCTACAACAACCGCGACAGCAAATACAGTGGTAAAGTGCATGTATAACAAAAAACATTTAATTGAACATACTGTATCCACCTATCGCTAGTGTACTCAATGATTGAGCTGCAAACAGAGTAACTGTAGAAAAGTAATAAAGGGTACGACAAAAATGAAATAGTACAGATATCCGACGTTCTCCTTCCATTTCTGGATTTAAGAGGTCGCCTTCATAGAGTACTAAACCTTTCTTGTCGGCGTACATGCAAAGAGGCCAGCGTGATTGCCAACTGTAAAAGGGTTCACAACCAAACATGCAGTATGTTGTAATAATACAGGATCATATCCCTTTTTAATGAATTGTTTTATATATTTGATGAACAAAGTGAGAAAATGGGTATGTCCAATAATTCTACGAAGTTTGTAAATCACATCACCATAAAATTCAGGATGTGAAATACCGTGTCGCAAAAGTACCTTGAGATTACATTTGTACTTGCCAATAAGCGAGAGATTTCGATAGTAAAATTTAGAGAAAGTTTTTCTTAGTTTATGGTATCTATATCCTTGTTTAAGCAGTTTTTCAGTTTCTTCGTACGTCCGTTTTCAAATCCATGGTCATTATAACAATTCGGCTGTGGCGTATGGTCCGTTTTACTTCTTTGTGAGCTGTAATAAAACAAAAAATGTATAGGTTATGTCTGTGGTCAACCCACTAGATCTGCTGTAGCATAACAATGTATAAATGTAGATAATATGTGAGGACATCACACAATAGATATGCATAATATGTGAGGACAACTTACAAGTTGTATGGCAGTATAACAATAGATATAGATAATGTATGAGGACTCCCCACAAGTTCTATTGTAGTATAACAATAGATATAGATAATGTGTGAGGACTTCCCACAAGTTCTATTGTAGTATAACAATAGATATAGATAATGTATGAGGACTTCCCACAAGTTCTATTGTAGTATAACAATAGATATAGATAATGTATGAGGACTTCCCACAAGTTCTATCGTAGTATAACAATATATATAGATAATGTATGAGGACTTCCCACAAGTTCTATTGTAGTATAACAATAGATATAGATAATGTATGAGGACTTCCCACAAGTTCTATTGTAGTATAACAATATATATAGATAATGTATGAGGAATCCCCACAAGTTCTATTGTAGTATAACAATAGATATAGATAATGTGTGAGGACTCCCCACAAGTCCTATTGTAGTATAACAATATATATATAGATAATGTATGAGGACTTTCCACAAGTTCTATTGTAGTATAACAATAGATATAGATAATGTATGAGGACTTCCCACAAGTTCTATTGTAGTATAACAATATATATAGATAATGTGTGAGGACTCCCCACAAGTCCTATTGTAGTATCACCGACATCATCCAATAGGCATAACACTTTCCAAATATCAGACTTTACAAAAAGGCGTCTGACTAAATCAGGAAACGGAAGGAGGGCCTTAATGATTAACTTTAATGAATTATCTTCTATCAGAATATCAGAAATTATATAACGGTCAAAATCAACTCGAGGCATGTGTTCGCTAGTTGGTCGACCTGGTTACGAATCCCGAAATACGCTCACAATTAACAGCTAAAATGTCCACGGTCAAAATTCCATTGCTTGTTGTACTGTAATAAATAGCAACTGCAACATAAAAAACTCAATTGCAGTTTCAGTCCATCGCTAGAAAAAGTAGATGGGTCCTATCTTTTTCATTGTGGCCAGCAATGACCTGACGACTGACGTGTTCCTGGGTTGGGGGCCTCCTATACACTTCTCAACCAAGCGGAGGAATTCTGGATCAACACATTACAAGGAAAGTAGCATGGGTCTCTAACACACGTCAATAGGGACAAATACTCTGTGCACATTACATTGAGTTTCAAATCATCTAAAACCTTCATAAGCTCCTACAGAGCTCTAATATAAATGCACTACATCTGATGATGGTCGATATTTCATCTTGAGGTTTACAATTCATATCTAATTTTCTGATGGCTATATACTAAGAATCTCAGAATACTTAAGGATATGATTAAGCGGTTTTACTTTCGTACATAAATATAATTTAGTATTAAGAGCGAGTCTTCGTCCCATTAACTCTTACTCAAAGATACTATGATTTTATGATTGTCAATGTGCTGCACATTTATAGTGGTATATGAACAGAGTCTCGTCGAACAAACATACATGATATGCCTATGAATATCAAATCGTCTTTTATAATCATGGCGAAATTCTCAAGGCAATCACACAGTAAGAACGGATAATCGGCGTATGGCATTACGTTAAATATTGGGCTGATTAGAAGAATTCAATACAAGACTCTGCTATGAAGATTTGAATCATAGGAAAAATAATGTACCAACCATCAATATCAAGATAGTCCATCGCTTCCTCGAGGTTATCTGTAAAACGGGATAAAAATAAATCAGTAACTTGATAAAGTAGAACAGCTACTCTTCAAAGTGTCTACCTAAAATACATCGACAAGTGACTATTTAACCCATTCCCTCATATGCTATTTTTAGATCCAACCACTTTGAACAAATCTACCAAAAAGGAGCATTAACTAGAGAAAATGAAAAATTTAGAATTTTGTAGTTTGAAACTATTGTGATAAATAGATCACTTGCTCCTATAGGAGCAAATGCTCTATTTATCACAATGGTTTCAACTGGTGATTTTAACAGAGACGTAGAAAGGTGTATTTATGGAGGAAATGGTTAATACACATCGATACGTGGTTACACGATACACATCGACAAATGTCTACTCAATACACATCGACAAATGTCTACTCAATACACATCGAAACATGAGTTACTGAATACACACCGACATGTGACTACTCAATACAATACCAACGGTTAGACTGAATAACTTTTTCAGAGAAGCGATTTTTGACTGCTCCATTATTGTTTTTAGAAAGAAAACACAACTGTGTCAAACCGAAGCACCAAGGTCTCATGTAGACACAGTCTTTGTTCTTATTTATAATATAATTTTACACATAGTGTAGTTTAAACTCCGATAACGTGCAGATACGGGGAACAGTGTACACCAGTGTCACAGAAGAATCTAAAATATTAATGGCCTGATGTTTGTGACAAGGAATGGCAAACTATTCAACATGTTAAAGCTTTAACCATTGACTCAGTGGACACATCGGACATCATTGCAAACAGAACAGACACAGATTAGACGGTCCGTGTGTAGAACTTGTCAAATAATGATCTGCATATTTGCTTATAGCATATTAAGATCGGTTTTTGTACTGTTTGTCAATGCAACGTATTAACTTGCCACTCGGACAAAAATACTTGCAGACAGTGATATTTATACATTTTTTATCATAATGCTCATTATTTGTGAACTTGGGTATTCCACATTCATTGCCACCCTGCGCCGAATGGTGAGACAGACATACATACAAACAAGCATAAATATATATACATAGACATGCAAACAGAATGACGTGCAGATATACAGAGATACATACATACATACATACCTAGGTACATACATACGTACGTACATACATACATATGTACGTACGTACGTACATACATACAAACATGCATGCATGCATGCATGGACAGATAGATATATAAGATATATAGATAGATAGAGATAGACAGACAGACAGACAGACAGACAGACAGACAGACGACAGACAGACAGACAGACAGACAGACAGACAGACAGTTAGATGGACAGACAGACAGACATATAGGTAGATAGATAGATAGATAGATATGTACTTACTGCATATCAAATCAACTGAAATAATAAAAATACAGCGGTTAATGTATGTTTTATATTGCGTTAATAATTCTGAATACTTTATTTAATATAAGTATATCTGTGTAGCCTCTGTCTCTTTCCAAATGTACTTTCTGTTTTACTGATGTGATGCCGTATTCCATTAACTATCGTCATAACTGAACTTTGACGGACTTAAAAATGCACATAGCTTAAATATTTAGACGTTTATCCGTTAGGAATACAATTATGATGAAAAAGAACACTTTGATTTTGTTGTCGAATCGATCGAAAACAACGGCAAGGAACATGTTTTTCAAGGGTGTAGAAAGTCGTATTTATGGAGTAAATGTTTAAGGGTACCTTAGATGAGGGTTAAGACAGGGAAACTCCAGGATCAGTTAACCCTTCGCTTGCTATTCACGTCAATATACCTACCTGTAAATAGTGGAGACCCAGATGAGAGAGCTCCTGCAGGAGCTGTCTCATCAGGGTCTGCACTATTTACTAGTTGATTGTGCAACCAGTGTACTCCACAGCAGTGATTGCACAGCGAAATACGTGTACACAGTGACGATATATGTAATTATACAACAGGGCATGGGTAAAGAAGGAGAAATGCATTTTAAAATTCAGCAAGAGAAGGGTTAAAACACCTATACAGGTTGATATATTACCGAACCCCTCTTCTCGTTATCCAGACACAGGAAGTGCCCTGACAGAAAGGCCACATATATGACGTAGTTTATAAACTGAGTAAAAGGCTTGGTGATATCAGGGTCCATGCTTATAAAGCTTTTAGTTGAGTCTGAGATCGTTCTCAAGCTTTTGATAGGTCAGATTTGAGCCTTTGGCTCAAATCTGACCAATCAAAAGCTTGAGAACTCAAATCTGACCAATCAAAAGCCTGAGAACGAAACTCAGACTCAACTAAAAGCTTTATAAGCATGGACCCAGAAGAATAATAAAATGAATACATATTAGACAGCTTTAAATGTGCTTACCTGAATATCCGTCGAAGTCATATTCCCGATCCCCTGAAATATAACAATTCCTTTTGACCTACGTATTTCAACAAATATAGGTATACAAAGACGGCTAGGGGATTTGACTTCTCCCATTTGTTTGTCTAATACAGAAACAAATAATTATAAATGTTTTGTCAAAGGAGATATCCGGAAAATATGTTCATATGTTCTCCCAGTATGTCGTCTTTTCAATACATTTATACCTACAGCCGACTTTTAATTTATGGTCTCTCTTAGCACATCAAGATCCACGTTGGATATGCGTTCTCCTATATCATTATGTGCATCAATAGTAAAATAGGGTCCATCTTACTACAAGTCGTACGACCCATATTATCGTCATCCCAATTTACGACACTCGCATCTATTCATACAGCCGAAATATCTAAACATTCTAGTGTGGAGCAATTCAGGATACAAATGTAGATTCCATTCGCGATCTTCGTATGCTATATAGCTTACGACAGTTTTAGTCGTGCGATCTTAGTAAAACGTTCCCCTGGCCATTTAACCCAATATGCTTTATAACAAGTAACGAGAGTTGTCTCAATTTACAGGGACCCCGTACACTATCGTCAAACTAAGTATCTACCCAGTATAACAACAGTATAACATGAAGAGAGACACGTAGCATTTATGCACATGTGCGCCACAGACAGGCCAAAGTCACAGCCATATTTGATTTTAGTCATATTGTAATTAGAATTGCAATGTCAAACTGTCGTCCAGATGTTTTGAAACATATGAACAGATGGCCTCTCTATTTCTCTTTCTCTATCTCTCTCCCTCTCCCTCTTCCTGTGTGTCTCTCGCCCTGTCTGTGTGCGTCTTTCTCTCTGTCCCTGTCTCTGTCTATCTATCTGTCTGTCTTTTTTCTTTCATTCGGTCTGTCTGTCTCCCTTTCCCTCGCTCTCTCACTATTTCTATATCTCTCCCACTCTCCATCCCTCTGTATGTGTGTATGTGTCTGTGTGTGTCTTTCTCTTTGTATCTGTATGTCATTGTCTCTGTCTGTCTCGGTCTCTGTCTGTCTGTCTTCTTGTCTGTCTGTGAGTCTGTCAGTTTGTCTCTCCCTCTTTTTCTCTCGTTCTCTCTCTCTTTCTCTCTCCCACTGTCACTACCTCTGTATGTATGTGTCTCACTGTGTCTGTGTCTATCTTTCTTTCTGTCTATCTGTCTGTCTCTGTGTGTATATCTCTGTCCCTCTATTTCTGTCTGTCTGTCTGTTTCCGTCTGTCTCCGTCTCTCCCCACTCACTCACTCACTCACTCACTCGCTCTCTCACTCCTCTCTCTATGTACCATGGCAAAACCAGAAGGATTAATGTATGGCACGCTCTATCGACTAAGCGAGGTTGTTAATAATAGTCCAATATAATCCATAGCCATCTTAATTAAGTACTGGACGAATGTAATACAGGAAGCTTCTCTGTGCTCGTTTACCCATTAAGTTACCACCCTCTTTAAAGCCAAACTACATATTCATTTAAGTTATTAGATTTCTTTTGAATGATTATTACAGGGGTGCACTTACAGCCACTGAAGTCGCCGTCGTCAACTGAAAAGAAACAAAATCTAAAATCACTTAAACAGATCTAAATCGTTAACGCCGTTAATGATTGTAAAAGGACGATTTTGAATTTTCATTCACCCCGCCTTGTTACCACGGAAACCAGATATTAACAAATTTAAATTAATACACACTTGAAACAATTGCCAACACTATTACAAATACACCTACAATGATAATGGTAACAAAACAACCACTGGCGTCAGGAAATAAAGTGTAACCTCGATATTTCGAACTCGGATAACTCGAACGTCGATATAACTCAAGATTATAAAGTCGATCTCTGCTAACACTTGTAATACAAGACTTAGTGCTCTAACATTCATATATAGAGATATACGATAGTTTGATGCAGGTCGCAAGTAATGTTGAAATATCTCGCCTGAGCTTTCGGCATTACTGTCGACCTGCATAAAGCTGTCAAGTTAACCCTTACAACGCTGGATTTTCAAATGGAATATTCCAAAATTCAAATAGGTCAAGCTTATGGTGAATATTTAGGGATGTTTTCTCAAGAAAAGTGTAACATGACAAACAGTGCAGACCCTGATGAGAGGGCTCCCCTAGGAGCCCTCTCATCTGGGTCTACACTGTTTGCAAAGGACATTAGTGACTCGGGTCCCGCACTGTAAGGGTTAAAAAAGACCGACTCGAGTCACCGTTATCTTGGATTAATTTGTATGGTCCCTTAAAGTTCGATATATCGAGGTTCGATTATATTTGGCAATTCAGAAACTCATATAACTGGTAAAGAGACAAAAATATCTGGTAAATCAGTGTCTTAGATAACTGGTACAGTGACAAATGTATGATATAGATCAATGTTTAGATAACTGGTACAAAAACAAAACATATGTGGTAAATCAGTGATTTAGATGAATGATACTGAGACTGAAATAGTTAGTAAATTAGAGATTTGGATAACTGGTAGAGAGACTTATGTATATGGACAATTATAAATAACATGTGGTAAGTTGTAGAGACTAAGATGGCATAACCGTACCTCATAGATGCGCATCTTAACGTATTTGCAAACAGAGAAGGGCCGGATCAGACGACTGCTGTAGAAGCTGTCTGAATAGGATCTGCCCATTTCACTTGTTAAATAAATATATGCCTGATATTGCCGTAGCTAAACTTTCTTGTTTCCATATGATATTATATAACGTGTACAAACATTGAAGAAAGTGTCAAATAATCACGAGATTTCTGGTACATGTATTGCAAATACAGACATAGAGATAAATAAACATAATTCACTTAAAGTAAACTAATGAAAAGTGAGAGAAAAAACAAAGACGGGGGATAAAGAAAACCAACTTTAGCTTACATATATTGGTTAGAAAGAAGTAAGAAAACACAAAGAAAAAATATTGATGCGTTTAACTTACGTTCATCATCATGATCATCATCATGATCATAATCTCTCCTTTCCAGACCCTGAAACTTTCTCTCAAGCAGGTCTCCACTTTTGGCAT
Organism: Azorinus chamasolen; assembly: GCA_963576725.1. Lineage (NCBI taxonomy): Eukaryota > Metazoa > Mollusca > Bivalvia > Cardiida > Solecurtidae > Azorinus > Azorinus chamasolen. Next base: position 7,057,591 of record OY755240.1, read on the forward strand.
TTTTCAGCATGTGTAGTTTGTCTCTAAGAGACTCAGACATTCGATTGAATGAGGCTGTGCTGCAAAGGCCCAACAGGACCAGGAAAACCGCAAAGACAAACACGTACTTCATTGTTGCTGAGAGGATTTCGGCTCCAGGGTGCTGGGCTGTCGTTCACCGCTGCGTATTTATGTGCAACTTGCAACGCGAGAGGTCGACACTTTTTAAATTAGCCGATTGAGGCCTTGCATAGGGTTTGGTCTAGTAGAAGGGAAGTTTTTTGCCTGTGCACGGTTAATCACGGACCCGCAGCAGGCTTATGCTCAAATGATTCGTCCAAGGTGAAAATGTTGTTCAACTTGCTGGTTTGTAACTTTTACACTGTAACAGTGAGGCTGTTAGTACATAAGCTATATTTACTCTCATTGACGGGGAGCTAGCTCTTTGGAGACGTGGTTTAAGAGTTTGGAAATGTAGCAAAGTTATAGACTGCGCGGTTGCTGGCTGGATGGGTGACCGCCAGAGATTGCCGACGGTGCACCTTACAATTGGTGGCAGCGGTGGGATGATGACAATTGCCAGACTGAAATTGCTTAACCCATTGTTATTTCTCAGGCCAAATCTTGGGTCGAGATTTCTCGGAGGGGAAAGTAATTTAACAGTGATGCTGTTAGTATATAAGCTCTATAAACTCTCCCTGCCGGGGAGCTACCTCTTTGTCTACGTGGTTTAAGTGCTTGGAAATGTTGTAAAGTTAAGCAATAGTTTTTGCGATTACTGGCTGGATGGGTGACCGCCAGGTATTGCCCATGGTGCACGTTACAACACTATCAATATTCGTGTAAAAATAGTGACAGCATGGATATTTTATTAGATTCATTTTTATAAGTTTATATGTATATGAACACACACCGTTTTGGCCATGTCAGACAATGTAGCGTCACATCTCTGTCGCAGTTGAACTTCGATATCTCGCCTCGGATAACTCGAACTAAATGTTCAGTCCTTACAAACTTTACTATAAAGAATTGTTCTAAAACGTATCAGTACACATATCTAGAAACACATGTGAGATCTTAATGCAGGTTGAAAGTAATGCTGAAAGTTCATAAGGAGCTTTCAGCATTACTTTAGACCTGCATTAAGCTGTGAACTTGGGAAATTGTCCAGATCAGACACCGGATGATTCGAATTTCTTTTATCTCACAGTAATTTGTATAGCCCCTTGAAGTTCGAGATATCGGAGATTAACTGTATTTCACAAGCAAAACTAGCATATCCTGATCAGACTACTTGTGCCGTCTTGTTCCTTACTTGTGACGTCTGGGGTGGGTCCAGTCTGTTTACAAGATTTTAAGGACACTGACCGTTCCAAGGCGGTACTCTCGTTGTCACCCTAGCTTTTATGTTTTCTGGATGTATTTGTGCCTTTGTGTTTGTGCTTTTGTTCGTGTTTGATGTTTTCGTCTAGTGTGTTAGCGTGTGTGTTAGTGTGTGTGTAAGTTTGCGCGCGTTCGTGCGTTCGTGCGTGCGTGCGTGCGTGTGTGTGTGTGTGTGTGTGCGCGTGTGCGTGTGTGTGTGACGTGCTGTCTTTTGATGTGTTGGTGGTGGTTGCGTCTTGTATGTGACTATGTGTGTATGAGTATAAATTGCTATGTTTTCTGTACGTGTTTTGGTAATGGTGGCGTTTTGTGTGTGGCTCCTCCTGCTTGACTTTACTACTTTTTTAATTAAAATTAGAGTTGTATTTGCAAATGAGCGTGAGATTTAGAGAATATTGTACAAAGCTTGTCATAACTGTACCCCAAATTAAGACGTTTTTCAGTAATAAAAACATTGCAAATATTGACATCCCAACAGCTGGTCAAACTATTTAAAATGGCGAGGGTGGGGTGTTCATTGTATTACGGCAAGGGACTCGCCCTCCAATAACGTTATGACCGGGGGTCACTATATTTCAATACACCGACACTATAACATTGGGTTGGTTATTGGGGGTAATTTTCTCACCTGTTTTGAAAATTAAAAGAAAACAATCGTTTTTATATTAAGCAGTAACATGAGATTGGTTTAATTGATCCATCAATGAAAGTACAAACATGAGTCATGCAGGAAACACCACATACAGAACAAACAGTCGCCCGAACAGCAACACAAGGACACAGCAAATGTACATAACTATAAAAACAACAAAAGACGCACAAAGAAAAAACAACAAACACACAATAGGGGGAAGATGGAAGTACCGCCTTGGAACGGTCAGTGACAAAAGTCACTGGGGGGTTAAACCGGTTTATGGGCGCCCAACCTCACACTTATTGCATGTCCATCCCCACCCTAAAAGACAAACAGTGTAAATAAATCAATCCCCTTCCCGACTAATCTACAACAACCGCGACGGCAAATACAGTGGTAAAGTGCATGTATAACGAAAACATTTAAGTGAACAAACTGTATCCACCTATTGCTAGTGTACTCAATGATTGAGCTGCAAACAGAGTAACTGTAGAAAAGTAATAAAGGGTACGACAAAAACGAAATAGTACAGATATCCGACGTTCTCCTTCCATTTCTGGGTTTAAGAGGTCGCCTTCATAGAGTGTTAAACCTTTCTCGTCGGCGTACATGCAAAGAGGCCAGCGTGATTGCCAACTGTAAAAGGGTTCACAACCAAACATGCAGTATGTTGTAGTACTACAGGATCATATCCCTTTTTAATGAATTTTTTAACATATTTGATGAACAAAGTGAGAAAATGGGTATGTCCAATAATTTTACGAAGTTTGTAAATCACATCACCATAAAATTCAGGATGTGAAACACCGTGTCGCAGAAGCTCCTTGAGATTAGATTGGTACTTGCCAATAAGCGAGAGATTTCGATAGTAAAATTTAGAAAAAGTTTTTCTTAGTTTATGGTAAAAAACAACAAGAGACGCACAAAGGCAAAACAAACATACAATAGGAGGAAGATGGAAGTACCGCCTTGGAACGGTCAGTGACAAAAGTCACTGGGCGGTTAAACCGGTTTATGGGCGCCCAACCTCACCCTTATTCCATCCCCATCCTAAAAGACAAACAGTGTAAATAAACGTATCCCCTCTCCGACTAATCTACAACAACCGCGACAGCAAATACAGTGGTAAAGTGCATGTATAACAAAAAAACATTTAATTGAACATACTGTATCCACCTATCGCTAGTGTACTCAATGATTGAGCTGCAAACAGAGTAACTGTAGAAAAGTAATAAAGGGTACGACAAAAATGAAATAGTACAGATATCCGACGTTCTCCTTCCATTTCTGGATTTAAGAGGTCGCCTTCATAGAGTACTAAACCTTTCTTGTCGGCGTACATGCAAAGAGGCCAGCGTGATTGCCAACTGTAAAAGGGTTCACAACCAAACATGCAGTATGTTGTAATAATACAGGATCATATCCCTTTTTAATGAATTGTTTTATATATTTGATGAACAAAGTGAGAAAATGGGTATGTCCAATAATTCTACGAAGTTTGTAAATCACATCACCATAAAATTCAGGATGTGAAATACCGTGTCGCAAAAGTACCTTGAGATTACATTTGTACTTGCCAATAAGCGAGAGATTTCGATAGTAAAATTTAGAGAAAGTTTTTCTTAGTTTATGGTATCTATATCCTTGTTTAAGCAGTTTTTCAGTTTCTTCGTACGTCCGTTTTCAAATCCATGGTCATTATAACAATTCGGCTGTGGCGTATGGTCCGTTTTACTTCTTTGTGAGCTGTAATAAAACAAAAAATGTATAGGTTATGTCTGTGGTCAACCCACTAGATCTGCTGTAGCATAACAATGTATAAATGTAGATAGTATGTGAGGACATCACACAATAGATATGCATAATATGTGAGGACAACTTACAAGTTGTATGGCAGTATAACAATAGATATAGATAATGTATGAGGACTCCCCACAAGTTCTATTGTAGTATAACAATAGATATAGATAATGTGTGAGGACTTCCCACAAGTTCTATTGTAGTATAACAATAGATATAGATAATGTATGAGGACTTCCCACAAGTTCTATTGTAGTATAACAATAGATATAGATAATGTATGAGGACTTCCCACAAGTTCTATCGTAGTATAACAATATATATAGATAATGTATGAGGACTTCCCACAAGTTCTATTGTAGTATAACAATAGATATAGATAATGTATGAGGACTTCCCACAAGTTCTATTGTAGTATAACAATATATATAGATAATGTATGAGGAATCCCCACAAGTTCTATTGTAGTATAACAATAGATATAGATAATGTGTGAGGACTCCCCACAAGTCCTATTGTAGTATAACAATATATATATAGATAATGTATGAGGACTTTCCACAAGTTCTATTGTAGTATAACAATAGATATAGATAATGTATGAGGACTTCCCACAAGTTCTATTGTAGTATAACAATATATATAGATAATGTGTGAGGACTCCCCACAAGTCCTATTGTAGTATCACCGACATCATCCAATAGGCATAACACTTTCCAAATATCAGACTTTACAAAAAGGCGTCTGACTAAATCAGGAAACGGAAGGAGGGCCTTAATGATTAACTTTAATGAATTATCTTCTATCAGAATATCAGAAATTATATAACAGTCAAAATCAACTCGAGGCATGTGTTCGCTAGTTGGTCGACCTGGTTACGAATCCCGAAATACGCTCACAATTAACAGCTAAAATGTCCACGGTCAAAATTCCATTGCTTGTTGTACTGTAATAAATAGCAACTGCAACATAAAAAACTCAATTGCAGTTTCAGTCCATCGCTAGAAAAAGTAGATGGGTCCTATCTTTTTCATTGTGGCCAGCAATGACCTGACGACTGACGTGTTCCTGGGTTGGGGGCCTCCTATACACTTCTCAACCAAGCGGAGGAATTCTGGATCAACACATTACAAGGAAAGTAGCATGGGTCTCTAACACACGTCAATAGGGACAAATACTCTGTGCACATTACATTGAGTTTCAAATCATCTAAAACCTTCATAAGCTCCTACAGAGCTCTAATATAAATGCACTACATCTGATGATGGTCGATATTTCATCTTGAGGTTTACAATTCATATCTAATTTTCTGATGGCTATATACTAAGAATCTCAGAATACTTAAGGATATGATTAAGCGGTTTTACTTTCGTACATAAATATAATTTAGTATTAAGAGCGAGTCTTCGTCCCATTAACTCTTACTCAAAGATACTATGATTTTATGATTGTCAATGTGCTGCACATTTATAGTGGTATATGAACAGAGTCTCGTCGAACAAACATACATGATATGCCTATGAATATCAAATCGTCTTTTATAATCATGGCGAAATTCTCAAGGCAATCACACAGTAAGAACGGATAATCGGCGTATGGCATTACGTTAAATATTGGGCTGATTAGAAGAATTCAATACAAGACTCTGCTATGAAGATTTGAATCATAGGAAAAATAATGTACCAACCATCAATATCAAGATAGTCCATCGCTTCCTCGAGGTTATCTGTAAAACGGGATAAAAATAAATCAGTAACTTGATAAAGTAGAACAGCTACTCTTCAAAGTGTCTACCTAAAATACATCGACAAGTGACTATTTAACCCATTCCCTCATATGCTATTTTTAGATCCAACCACTTTGAACAAATCTACCAAAAAGGAGCATTAACTAGAGAAAATGAAAAATTTAGAATTTTGTAGTTTGAAACTATTGTGATAAATAGATCACTTGCTCCTATAGGAGCAAATGCTCTATTTATCACAATGGTTTCAACTGGTGATTTTAACAGAGACGTAGAAAGGTGTATTTATGGAGGAAATGGTTAATACACATCGATACGTGGTTACACGATACACATCGACAAATGTCTACTCAATACACATCGACAAATGTCTACTCAATACACATCGAAACATGAGTTACTGAATACACACCGACATGTGACTACTCAATACAATACCAACGGTTAGACTGAATAACTTTTTCAGAGAAGCGATTTTTGACTGCTCCATTATTGTTTTTAGAAAGAAAACACAACTGTGTCAAACCGAAGCACCAAGGTCTCATGTAGACACAGTCTTTGTTCTTATTTATAATATAATTTTACACATAGTGTAGTTTAAACTCCGATAACGTGCAGATACGGGGAACAGTGTACACCAGTGTCACAGAAGAATCTAAAATATTAATGGCCTGATGTTTGTGACAAGGAATGGCAAACTATTCAACATGTTAAAGCTTTAACCATTGACTCAGTGGACACATCGGACATCATTGCAAACAGAACAGACACAGATTAGACGGTCCGTGTGTAGAACTTGTCAAATAATGATGTGATTCAGGATGTGAAATACCGTGTCGCAAAAGTACCTTGAGATTACATTTGTACTTGCCAATAAGCGAGAGATTTCGATAGTAAAATTTAGAGAAAGTTTTTCTTAGTTTATGGTATCTATATCCTTGTTTAAGCAGTTTTTCAGTTAAAATGAGATTTCGACTGTTAAAATCGTCAATAGATGAACAAGCTCTAGCAAAACGAATAAGTTGAGATATATAAACCCCGTAAGATGGAGCACGGGGAACATCCCCGTCAAGATGAGGAAAATTTACAATATTAAAATCAAAATCATCTCTTTTGTCATATATTTTAGAAGAAATCATTCCATTATTAATTTTAAGGTCTAGGTCAAGAAACGCTGCATAATTGTCGGACGGGTTAGCTTTATTCAATTTGAGTTCTTTAGGATAAATTGTAGGAATCAGAGCATCAAAGAAAGGGTTATCTAAGTTAAAAATATCATCTAAATATCGACAAGTTTCATTGAAGGTTTTTTTTACATCTTCTTGTGATTGAGGATTCAAACGCAACATGAAATCTCTCTCATAGCAGTACAAAAACAAATCTGCGACAAGTGGTGCACAGTTCGTACCCATGGGAATACCAATTACCTGACGGTATATAGCATTCCCATAACGTACAAATATGTTATCCAAAAGAAAGGTTAGTGATTCGCAAACTTCTGAGCAAGTCCAATTGGTGTAATATTTCATTTTCTCGTCAGTAAAGAAAGCTTTTTCAGCCTATTTCAAGTCTATTTCTTTAAAGTATTATATATATTTGCTGTAAAATCAGTTTGACTCGATAGATCTAGGCACAGGTTCTGACATAAATGTCAGAACCCTCATAATATATCCAGTCAACAGGAACGTCCACCATCCTTATTACGTTGTACCAACATGGATGTTCGTCTTCGTCGCGCAAATAGTCTACGCTGAAACACAGAAAGGTTTTGCTGTGTGAACAGGTGAAGAGACAGTCGCTCAATCCGGATAGTCCAGGAACCACTGTATGGTCATGTCCCCGTATTGTGTGGTTAGGGTATCTTTGGAAGGCCCAGCCGTAGGTGGTACACTCTGAAGCAAGCACTGTACATTACAATAATGCATTATGTACAAACATAGGAAATGAATGTCAGGCAGAAGATGAAAAACAAAAAGGTATAGCAGTCCTAGAGCTACAAATATAGTTCGTGCGCATATATACACTACCTACAATTACAAAAACCCAACAAAATCACATGAAATGGACACATACTCATACAGTAAACCCTTTCTAATGCGACCACTTTGTGAATAAACAAAGATGCCTCTAAAAGCAGGCGGTTGCTTAATGAAGGACGAAAATTATGCAGAAAGCTCCTGCATAAGCTTTCTGCATAAATTTCTTCCTGCATTAAGCTCCCACATGACTTTAAGACCGGTGGTCGCATTAGAGAGGTTTTACTGTATATACATACACCACCACATCACACACATGAATCACCACATCACACACATCACACCCCACGTGCATACACGTTGTAGAGCATTGCTGTGCAAGCCGGTTTTATATCGATGCGGAGTGTTTTGACTGGGGATCTCGACGTATCAATGGAAAAGTAGTAAAGTCAAGCAGGCAAAGCCACATGCAAGACGCAACCACCACCAAAACACCGATAGACAGCATGACACACACACACACACAACCACACACCCAAACGCACACACACACACACACACACACACACACACGAAATGAACACAGAAAACACCAAAAGACACAAGAAACAGGGACAAACGTTCCACAACATGAACAAACCACAAGCACAAAGACTCAAGGCAAACAAAAGGAAGGGTGACAAAGAGAGTACCGCCTTGGCACGGTCAGCAGCAAAAACACCACTGGGGGTTTAAACCGGTTTACGGACGTCCTAACCTCACACTTCTCTCAAAGTCACCCTAGCTTTACAAATATTGTAAATAAAGGTATCCCCGCTGGACTTACCCACAACATAGACGACGGTGAACACAGGACAACATGTAAAACATAGCATAATAACTGTGACAATCCGTCAAATATGTACTCAATGACTTTGCTGAAGTCAGAGCACCTGCAGGTAAGCCGTTAAGGGCAGTTCAACCCCACACCCGACGGGAATATGTTCTTGGTTTTTATATAGTAATGTTTATGCTTTGGTGTTCGTTTCGTAACGATTTTGGCTGGTAGCTGTGCTGTTTCCTGTTTAGTGGTGTTGGTGGTGTCATACCATTTTGTCAGTGACGTTTCCTGTAGGACTGTTTTCTCATTTTCAGCAGTATGTTTGACTTTAATTAGATAGGCATAGATTAGTTTGCTACATTTCTTATTGAAATCAGAATAATGGTATTTCTATTTTGTCTTGTTTCTTTGCAAATGCTTCAGTTAGATAATTGATGTGGTTATCAACGTTATATGAAAGAATATTTGGTGCATTTCACACGGATACACATTATATTACCCAGTTCTCTGCACATACTGCTCAAAATAAGAGCACAGTCAGAGAAATACTAATCCACACCTATCATGAGTCACGGAAAAATATGCGATGTGTTCATAATCTACACCCAATAGCTCAAGACCCAAAGGAAGATAAGACAGCATTTAAGTACCCGAACTTATTGTCACTGTGCATGTGTATGAGTCATGCAGGAAACACGATATACAAAACACATAGCTCCCGAACAATACCATGACAATAAAGAACAGGAAATGCACATTCATATCAAAAGAAAAAAAGAGATGCACAAATATATAACAAACAAACAATAGGGTGAAGATGGAAGAACCAAATGCCAACCGGTTTAGGGGCACCCTACATCACACATATTTATTGCCAGCTCTATCTGTTGTACCACTACTAAAATATCTGAACTTATGACGTCCTGTCTTACTACGATCAAAGAACATGTAAAACGTTACTGTGATAAAATATATGAAAATTCTGGTATTAATGATTTTTGGTCCATGAAAAATTTAAATGATGTTTTAACTAAACTTGAAAATGAACAGTAATATTTCTTCACTGAGCTCTAATGATTTCTCTACACTCTATATACTACTCTACCTCATCATCTTATAAAGGATAAACTGATTAAATTAATAGAAAAAAACTTTGCCAGAGAAAACAAAATGTTCTTTGCCTGTAATGTTCAACGTTCATTTATTTCGAATTCAGAAGTTGAACATTACACAATGTGGACTTGCCTTGATGTTTGTAGATCTCTTACCTTTCTTTTAGGTAATATATTTGTGCGTTATGGGGTACCATATATCGTCAAGTTGTTGGTATATCAATAGATACAAATTGTGCCATTCGTGTTGAAGATTTGTTTTTGTATTGCTATGAGAGAGATTTTATGCTTAGCTTGAAACCTGATACACAGACACATATTGTTAATTCTTTTAATATAACTTCAAGGTGTTTAGACGATAATATGAATTTAGATAATCCTTATTTTAAAACTATGATTTCTTCAATTTACCCAAAAGAACTGTCTTCAAACAAAGCGAATCAATCTGACATTATGGCTTCATTTTTAGATTTGAATCTTTCAATTACCAATTATAAAGTTTCATCCAATATATACGATGAAAGAGAAGATTTTAATTTTAAAATTGTTAATTATCCTTTTCTAGATAGAGATGTGCCCAGTTCTACATCTTATTGGGTTTATATTTCTCAGCTTATTCGGTTTGCCCGAGTCTGTTCTTTGCTTGAAGATTTTAACAATCATAATTTAGTTATAACTGATAAACTTCTTAAGCAGATATCACAAACTTCGGAAAACGTTTTCTTAAATTTTATTATCGAAATTTACAACTCATTAGTAAATATAATTGCAATCTACGGACGTTACTGCAACAAGGCATTAAATGTTCTCAACCAGACTTTTACGGGGATGTTATCTAAAAAATTGAGAAAATTCGGGGTCATATCCATTTTCATGATTTGTTTATAAAACGCATTAAAACATTTAAGAAGAAAGGTTATGATCCCATTATATTGCAACGCACTGTATGTTTGGTTATCGACCCTTTTACAGTCGGTAGCTACGCTTTCCTTTTTGCTTGCGCGGTTGACAGGCCGAGGGTAGTACTCTATGATGGTATACTCTTAAACTCAGATACGGGATGAGCTTACCAGACGCATGAATTACTTTTCCCTGCCGTGCCCTAAACGGCTTCCCTGCAGGTGCTCTGACTTCAGCAAAGTCATTGAGTACATATTTGACGGAATGTCACAGTTATTATGCTATGTTTTACATGTTGTCCTGTGTTCACCGTCCTCTATGTTGCGGGTAAATCCGGCGGGGATACCTTTATTTACACTATTTGTAAAGCTAGGGTGACTTTGAGATAAGTGTGAGGTTAGGACGTCCGTAAACCGGTTTAAACCCCAGTGGTGTTTTTGCTACTGACCGTGCCAAGGCGGTACTCTCTTTGTCACCCTTCCTTTTGTTTGCCTTATGTCTTTGTGCTTGTGATTTTGTTCATGTGTGGAGTCTTTGTCTCTAGTTCTTGTGTGTTTGTGTTTTCTGTGTTCATCTCGTGTGTGAGTGTGCGTTTGGGTGTATAGTTGTTTTTGTGTGTGTGTCATGCTATCTATCGGTGTTTTGGTAGTGGTTGCGTCTTGTATTATTGGCTTGCCAGTAAAGAAAACGTTTTCAGCATAACATGCCAGAAATGATGTTTCTTGATTAACTTAGTGAAAGTACAAATATGAGTAATGCAGGAAACACCACATACAGAACAAACAGCCACCCGAACAGCTCCACGTGAAGAAAATACGGCAAATGTACAAAACAATCAAAACACAAAGAGACGAACACATACAAAACAAGTGGGAAGGAATTACCGCATTGGAACGGTCAGTGACAATAGTAACTGGATGGGGGAGGTTGAACCAGTTTAGGGGAGCCCAATTTTACACTTATTCCATCCTCTCCCTTAAAGGGATAGTCACTACATTCGACGCGTTTCAAAATACCTACAATACACAAAACACATCTGTTTATATGCTGAAAAGAAGTATATCGCAAGACAAACTATCTTATAGAGATTGAAAATGACAAAATGATATCGACAATCCCGATTTATTCCCCGATGTTTCAGTTTTATTCGGTTTGGGTTTTAGTTTCGTATCTGTTCGTGTTGTTCGCGTCTCTCCGACCACTTCCGAGAAAAAGCTTTTACGTAAACAATGCAGGGATCGGATGATTATCCGCAAAACGCGGAACATTTAAATGGAAAAGGCCGATAATACTTTGTTGTAGAACAAATATTATAGGTATTGATGAAATTGGTTTAGTTTGTATCACAGGATTATTTTTCAATATTAGTTCAAATTGATAATCTTCATAATAATGATTGAGCATAACAAATACCAAGTTTTATGATATTATTATTATATGCGTTCATTGTAGGGACTTCCTCGTTAAATACAGTGTTAACAAACATTTCCCCTCTCCGACTAATCTACAACAACCGCGATGGCAAATACAATGGTAAATTGCATGCAAAACGAAAACATATTTAAGTGAAACAGACTATATCCACCTGTACTCAATGATTGAGCTGCAAATAGAGTAACTGTAGAAAAGTAATAAAGGGTATAACAAAAAGAGGACAGCGTGATTGCCAACTGTAAAAGGGTTGACAACCAGACATTCAGTATGCAGTAGTACTATAGGATCATATCCCTTTTTAATGAAAATATGTATGTCCAATGATTTTATGAAGTTTGTTAATTCTATCACCATAACATTCAAGATGTAAAATACCGTGTCACAGGAGCGCCGAAAGATTGCTTTTGTTCTTGTCAATAAGTGAGAGTTTCGATCATAACATTTAGAGAATTATTTTCTTTGTTTATTATTATATCCTTGCTTAAGCAGCTTTTAGTTAAAAATGAGATTGCGAGTGTTAAAATCGTCAACAGAAGAACAAGCTCTAGCAAAACGAATAATTTGAGATATATAAACCCCGTAAGATGGAGAACATGGAACACCTCTGTCAAGATGAGGGAAATTTACAATATTAAAATAAAAATCGTCTCTTTTGTCATACAGTTTAGCAGAACTCATTGCATTGTTATTTTTTAAGATCTAGATCAAGAAAAGCTGCACACGTGTCGAAAGCTTTATTCAATTTGAGTTCTTTTGGGTAAATGTTAGGAATAAAAACATCAAAGAAAGGGTTATCTAATTTACAAATATCCAAATATCGAGAAGTTTCATTGAAGGCCTTTATGACATTTTCTGATGATTGCGGGTTCAAACGTAACATAACATCTCTCTCATAGCAGTACAATTACAAATCGGCGACCAGTAGGGCACAATTCATACCCATAGGAATACCAATCACCCGACGGGATATATTATTCCCATAAGGTACAAATATGTTATCCAGAAGAAATGTTAGTGATTCGAAAACCTCTGAGCAAATCCAGAATGTTTTTCAGCATTACATACCAGAAATGATGTTTTATCTTTAGTTGAATCATAAATACTTGAACTGCTCTGATCTAATATTTCGACCACTAAGGGCCTTTTCCAAAGATTATCATGTCAAAATACATGTCACATTTTTGTTACATGCATTCAGCATAAAATCAAAGAGAATAATGTTGATCCAGCGTCATGGTGACATTGGGTTGTTATTTAAAATGTCATGACTTCATCAAAATGACGTCATCAAATGACGTCATGGGTGCAACGACGTCATGCATGCATTAGCGCATTATCCTCCTTGATGTTACATCCAAATGGTCTGTACGTTCTCATGACGCTGGATCAACATTATTCTCTTTGATTGTATGGCTGAATGCATGTAACAAAAATGTGACGTGTATTTTGACATGATAATCTTTGAAAAAGGCCCTTAGTGGTCAAAATATTAGATCAGAGCAGTTCAAGTATTTATGTATTATATTAATTCCCTATTTTGGAATATTTTCTTCATTGTTTAATTGAATCATGAGGAAGAGTTGTGTACAGAGTAGAACATCGTATGTGCTTACAATGGATGCAAGAAACCTTTTGTTCTTAAGTTTGTTTAAGACTTCTAAAGAGATTTATTTGAATATACCAGGAGATATTTATTCCAGATTTTTCATACATTTTATCACAATAGACTGTTACATGTTTTGTTGTACTGTAGCTAAATAAAATGTCAAACATGTAGATTATTCTGTAGTCGTACAAGAGTTAGAATTAGCAATAGAACACGCTTTAAATGATTTTACGTAGTTTAGCTAACCAGAACATTGTAGGAAGTTTTAATCTTCATAATAGTAAGGTAATGATATATATATAATGAATACATGTATAAGTGCAAATAGAAATTTGAGCTTGACCTTTAGAATGTATGTCCGATAGATCTACATTAATTTATTAGCAAATAGCACACCTAGATCAGACGGTTCCTTTTTGCAAAGACGTGCCTATAGAGTAAATGATTAATCAATTGACATGACTGTCTATATGGATGCGTTTTGAAATACATAATAATAAATTTTGAAGGGAGGTGATCCCCCGAGAGAAAAATTGCAACACAACCAGAGAGTCGTCACGGGTGACAAATGCCCCCAAAGTGTTTGACACCGAAATGCATTTTGGCGGAAAAACAATACAATGTAATGCAGGTGTAACATGAACTTTTGATGCTGTTAAAAATGACATAGGAGTCAGTTCTTAACATTAGAAACAGAACATTTGACGATTATGATAGCTAAGAAAAGAGCCAATGGTCAAAACTTAGTTAAAAAGGACCCTGAGTCATTCTCAACGTTAAAAAGGATCCTGGGTTGATTGTCAACGTTAAAAACAGACCCTGGGTAAATTCTTAACGTTTTAAAAATAGGACACGGGGTCAAATTTCAATATTAAAAAAACATACTGTGTTGATTGTTACTGTTAAGTTGATTCTTAACACTTAAGAAAGACCCTATGTCGATCCTTAACGTTAAAAACATACCCTCAGTCAATTCTAAACGCATGGTCAAAGTTTCATGTAACACTGGCTCTTAGACAGCTGCAACAGAAGTTACCTAATATGGATCTACATTCTTTGCATAAACATGTATAGCATCTGATTTAGGTAGTGTTGTAAGCAAGCAATGAAGACCCAGTAGCTCCTACAGGAGCTGTCTGATATGGGTCTATATTGTTATAATGCTGTAATTCATCTGAAAGTTCTGACACTGCAAATATTTGAACAGCATGGCCTACCCATGTATGAATAGTATTTAGAGCTCTTTACAATGTCTGATTCATGCTAAAGTAGTAGCAAACAGTGTAGACCCTGTAGTTTGATTTGGGTCTACACTGTTTGCCTAAGCATACCTGTCCAATACTTACAAATTACAAATTTGGAATCTGTAACTGATAAGGTATAGGAGATATGCTCCGGACAGACCTTTAGTAAAATCAAGGTCAAAGGTCAAGGGCACATTGACCTGAAAATGGTACGCGACACTCCGCCATCCCAAGATGAACTCACACACCAACTTTGGAATCCGTAGCTGGTAAGGTATAGGAGATATGCTTTGGACAAGCTTTTTGTATCTGGTAAGGTATAGGAGATATGCTCCGGACTGTAAAATTGAGGTCAAAGGTCAAGGTCAAGGTCAGTGATCTGAAAATGGTACACGACTCTCCGCCATCCCAAGACGAACTCACAAACCAAATTTGGAATCCGTAGCTGGTAAGGTATAGGAGAAATGCTCCGGACAAGCTTTGTGTAAAATCCAGGTCAAAGGTCAAGGTCACAGTGACCTGAAAATGATACGCGACATTTCTCCATCCCAAGATGAACTCACACATCAAATTTGGAATCCGTAGCTGGTAAAGTATAGGAGATATACTCCGGACAAGCTTTTTGCAGCTGGTAAGGTATAAGCTTTTTGTAAAATCGAGGTCAAAGATCAAGGTCACAGTGACCTGAAATTGATACGCGACACTCCGTCATCCCAAGATGAACTCACATACCAAATTTTGGATCCGTAGCTGGTAAGGTATAGGCGATATGCTCCGGACAAGCTTTTTGTAAAATCGAGGTCAAAGGTCAAGGTCAAGGTCACAGTGACCTGAAAATGGTACGCGACATCCCTCCATCCCAAGATGAACTCACACACCAAATTTGGAATCCGTAGCTGGTAAAGTATAGAAGATATACTCCGGAAAAGCTTTTTGCAGCTGGTAAGGTATAAGCTGTTTGTAAAATCGAGGTCAAAGGTCAAGGTCACAGTGACCTGAAAATGATACGCGACACTCCGCCATCCCAAGATGAACTCACATACCAAATTTTGGATCCGTAGCTGGTAAGGTATAGGAGATATGTTCCGGACAAGCTTTTTGTAAAATCAAGGTCAATGGTCAAGGTCAAGGTCACAGTGACCTGAAAATGGTACGCGACACTCCTTCATCCCAATATGAACTCACACACCACATTTGGAATCCTTAGCTGGTAAGGTATAGTTGATATACTCCGGACAAGCTTTTTGTAGCTGGTAAGGTATAAGCTTTTTTAAAATCGAGGTCAAAGGTCAAGGTCAAGGTCATAGTGACCTGGAAATGGTACGCGACACTCCGCCATCCCAAGATGAACTCACACACCAAATTTGGAACATGTAGCTTGTAAGGTAAAGGAGATATGCTCCGGACAAGCTTTTTGTAAAATCAAGGTCAAGGTCACAGTGACATGAAAATGGTACGCGACACTCCGCCATCCCAAGATGAACTCACACACCAAATTTGGTATCCGTAGCTGATGTGACAAAGGAAATATACTCCGGACAAAAGGTACACACACACACACACACACACACACACACACACACACACCCACACCCACACACACACACACACACACACACACACACACACACACACACACACACACACACACACGGTGCGATCACTATATGCAGCCAAAGCCTAGCTTTGGGGGCATAAAAAGAGAAAATTGCAGACTCGGTTTTATTGAGTCTGTTCATGAACAGTAATTGAAAGTGCAACACTGCTCACACCCCCTAGCACCGGCTTAAGCGGTATTCAATTTTCAGAACAAGAAGTACTGAAATTCATGATCTCGAAGGATCAAAAGGTATAACAACACTGAGAATGAAGTACCGGACGACGTTTTACGGCCGCCACACAAGCATTTAACACCTGCTGTGGTGAAGATTATAAATTCTGAAGGGAGGTGATCCCCCCGAGAGCAAAAATTGCAACACAAAAAGAGAAAATTGCAGACTCGGTTTTATTGAGTCTGTTCATGAACAGTAATTGAAAGTGCAACACTGCTCACACCCCTAGCACCGGCTTAAGCGGTATTCAATTTTCATAATATCATATTGAATCCATGTATTAGATCATACACTAGACAGGAGAACATTCCAATCTATGTACATTATAGATACACATTTCAACCCACTTGAGAAGTGGTATTGCTGAGCTGGGACCACTGTCGTTTCGATTGTAATTACATAAATTCGTGAAATTGATATGGTATATATATTGGCTAATAGATTTAATCATATATAACTATATATATGGTAGGCCTTAATTACACAGTCAAATTACAGTTCAATTATGGCATGTGTAGAAGAGAAAGGGATTCCATATACTTAACTGAATCGATGTATGAATTAGCTTAGTGACAGGGACATACACATAGCATCGATACGGACAGAGCTGTATCCTGGAGGATCTTTCAAATAAATATACATGTGATTTAATGTATTTGGTGACTTACCCTCTATGCAGGACGCACTTGACGGGTCGTATACAAAGGCAGGATCACACACGCAAACATCTAGACCAGGAAAGCAAACAGTGTTTTTATCAATACATGGCTTCGTGTTGGAGCATGACTGGTTGTACTTGGCTAAAAAACATACACATATTTGTATGACGCTTGTTTTTCACTATGATATACATAACTACAATTGTGAGAAGCTTGTTTATCGCTATAAACACAGATGTATATACCTAATTGTTTGCTATGATAAATATAAACATAGTTTTATGAACCTTGTTTCTCGCTATGATATAAATATTAACAGAAGTACACATACAGAACAAACAGTCGCCCGAACAGCAACACAAGGAAACAGCAAATGTAAATAACTATCAAAACCTCAAGAGACGCACAAAGAAATAACAAACATACAATAGGGGGAAGATGGAAGTACCGCCTTGGAACGGTCAGTGACAAAAGTCACTGGGCGGTTAAACCGGTTTATGGGTGCCTAACCTCACACTTATTCCATCCCCACCCTAAAAGACAAACAGTGTAAATAAACGTATCCCCCTCCGACTAATCTACAACAACCGCGATGGCAAATATAGTGGTAAAGTGCATGTATAACGATAACATTTAAGTGAACAAACTGTATCCACCAATCGCTAGTGTACTCAATGATTGAGCTGCAAACAGATTAACTGTAGAAAAGTAATAAAGGGTACGACAAAAACGAAATAGTACAGATATCCGACGTTCTCCTTCCGTTTCTGGATTTAAGAGGTCGCCTTCATAGAGTACTAAACCTTTCTTGTCGGCGTACATGCAAAGAGGCCAGCGTGATTGCCAACTGTAAAAGGGTTCACAACCAAACATGCAGTATGGTGTAGTACTACAGGATCATATCCCTTTTTAGAGTTGTATGCATCTTGTTTCTCGCTATGATATATATTAACAGAGTGGTATGAATCTTTTTTCTCGCTATGATGTGTATACATGAACACAATTGTATGAATCGTTTTCGCACTATAATGAACATAAATAAAATCGTGTGAAACTTATATCTTGATATACGGATAAATTGCTGCAATATATGTGCACATAAAAACAAACCAAACATGAAGAAGTGAATACAGATGTACACGTGTTCAACAACGCAATCAGTTTTACGCATTCGTCCAGGTACAGGCGATTGATGATGTTTAACATTTAGTTTTTGCAATCAACCATGCACTGAACGGAATTACATTTAGGCAATTCATTAATCTGAACAGAATGCTTAATAACCGTACTTTATTTACCAGACTGGAAATATTTCAAAAGAACCAGATATAGATATTTTTTCATTTTTTTCTATAAGAAAACGCAAATCTCGATCACATGGCATTCGCAAAAATGGTAATATCAAACGAAAATCTCGTTTGAAAATGACTATTCTTAATCTACATACTTTACGTCTAACGTCTGGTAAACATGCCATGCTTTCTAGACTTTCCTCCTTGTCTATATGTTCATAAAAAGAAATTGACGAGCAAGTCGATAAAATTATTTTCAGATCAGATCCTCTCTTAAGAACGGTCAGTTTGATACAAAGCTTTACTCTACATGTTCTCAGACCGCACATTGACAAATTATCTGAACACAAAAGATTCTTCTTGAAAATTCCTTTTATTAATAAAAGTATTTTATTGACCTCCAAAGTATTTTAGAGACAAAAATGTAATTGACACTATTCCTAAATACTTTAAAAGTACAGAACCTATCATCTGTAACAAATATAACACACCCATAAGAAATACA
Source organism: Azorinus chamasolen (assembly GCA_963576725.1). Classification (NCBI taxonomy): domain Eukaryota; kingdom Metazoa; phylum Mollusca; class Bivalvia; order Cardiida; family Solecurtidae; genus Azorinus; species Azorinus chamasolen. Next base: position 7,076,511 of record OY755240.1, read on the forward strand.
ATTTTCAACTATGATAGAATCGTGGCCGACCTTAAGATTAATGATAATATTCCTGATAATTGAGATTGCGCCACCTCAAAATTTTGCTATTCTCCAGCTGGTCATGTGATTACTGGTAATTTTGAGATAATTAAAGATAAATGTCTACGATCTCTTTTGAACAAAGGTCCCAAATATAGAATACCATCCTTGATAGATTTTAACTCTTGTCGAGTTCAGATTGCGGAGGCTTTACAAAATTTTAGTATTAAATGGTGTCGAAGAGAACCTTTTGAGTCTAATGCTCTTTCTAGTTGGAAAAAAATAATTTTTGATATAATTGATAAACACCTTCTTCCACCTAAACTAGAATTTCTTTTAGACATCTTAAAAAGGGTTTACAGGATTTCCATTCAAAATACGTTTTTGTTCCTGCTGATAAGGCATCGAATAAAATGTGATTATTGTTTGACGATTACATTATATCGATGTCTTGAAGCAGGAAATTATTAATACCAAGTCATACATTTCAGTTACTACTGACGAAAAGACCATCGTTTCAGACCATGTCAAAAAAAGTGAACAACTTGGAACCGATATTACAATTACATAACATTAACTTCCTACAATGTATTGGTTACCAAAACTACATAAAACCATATAAAGCGCGTTTCATTGCAAATTCTAGCTCTTGTACAACTACTAAATTGTCTATACTTTTGACTTCTTGTTTAACGAAGATAAAGGAACATGTAAAATTCTACTGTGATAAGACTTTTAGATAAGAAAATTCTGGAATAAATCTCTTCTGGTCTATTAAGAACTCTTCAGAAGTCTTAAACAAACTTAAGAACAAAAGGTATCTTGCATCCACTGTAAGCACGTACAATTTTTCTACTCTGTACACAACTCTTCCTCATGTTTTAATTAAGGATAAGCTTACTAACTTAATCCAGAAAGTATTTGCCCGGGAAAAAAAATCTTTTCTTCGCATGTAATGGTGAAAAAGCTTTCTTTACTGACGAGCAAATGAAATATTACACCAATGGGACTTGCTCAGAAGTATGCGAATCACTAAACTTTCTTTTGGATAACATATTTGTACGTTATGGGAATGCTATATACCGTCAGGTAATTGGTATTCCTATGGGTACGAATTGTGCACCACTTGTCGCAGATTTGTTTTTGTACTGCTATGAGAGAAATTTCATGTTGCGTTTGAATTCTCAATCACAAGATGTTATAAAAGCCTTCAATGAAACTTGTCGATATTTGAATGATATTTTTAACTTAGATAACCCTTTCTTTGATGTTCTGATTCCTACAATTTATCCTAAAGAACTCAAATTGAATAAAGCTGACCCGTCCGACAATTATGCGGCGTTTCTTGATCTAGACCTTAACATTGATAATGGAATGATTTCTCCTAAAATATATGACAAAAGAGATGATTTTGATTTTAATATTGTAAATTTTCCTCATCTTGACGGGGATGTTCCCCGTGCTCCATTTTACGGGGTTTATATATCTCAACTTATTCGTTTTGCTAGAGCTTGTTCATCTATTGACGATTTTAACAGTCGAAATCTCATTTTAACTGAAAAACTGCTCAAGCAAGGATATAGATACCATAAACTAAGAAAAACTTTCTCTAATTTTTACTATCGAAATCTCTCGCTTATTGGCAAGTACCAATGTAATCTCAAGGCGCTTCTGCGACACGGTATTTCACATTCTGAATTTTATGGCGATGTGATTTACAAACTTCGTAAAATTATTGGACATACCCATTTTCTCACTTTGTTCATCAAATATGTTAAAAAATTCATTACAAAGGGATATGATCCTGTAGTACTACAACATACTGCATGTTTGGTTGTGAACCCTTTTACAGTTGGCAATCACGCTGGCCTCTTTGCATGTACGCCGACAAGAAAGGTTTAGTACTCTATGAAGGCGACCTCTTAAATCCAGAAACGGAAGGAGAACGTCGGATATCTGTACTATTTCGTTTTTGTCGTACCCTTTATTACTTTTCTACAGTTACTCTGTTTGGAGCTCAATCATTGAGTACACTAGCGATAGGTGGATACAGGTTGTTCACTTAAATGTTTTCGTTATACATGCACTTTATCATCTGTATTTGCCGTCGCGGTGGTTGTATATTAGTCGGAGAGGGGATACATTTATTTACACTGTTTGTCTTTTAGGGTGGGGATGGAAGAAGTGTGAGGTTGGGCGCAACCGGCTTAACCCCCAGTGACTTTTGTCACTGACCGTCCCAAGGCGGTACTTCCATCTTCCCCCTATTGTATAAATTCTAAAGGGAGGTGATCCCCCGAAAGCAAAAATTGCAACACAAAAAGAGAAAATTGCAGACTCGGTTTTATTGAGTATGTTCATAATGAGCACCAAGCCAACATCAAGTCTGATCCCTTTGTTTGTTCTGTCTTTGTGCGTCTCTTGATGTTTTTATAGTTATGTACATTTGCTGTTTCCTTGTGTTTCTGTTCGAGCGACTGTTTGTTCTGTATGTGGTGTTTCCTGCATGACTCATTTTTGTACTTTTAGTCACCGATAGCATTACCTCATCCCTGTTTGGCTTAATATCCATGACTTCCACATTTTTCGCTTTAAGCAGCCCGACGCTCATCATTGGTTTAAGAGTGTTAACTGTTGGTGCTAATTATTGGTGTTTATATGTGGTCAATCACTGATGTTTATATAGTATTAATTATTGGTGTTTATATATGGTCTATCACTGGTGTTTATATAGCACTAATTATTGGTGTTTATATAGTCTATCACTGGTGTTTACATAGTGTTAATCACTGGTGTTTACACAGGGCTGATAATGTTACTCATTAGTGTTTACATATTGCTCATCATTGCTGTTTACACAATGATAATCATAGTTTTTGCATAGTGATGATCACAGCAGCTGTTTACACAGTGCTGATAACGCTCCTCACTGTGTTTAAACTGGTGCTATTAGTGCTAATTATGATGTTTATATAGACGTACATGTATGAGTCAAGCAGGACACACCCCATACAAAAACACAGAAAGAACAACAGATGTACATGCCTATCAACAGAGACGCACAAAGACATACCAAACAAAACTAAGGGGAAGTACCACCTTCCCAGTGTCAGAGTCCATCATTGGAGTTTACATATTGTTCATCATTGTTGTTTACACAAAGCTGATAACGCTCCTCGTTGGTGTTTACATATTGTCAACCATTGGCATTAAGATAGTGTTAACTATTGTTGTTTACATATTGCACAGCCTTGCTGTTTGAATGGTATCAAAAACTAGAGTAACGAGTGTTTGATTAATACTAATCATTGGTGTTTACATATACATGTATATGAATGTAATGTATTTGAAAAATGCGTAGCACTGGTGTTAACATAGTGCTAATCATTGATGCTATATATAACTAATAATTTTAAATTGACTAGAACTAATCATTGGCGTTGACATAGTACTAGACATTGGTGTTTGAATAAAGCTAAATATGGGTTTTTACACAGTGCTAATGATTTGTTTTGAAAGTGCTAATCATAGGTTTTCGCATAGTGCCAATCATTTGTGGCTTCATAGTATTATAGTCACTGGTGCTAAACATTGAGTTTACATATTACTATAGGGTTAACCCTACTGTAATTTGAAATTTGCGACGGTATATGAGGTTTTTAACGGTCGCAAATTATTTTAATGGCGACGCCGAAGGCGGAGTCATTAAAATAATTTAAGACCGTTAAAAACCTCATATACCGTCGCAAATTTCAAATTACAGTAGGATTAACCCTATTCTAACGCAATCTTAACACGAAAAACGACAAATTGTTGAGCCGATTTTAACTCAAGTAATATCCTTTGCGCGCGGATGATTAAATGAGTGATGAGGCAAGAAATAGTGCACCAGTTTCTCTCAGATTTCTTAAAGTAACTGTGTTTTCACCCTGGTTTATATATATGCATTTCATTAGTCATGAATAATTGTGCGATAGCTATTCAACATGCTCAATACATACATTCAATACACATTTTGGTAAAGTAACGTCATCTTAGTCTTTGGCGCCATACGGGAAAACGTCGCCTGTAACAATGACGTCACGTTATAACGTTATGTTTGAACGATATAATAAATAAGGCCTAATCTAGATCCCAACGCTTAGAGTATCTCAATAATTCTCCACATGACACATGTGCATATAAGAGACCGTTCAAGTCGTGACAAAGTAAACAATGGAAAATAACTTGAAATAACGGGCCAAACTGGAATAGATCTAGATTTATATGTCAAAGTATGCATACGGATTTATCATTGCTTATAAGCAACGCGCATTGATATATTTACATGCACATGATGTTATTCGGCCGTTTTCGATTGGTTGAATTTGCGACATATAAAACACTTTTTATATGCCGCAAATTTAGTCACATGAGCCAATCAGATTTCAGGAAATTGACAGATTGCGTTAGAATAATCATTGATGTTTGATTAGTGCTTATCATTGGGTGTTACATACCGTAATCATGTTTAAATAGTGATAACCACTTGTGCATGCATACTATTAATCATTTGTTGTTGAATTGTGCTAATATTTATCGTTTATATATTACTAATAACGGATATATGAATTGTGGTTATCGTAGGTTGTTGCATAATGCTAATAATTTGTGTTTACAAAGTGACACTTATATGTGCTAATAATGTATATTTAAATAGTGTAAAATACTGGTTTACATAACGCTTATCTTTACTCTTTACATATGAGGTTGCATTAAACTAGATAGTGATGCATGTATAGTGGTAATATTTTGTTTTGAAATAATGCTAACCATTTGTGTTTTATAGTGCTAGACTGCTAGTCATTAGAGTTTACATAATCTCAATTATTGGTGTTTACACAGGGATCAGACTTGGTGTTGGCTTGGTGCTAATCCTTGCGAGTTAAGAGGTGCTCATTATTGATAGAATATTTAGGCAAATAAGTTGTACCAAGTTACTAAGGAGCACGCCCTTGTTATATCAGTCATTTCAGAATCATGTAATGTGAGGATGTTTATATTTCGCTCCATTGAAAAAATACCTACATATAAAAAATATCCGTTTTTACTCTTCCTTATTTAATCTGTTAGATATTAGAATACCACACGCATCTAATAAATATGCAATGCTTGACATGTGTCATGTCGATTTTAAATTTCATGATCAAAGATCAAACAAGTAGGTGCCTGCTATTGGAATTTACATTGTAATGTACTATGCGCGAAACTCCGATATTTTAAGTACATCTATGTAACTCATTGAACAACTTTAGTAACTTGTTTCTTCTGTGTCATTATGATAGCAATTGATTACACTATTTGTATCATTTTATATACACATTACTGGTACCATAAAGGCTACAATGATCTAGTGGTAAATAACGCTGCACACAAAGGATAAATTCGTGATCGTTGTAGGTGTAGACTATACAAAAATCATTATTAACACTGCATACAAGCTGTAATTTCGTAATCAGTTTAGGTGTTTACCATACCAAATCATAATTTATGTGCATACAAGCGGTAAATTCGTGATCATTTTAGGATTGGCTATAAATGAACTGAACAAGACTAATATGCTTGTAACAGCAGCTTACCCTATGGTCTATAATACAGTGAACCTGACTGATTCGTCACCAGATTCAGGTCCGGGTTATTAATTTTCTAGAAAGGTACTAAAATGTTTGGTATAAAGGCTACATTTCAGTCGTACCGTACAAGTTGGATGACTATACAACCTCCCAACATTAACGTTGCATACTAACGACACATTGGTGATAACTTTTAGAAATAGCAATTAATCAAATTCCAACAGTAATTCAACAACACTGAAATGCTTGAAATAACCACTTACCGTATGGTCTATAATACAATGTACCTGACTCATTCTTCAGCGGACTCATGTCCGTGTCGTTGTAAACACTGTCATAGCCAATGCACCGCTTTTTGTCCAGTATATAGAAGGAGCTCTGACAGGTTGGTTCCATTGCACACCTTGTCACACACGATATAGCGCTTCTGGCAACCGTCTCAAATAAACGGCTGGTACATGAGTTCCCATCTAAAGTGCCGTAATGCATCATCTCAACAATGGTCTCCCCACAAACAACTGCTAAGAGTATCGCAACAGCGGCTTGGAGAAGTTCTACATGCATCTTTCAAGTCCTATCTCACATGTCTAATTCGTCTATTTGAATGTGTTAAAATGAGTTGTTGTACTGCTTGAGGTCACGTGGTACCGACCGTCATTTAGAGGGAGGGATCTGTTTTCATCAATGGATTGCTTGAAGGTTATCATTGCTTTCGTTAATACATAATTCAAGAAAATATTACCAATGACTTCTCAAGACAGAAGCCTTTCCACAAGCACACCAAAGACTGCAATTATGCAGCAACTGACGCATACACGCAGCGACACTTATAAGTGTACCAGTATAAAAATATACAGAAATGCTGAAAGTTCCTATAGGAGCTTTCTGCATCCTCGTTTTGCCATGCAGTCAGCAGTCACCAATACTCCTATGTTCAATAAATGAATGTCCGCTTAGGACAGGTTCTACTCTCTATATATAAATCGAATGTGGTGCTTAAAAACGTTATCCTCACGTGTTTTACATTATGTGTATTTTCGTAGTATTTTATACTGCTTATGAATTCATGAACACCAAATTTTATTGTATTTCTTAAGACGTCTGATGATATTTACATCAAGGATTTTCTTTTGTTCTGTGCAATGTTGTTTAGTAATAATACTTCTGAAATGATAATTAACCTTTATCCTGTTGATCTCAACCTGACTGGCACAGATTTAATCCAGATGAGGCGACGAGTAGCTCGTTAAATATTTGCTGGAAAGCTAGAACAAAATGGAAGTAAAACAAATATTGTTCATATTTTAGCGGACATCAATGTGTAGAGCCGACGAACGCTAATACATGAGACACATAATATTACTGTAACATATACATATATTGTAGTGACTGAAATCATGCACATTTGTCGTCACATATTACAGTTCACAAATCGTTTTTAAACGAGAAAAAAGGATTAGTACATTTTGGGATACATTGGAAACATTGCCTTATTATGTTCACGTATAATCATATAATACATAATGACATAATGAATACTAATTGTCAATGGCGTATGAACAGAGGAATGTTAAGCCGGGGTTGAAATTATAAAATGTGATAACTCTACTGACACACAGAGCAAACTCTGATCAGACGGTTCCTAAGGGAGTCTACTGTGTGTTTGCAAATGCGTCCAAATACGTCTCTCTATCAATTGAAGTGGTAACTTTAAACGTAAATAATTAATCATAGTCAAAGCAACTGATCACACTGTCAAGAACGCAACTGTTGCGACATTCCTCTCTATATTTCAGGAGTGTTTAATAAACAGTGTCAACAGTCCATTAAATTCATGAATGAATTATATGTGCATCAAAGTGTTTAATGGAAAGACGATTGATTTTCCCATTCGACTGCCAGAAAGTCTGACATGTTATAAACATACACATAAATAAACCATTAGCAGAACTACAGATAAAGATGCGTACCCAAATACTAAAGTCTGCATTTCTCCACCAAAGTCTAGACTGTCATCACTCTTTAGAATCGCCTCAAAGAGACGATTCTAAAGAGTGGTCACAGTCTAGGGTTTGGTGGAGAAATAAAGAAGCTATTCTTTAAAATTTACGCATCTTGTTATATGTGCACCAAGTCGTATAGCATATCAATAATTGATTTTCCCATTCGACTGCCGGCACGTTTGACATGTTATTAACATACACATAAATAGTGAATAGTGAAATGTACATGATAGTGATTCTGGCTTGCATATGCCCGAACTAAGCCATTTCAGTTTTGTTTTTACTAAAACTGAGGTCAAGGTATCAGAGACACAAACGCTGTACGCATACTCTGTCTTCCTAAACGGCATTCACAATAAATGTTGAAATCCTGACCTAAGAGGTTTGGGATATATCATCCGTTCAAATTTCCACTATAATTGGTACTGAAACTGATGTCAAGGTCAATGTTAAAGAGACACCAAACTAATATGCAACACACCACCTTCCAAACATTTGGAGACCATAACCCAAGTGGTTGAGGAGATAATGTCCGGAACAAAAATCCGGACGGATGTATGGCAGAACGAAAGGACATAGTGAAAACGTAGCCCCCCAAACACACACATCCACACACTTCCGGTGGCAGATGGGGAATTAAAATCAGAAAATGTGAAGTAGAAATACGAAAATGTCGCACAGAAATCTGAAATTTGGGATCACATAATTTAAATGTGTTTCTCGGTCAGTAGGTAGTCATATAATTGCCTATAATGTGGAGAAGCAACCGTTTTGTCTATATTTAGTTATCCTTATTAACCCAGTCCCACCTCTTCACCTGTTTGTAAAGCTGAATAAACGAATTTGACACATAGTTCATAGCAAATAGTACAGACTCTGATCAAACTGCTCATTTACGAGCACTTCTCCTGTATTACTTGAGGTGTGAATGTCAAATTTAGTGCGTAAATACATCTTGGGATGTCTTTACCGCATACCGTTCACAGGCCACTGTCACACTGACCTTGACCTCTGGCCTCAATTACAGAAACACTGTTCGGAGCATATCTCTTGTATTACTTGTGGTAGAAAAACCAAATTTGGTGTCTAAATACATCTTGGGATGGTAAAATGCTGAGTACCATGTTCAGATCGTTGTGACCTTGACCTTAGACCTCAGAAATAGAAACACATTGTCCGGCAGTTGTAAAAAAACTCTGCCAATTTTGGTGTGTGTAGTACATCTTTGGATGGCAGAGTGTCACGTACCGTTTTCAGGTCACTGAGACATTGGCATTGACCTGTGACCTCAGCTATAGAAAATCATTGCTTGAAGTAGGAATGTTGTGTGAGTATATATTTGGATGTCGGAGTACCGCATACAATTTTCAGGTCACTTTGACCTTGAACTCTGACCACTGACCTCAGCTATAGAAACACCTTGTCCGGAGCATATGTCCTACATTAATTGTGCTAGAAGTACCACAATTAGTGTGTGAGTACATCTTGGGATGACGGGGTGTGACACACCGGTTTTTTGGTTGCTGTGGCATTGGCATTCACATCTGGTATCAGCTGTAGAAAACATTGTCTGGATCATATCTCCTGTATTACTTGATTTAGGTGTTTGAGTACATCTTGGGATAGCAGGGTGTTGCGTACTAATTTCAGGACTACTATGTCCGGAGCATATCGTCTATATTACTTTAGGTATAAAGCAACATGTGGTGAGTGAGTACATCTAGGGATGGCAGTGCTATATGTTTCCTGGTCTCTGTGACCGTGACCTTTGACTTCACTAATAGAAATACCTTCACAGGTACATTTAAAATGGATATTTTAGATTATGTCCGCATTGTTGCTTAGTCTTTTCTTGTTTAAGGTTACTTCAGTTCAACATCAGGTCACACTGCGCAGTATTATAATTTAATTTCATATAGCAATAACATATACAGACCTGCCTACAAAACACAGTTCAATGCTAGTGCTTTGCTCTGGAATATTTGTCACCTACTGTGGCGCATTGTTCGTTAAATGGTATACTAATACAGGAAATGTTTGTCACGATAGCAAATGCAGAATAACATCTACATTATAAAACCAGAAATCTAATCAGGCAGAATATACCACACAGAAATCCACAGCAATCCCAGAATCGTCTAATCAATGGCTGTTCTATTCTGCCCATGAACTAATATAGATCTGATTTTTGATGGTTTCAAAATCTTTGAATTTGATACTATCTGAGTCAGAGGTCTATTCATGCCTTTTACTCAAATTTGTAAATGAATTATTCCGTTTTATTAGAGAGTACTCATTATTCATGACTATCATTTTTGGTAGAATAAATTTTGGTAGAATATGAATCCGATTATAGATGAGACAGTAAGAGGAGATTGAAATTATGACAAGTGCAGTAAACCAAAGGTACATACAACTGAAATCGTTTTCGAGCGTATAAATATATTGTTTACAACTAAGTTCATTCATGAATCAAGAAACCATAAACTGGAACACGGCTGTTTGGGGGATATTTTCTATTTATAGGATTTGGATTTGTCATGGTATCCCCATAACGCACAAATATATTATCTAAAAGAAAGGTAAGAGATCTACAAACATCAAGGCAAGTCCACATTGTGTAATGTTCAACTTCTGAATTCGAAAAGAATGAACGTTGAACATTACAAGCAATGAACATTTTGTTTTCTCTGGCAAAGGTTTTTTCTATTAATTTAATAAGTTTATCCTTTATAAGATGGTGAGGTAGAGTAGTATAGAGTGTAGAGAAATCATAAGAGCTCAGTAAAGAAATGTTATACTGTTCATTTTCAAGTTTTGTTAAAACATCATTTGAATTTTTTATGGACCAAAAAACATTAATACCAGAATTTTAAGTAAGAATATTTGATAATCTGTTACATATTGAACTATTCTCAAGGGAAAACACTTCAATTCAGGGAATTATTATTTCAGTAGTGACTACACTGTGGCAATTTTCAGAGCGGCGCAGTGAGAAACTAACTCTAATCCTTACTATGGCATTATTATGAACATGTCAAACACAGTCAAGGGAGATTTGGAGATAAGATCGCACATGCGCGCGTCTAATTTCCCCGTTCTTATAATAACGACTAGGGGAACTTGCAGCATCCGAAGCTAGATAAAAAGAAACTGAGCTATCTACGTGGTCTCAAAGTAATCCAGATATCTGTTGAAACGTTTTCAGAGAGAGGGAAACGTGAAGACGGTCTTCTCAATGGTCCGGGTTTTTTTTTCAATTTGTAGAGCCTACCGGTGACGTTGTGTGACTGGGTTACACATTCTATTTTTAGTACAAGGTTGGATTCGGCCTTCCCCAAGAAACCCTCATGATTTCTACAATTTGTCGAGAGCAGGACCTTGTATTCAAACAAAGGAGGTCCAGTTCCTTTCATAGAATTCTTGAAAAACGTGTTAGTCATAGTAAATCGTTATGTACTTTCTATGTGTTTTCAGACTTTGAATGTGTGACTACTGTATATATACAGTTCTTTTTACAATGCAATGTTTTCTGCCAAAGTTGAGATAAACAAGAGATGTTTGTAAAACATGTATACCCCCAGATCACCTGACCTTTGATCAAGTGACCTCAACTATAGAGGTCATCTAGTGGTCATGACTAATCACCACAGCAACTTTGAAGATCCTAAGCCAAACCACTGATCATTTATTGATCTGAAAACATTTCATAAGTTAAGGTCATGGTGACCTTGACCTTTGACCTTGTGACCTCAACAACTATAGGGGTCATCTAGTGGTCACGACCAACTACCACAGCAAGGTTGAAGATCCCGAACCAGACCATTGGGCAGTTATTAATTGGAAACCATTTCATCAGTTAAGGTCATGGTGACCTTGACCTTTGACCTAGTGACCTCAAAAACATTAGGAGTCATCCAGTGGTCATGACCAACTACCACAGCAAGTTTGAAGATTCTAAGCTAAACCCTTGAGCAGTTACTGATCGCAAACCATTTCACCAGTTAAGGCCATGGTGGCCTTGACCATTGACCTAGTGACCTCAGAAACTAAGATTCTATGCCAAGTCGTTTATTAGTTATCGTTCGGAAACCATCGATCTACCGACCGACCGACCGACCGACATGTGCAAAGCAATATACCCCCATTTTTTCAAAAGGGGGGTTTAAAAAGATACGCTGATTAATAATCTACAGGTAGCGAAATTCAAAATGAATATTAACGGAGTATTCACATTCTTGTTTTGTACAAATTTGATAACATCATGGATATTCAAAGAACTAATTGTCACACAACAGCAATGATTTTAAAACTTGAACCCCAGTAAAAGTTTAGGCTAACAAAACTGACCAAGATCAGACTCATGTCACCTTACGGTCCATTCTGTTTGCCAAAATAAGTATGTTTAACATGCTGCTTCAGCTGTTAAAATTCGTGGATCTGTTTAAAATAAACAAATAATGTAAAACATTCAGACAACTAGATTTGTAAAACAATATTTGATGATTATTAATACTGATCCTGTTTTTATTTTGTCTACATATTTTTTTAAAACAACATACTAATATCTCATACTGTTTAACTGTATTACTTCTAGTTTTATTATCACCAGCAATTGTTAATTCTTCACTACCATTTTCTTTTCTCTCAATTCTTTAAAACCAAATTTAATACAATTTTAAATTTGAAACCATCATCAGTACATCAGTACTTTGATACATATTGTTCCAAGTCAAACAAAAGTATGTGCATGTATACCATAAAGACCAGCCAATCAATATTAGCACAGTCATCAGTTCTATATTTGAATATGCATGAAGGTTAATATAGGGTTAATCCTACTGTAATTTGAAATTTGCGACGGTATATGAGGTTTTTAACGGTCGCATAATATTTTAATGGCGACCCTATTCTAACGTAATCTTAACACGAACAAGAGATGTTTGTAAAACATGTATACCCCCAGATCCCCTGACCTTTGATCTAGTGACCTCAACTATAGAGGTCATCTAGTGGTCATGACTAATCAACACGGCAACTTTGAAGATCCTAAGCCAAACCACTGATCATTTATTGATCTAAAAACATTTCAGAAGTTTGGTTGGTGATTGGATTGGTGACCTTGACCTTTGACCTAGTGACCTCAACAACTATAGGGATCATCACGACCAACCACCACAGCAAGTTTGAAGAATCCGAACCAAACCATTGAGCAGTTATTAATCTGAAACCATTTCATCAGTTAAGGTCATGGTGACCTTGACCTTTGACCTAGTGACCTAAAAAACAAAAGGGGTCATCTAGTTGCCATGACCAACCACCACAGCAAGTTTGAAGATCCTAAGCCAAACTCTTGAGCAGTTATGGATTGGAAACCATTTCACCAATTAAGGTCATGGTGACCTTGACGTTTGTCCTAGTGACCTCAAAAACAATAGGGGCCATCTAATGGTCATGACCAACCACCTAAGCGAGTTTGAAGATCCTAAGCCAAGCCCTTGAGCAGTAATTGATCAAAAACCATTTTACCAGTTAAGGTCATGGTGACCTTGACCTTTGACCTAGTGACCTCAAAAACAATAGGAGTCATCTAGTTGTCATGACCAACCACCTAAGCAAGTTTGAAGATCCTAAGCAAAACCCTTGAGCAGTTATTGATTGGAAACCATTTAACCAGTTAAGGTCATTGTGACCTTGACCTTTCAAAAACAATAGGGGTCATCTAGTGGTCATGACCAAACACCACAGCAAGTTTGAAGATCCCAAGCCAAACCCTTCAGCAGTTATTGATTGGAAACCATTTAACCAGTTACGGTCATGGTGACCTTGACCTTTGACCTAGTGACCTCAAAAACAATAGGGGTCATCTAGTGGTCATGACCAACCACCATAGCAAGTTTGAAGATCCCAAGCCAAACCCTCCAGCAGTTATTGATCGGAAACTATTTCACCAGTTTAGGTCATTGTGACCTTGACCTTTGACCTAGTGACCTCAAAATCAATAGGGGTCATCTAGTTGTCATGACCAACCACCACAGCAAGTTTGAAGATTCTACGCCAAGTTGTTTATTAGTTATCATTCGGAAACCATCGATCTACCGACCGACCGACCGACCGACAGACCGACAGACCGACCGACCGACCGACCGACCGACCGACATGTGCAAAGCAATATACCCCCATTTTTTCAAAAGGGGGGTATAAAAATGCTAAATTGGTGTTATATCCCATGCGCGCAGGTTATTAAATGAGTGATGAATCGAGAAATAGTGCCCAGTTTCTCTCAGATTTCTTAAAATAACTGGATTTCTTTTCACCCTGGTTTACACAAACTCAAAACACTGGGACAATTATAAGTTCACTATTACATTTGTCATGAATAATTATGCGACAGCTATTTCACATGTTCAATACACATTCAATACACATGTCAGGAAAAGTAACGTTATCTTAGTCTTTGGCGCCATACGTAAAAACGTCGTCTGTAACAATGACGTCACGATATAACGTTATGTTTGAATAGTATTGATAAATATCGTTGAATCTGGATCACAACGCTTAGAGTATCTCAATAATTCACCACATGACATATAAGAGACCGGTCAAGTCGTGACAATGAAAACTAATAACTTTCAAAATACCGGATTGAACTTGAATACATGTATATGTCATTGTATGCAAACAGATTTATTAGTAGATCTAAGTGTTAGATAAACAAAGCGCATTAATATATTTATAGGCTAATGCTGTAATTCGGCCGTTTTCGATTGGTTGAATTTGCGACATATAAAACACTTTTTATATGCCGCAAATTTGGTCACATTAGCCAATCAGATTGCAGGAAATTGACAGATTGCGTTAGAGTATAATAATCTATTGTAGTTTATGTTTTGCAACTGTATATAACCATATGTATTTAACGAATTCAGCCCGTATATACTCCATTTAACATATCTGCAAACAAAGTACACTTAGATCCTGCAGAAGCCGTCTGATCAAAGTATATTCTGTTTAAAATGAACGTACTTCATTCTCAGTGTTGTTATACCTTCTGATCCTTCGAGATCATGGATTTCAGTACTTCCGGTCTGAAAATTGAATACCGCTTAAGCCGGTACTAGCGGCGTGAGCAGTGTTGCACTTTCAATTACTGTTCATGAACAGACTCAATAAAACCGAGCCTGCAATTTTCTCTTTTTGTGTTGCAATTTTTGCTCTCGGGGGATCACCTCCCTTCAGAATTTATATCAATATGAATCTAGAACATCTGCTTCTGCCATTATAAAGAGGTATATGAACATCAATGAAATCATGTCTTATTGTATTAATACACATGAAGAAAAGGGTGAAACCGAAATTAATATAAACACACATAGGTAACAAATTATTTGAGGAGTGCTCTGAAGGCATATGAGGTAGCCTGAATTTGTTCCATGCTATACCGGGAATATTATTTTTTATCGAGGTCACCTTACCCAGGTAACTTGGACATGATTTGTATTTTAGGTGTGTAATCTGGAAAAAAGATACGTCTCCTTCAAAATCACCTTTCGCGCATTTGCAAACAGACAAGACCCAGACCAGACGGCTCCTATAATAGCCGTCTGATCAGGGTCTGCTCTGTTTGATAATATAATTATAACAGACCCGACTCTACTGTTTCTATCAATGTCATAAAAGTCTTGGTAGATATGCCATTATAAAAATCAGATAATAAATACTCATAATGGCATTATTTCACTAATGAATACGCAAAAGGGGAAGGGCCAGTTAATGACTTAACTAATATTTGTAAGCCAACGGGTAAATGTTAAGGTCAGACCAAATGTAGCCATAGGCAGAAATTTCCATATTTTCATTTTTCTTCTTTATCTGTTTAGAAACTTTTAATCACAGAAACAAAGCGTTGGGATGCATATGAAACGCCGTGTATTACTCGGGGATCACTGACTCGCCATTGGCAGGCATTTGCAGCTTAACCCATTCCCTCATATTGACGACTTTTGACAACTCTGTAAAAGACGCTTTTGTGAATCCATTGTGATAAATAGAGCATTTGCTCCTATAGGAGCAAATGCTCTATTTATCACAATGGTTTCAAGCTAAAAAAAAGTCTAAATTTTCCTTTTCCATAGTTAATGCTCCTTTTCCGTAGATTTATTCAAAAAGGTTGTATCTAAAAATAGCCTATAAGGTAATGGGTTAATACAGTTTCAAACCTCTCCAAACTGGACATACATTTAGTATAAATATAGGTCTGGGAAATGTTTGGCAACTTAATGATGGGTGAGAGTCATGCAGAAAGCTCCTCTAGGAGTTTTCTGCACGACGTTTAACCTGCATTAAACGACCACTTGCCTCAAAGTATCCAAATTCTTCTCTACTAGAATTCCGGTTTAGAAAGGTTTTTTACTGGACATGATACAATATATAACAAAAGCTCAAAAAGGACTATTCAGCATTTATTTCGCTCTGTACTAACCCTTCAGTACCAGATAGAGAAGCAGTTATGCACATTCTCGAACCAAGAAGACCAAGATCAGATGACTTCTGTAGGATCTGTCTTGTCTAGCTGTGTTGCTTACGAATTGACATGGATATGATTTTAGAGTTTCTGCCATGCAAAATATATTGGTGTTCAATTTATTTAATTAATATTTATAAGACTATTATTTCTGATATGAATATTCATCATTCTAAAGGATGATCACAACACTACATGTATATAGATTGGTGGAGAATTTAACCATTTAATGACATCATGAATATTAATTGGATTAATTGTTAAAATAGCACATGGATACAGGAAACGTTTGCCATGGCACAAACTTTAGAATCATATCTATAGTTTAACAGAAGCAAACAGAGCAGATTCTGAACAGACAGCTCCTCTGATCTGGGTCTACTCTGTTTGCAAAGCGTAGAAAGGCGTATTGATGGAGCATGGGTTAAGACCGTATTCTTGACTGTTTCCCAGTTGAATATTTATATAAGAAACAATACGATTTATTTTTTCATTTTTTTATGCTTTCTTCTCCCCGTCATAGGTATGTGAGGGTCGGGGAGTACCACCCCTCATCATACCTCACAATGATTATTGTAGGTTAGTAGCATTGTGTCATGTTATGGTGAGTATAATAGTTACATAAATTAACTATAACAGTAAAATACAATTTTAACAATGCTATTTGGGGAAAAAATATTATTATTTATACACCCATGATAATATATAAATTAAAGAGAGAGAAAAAAACACAAAAACACTGTTCCAAAAAGGAAAAAACAACAAAAAAACACACACGCGCACAGAAAAAAAACGTGTTTGATGGGGTTCTCTCATTTCAACCATTTTCATGTTGTTTTCTTATTTTTATAAAAATGTACAGGAAATAATGATAATCGCCAAGGCCATTTTACTTTAAAGCTATTGTAGTATATATGGAGGAATTATTGTAAAAGATAATAATATTTTGACCATATCTGATCAAACTGTTCAAGGTAATTATCCCTTGTTGCTATGTATTTCAGAGCTGTATATTTAGCTATTATTTTGTTTTTTAATGATATTATTGAGAGTTTTCCTTCCCTTTTTTTTGTCAAATATATATAGTACTTTGTCTCTAGTAGTATAGTCATGTCAGCCATTGAATAGGAATTATTTAAATTGAATAGGTATGTCTTTTCATTTATATAATTGATACATTTTGCTAATTTCAACCACTGCTGAACTTTTACTAAAAATAATTCTGTTTCTGGACATGACCAAAGCATATGCTGAATTGTTTCTATTTCACCGCAAGCTCTGCAATTAGGATTGTCAGAGATTTTGATGTTATAAAGGTATTTCTGTGTTTGAATAATTCTATGGTTTATTCGATACTGAAACCACCTTATTTCTGTGCTGAAGTTGTATTTAAATATGACATTGTAGATTACTTTCCAATCATTATCTTCTATCTGAAAAAACTGGTTCCACCTTGTCACTGCAGTAGGTTTTTCATTATTTTTATTCAGTATGTTATATAAATGAGCTGAACCTTTTGATTGTTTTAGTAGTATTAAAGCATTTAATGGGAGTAATGGATTTTGCATTTTCTGCAGTGTTTCTGTAAAGCTAAACTTATTTAAAAAAAGTTTTATAACATTCATAAGACCATAAAATTTTACAAAGTCAATATGTACGATAGATTTCACAAAATGATTGATAATTATAGAAATTTCCTTCAGAGGTGATTAGATCATTTATTTGTGAAATCCCTTTTATAAAACAAGGTTTGTAAAACACACACAGTCCACCTATTTGAATATCTTTGTTGTAGAATAATGGTGCGGCCATTAATTCTGCTAGGTTTTCAGGAGTGTATGACGTTTGTATTTTATGGAAAGCTTTTATGACATCTTGCCAAAATGGATTCGATATTTCTTTCTCACATTTCTTTAGATACTCAGATCCTAAAGAGAGAATTTTACTATAGTCAATACTACATTCTAAAATTTTGTTCCATTTACCATTATTTGTTATTAATCTTCTCAACCAGGTTGATTTTAAACCTTCAATAAAACATGTTAAATTTATCATTTTAAGACCCCCTTCAAAATATTGTTTAACTAACACTGCTTTTTTAACCTTTGCATTCCCTCGCCAAATAAAGTCATAGAATACTGAATTTATTTCCTTTAAGATTTCATTAGGAGGATTTGGTAGTGACATGATGAGGTGATTTAGTAGGGGAAGAAGTAGTGTTTTTATTACTGTGAATTTTCCCATAGGTGTTAAATACCGACGATTCCAATTTAATATTAGAGCTTTTAGTTTTTGTATTTTTTCAGTATAGTTGAGCATAACCATGTTTGAAAGATCCACATCAAATAAAATCCCTAACAATTTAAACCTATTTACTCCCCATGAAAGTTTCCACTTTGTTTTAATTGAATCAGCACTGTACTTTTTGCATCCTATCCATATTACATGTGTTTTATCAAAGTACAAAAATGAGTCATGCAGGAAACACCACATACAGAACAAACACTCGCCCAAACAGCAACACAAGGAAACAGCAAATGTACATAGGTAGAAAAAACAACAAGAGACGCACAAAGACAAAACAAACATACAATAGGAGGAAGATGGAAGTACCGCCTTGGAACGGTCAGTGACAAAAGTCACCGGGGGTTTAAACCGGTTTATGGGCGCCCAACCTCACCCTTATTCCATCCCCATCCTAAAAGACAAACAGTGTAAATAAACGTATCCCCTCTCCGACTAATCTACAACAACCGCGACAGCAAATACAAATAAAGGGTACGAAAGTTGACTTTCAGACCAGAGTATTTTGAAAATCTGTGTAATTCATTTAATGTTTCATTTAGCGACAAACTAGATCCATCTAATATAGCAGATATATCATCTGCATATTGGGATAACTTATATTCTGTTCCATTGATCGTAATACTTTTAATATTTGTGTTATTTCTTCATTTTATAGCTAGTATTTCTGCACATAATAAAAATATATATGCTGATATAGGATCCCCTTGCCTGCAGCCTCGACTGATTGTGAAGAAGTTTGATAAATGACCACCCTGATTGACTGATAGCCTAGCATTCTTATACAACAGAGTAAACCATTTAATGAAAGAGTCACCAAAGTTAAAAAATCTTAATACATTCTGAATAAAATTCCAGGATATAGAATCGAAAGCTTTTTCGAAATCAACTAGTAAAATGAATCCATGTATATTATGTTCTTCTGTATATTGCATAATGTCATAAATCTGCCTTGTATTTTGACCCAGGAATCTCCCTGACATAAATCCTGTTTGATCTTCATGAATTAGTTTATCTAAAACTTGTTTAAGTCTGTTTGCAATTGCGCCTGACGCTATCTTGTATATATACAGTTCAGCAATGATATAGGTCTATAATTTTTCAAGAATTGTCTTGGTTTATTTTCTTTTGGTATGCAAGTGATAATTCCCTCTTTTTGTGTAACAGATAATTCGCCCATCTTATACCCATAGTTTATAGATCTTAAAACAAATTGTCCTATATTTTTCCAAAATACTTTAAAAAAATTCAGGAGTGAATCCATCTGACCCAGGACTGCGGTTATTTGACATCCCCTTTAGCGACTTTGCAATTTCTTCATATGAGAGAATTCCATCTAGGGTAAAAGATTCCTCGTTACTAAGTTTATGGAAAGTGCAGTTTTGAAGTTCTGTATCTAGGTCAAAATCTGTATCCTCAGAGAAATCTTTATTGTAAAGTTTTCATAATAGGACTTTGCTTCTTCTAATATTTCATGCTGATTTGATATCACAGTTCCATCTTTTTCAATTCTAGGAATTATTTTACTGGCACAGTTATGAGATTCAAGTTTGCAAAAGTATGAAGTAGGTTTTTCATCATCTTCAATTATATTAACTCTTGATATTATAATATGACCTTTAAGTTTCTCCTTTCTAATATTTAATAATAGTTTATTAAGTTCGTCTAATTCTCCTGTTTTGTCTGATGTAAGGTTATTTTCAATGTTTTTAATTTTTTCAATAGTTTCTTTTTCCAAAGCGTTTCTTTGTTTTATTTTGTAGCTTGAGTATGATATAATTTTCCCCCTTAATTCCATTAGTAATGTCTCTAATAACAATTGGTCATTTATTGTGAACTGGATTTGATCATTTGGTATGTTTTTTTAGATTGTCCATGTTATAAACAGGAACTGCATATTGTTGTTTTATATTCTCAATTTTATCATTTATGGCTTCTATATATTTCATATCCTTAAGAAGTGAATTGTTGTGCTTCCATAGTGGTTTTCCTTTCTGGAATGGGTTAAAAATGAGATTTAAAGTGATCATGGAATGATCTGACCTATAACTACTTTCAATGTTGCATTTATCAACTGAACTTAATAAATTTTCAGAAATTAAAAAAAAGTCTAGGCGTGCTTGTCTCAACTTGATTCATTAAGAAAATGTTGGAATGTCATTATTTGGTCCATAGAGATTCGCTAATGTAAATCTGTTATTATCTACAGATATGTCAGCAATAATATAATTTCCCTGTGTGTCTATTATATGGTCATGTATCTTAAAATCCGTTCCCTTTTGAAAAAGTATTGCTACACCTCTGGATTTAGAGTTACCAGAGCTAAAAATTCCTTCACAGCCCCATTGCATTCTGATAAGATTTTCAGTATTAGTTGTAGAGTGTATGTTTTGTAAGCAGTAGATATTACATTTCTTTGATCTAAGGTAGTCAAAAACATCTCTTCTTTTTTCTAATGAGCCGAGTCCCTGGCAATTAACTGAAAGAATTCTAGTCTCCATCTAGCATCATCATTTTATACTTTAACAGGTTATAGTTTAACAGTTTTGAGAGAACCCCTATCAAGGCACTAAAAAGGTGACAACTAAACAAACACATCTATCACATGAAAATAGTGATATTCTGCCAAAGTTATTAAATTTTCCATACTACTTTTAAATATCCAAATACGGATCAGCTGTAATTCCGCATTAAACACCTACTTATCTTTATGTAAAAAAACAATTACAGTTGTCTATCTATATATGAACATAAAAAATTCCAGCTACTCCTGATGCATATTTGCCGATAACACTAACAATTTCACTCTCCCAGGTCCTGACGAGTATTGTCATTACACTCTGTTACCAAAAAAACTTATAGGCAATTCGACAGTCAGTACAATAAACTCACAAAAATTAGACCTCATTATTAAAACAGTAACCCATAATCCCCCAGGACAGTTTCGTTAACCCCTTCCCTGTTGAACAGTTATGTAAGAACTAATGACATTATAAATATTTATTAGCTGACATGTGCACAACATATTTTAGGTATCGGCAGAACACCTAAGTCAGATTCACTACAGGCAATACAGAGTGGATCTAAATTTGATAATTATCTAATCTAGGTCCACTCTGTTTGCAATAAACTGAAAAGGTTCCGCATCAGGGAAAGGATTAGGGCTGTAAGGGCTATACAAGTCATGTACCCGGTATATAAAATTCCACAGTACACACACTGAGCAAACATCTAATACACACCAATCCTCTCACGTACACACAGCATATCAGATATAAAAGATTTAATATGTACATGTAACTTACACAACAGTTCAGCATTACAGTACCTCCTCGCCCGAAATGTTTCAAGCATTCATACAATAATACATCATCACAAATGTAAGCGTCCGCAGACAGTCTTAACCCAGCTATTTAAAAGCCGGACACTTGTATGCCGATATTCGACCAGGATCTGCACTGTCTGCAACTCAAAAATCTCCTATAACGTTTCATATCAAGTGTACTCAAATCATTAACAAACTTTTTTTTTAATCCAACGAAATTCCGAAATTAAAATTTCTTCTGATTAATAACCCATTCTCTTAATCCTTTATTACATGAATACTCCTTTAAACTTCAGTGATATGAACATAACAATATTTTAACAACGACATATAGGAAACTAAAACCACTGTATAAACTCTAGAAGCAGACCTGCATAATCCCGTCAACCCCCTCCTTGTCCCATGTCTACCCAAAATTTCAACACCCACCATAACTCATGGACAAAAAAAAACATAATAACATACAGAAACTATTTCACTGCAGCCATCGTAGAAAGTAAAGTAACAAATCTATCAAAGTCCATTTGCAAACTGAACAGATCCTAATAATAGCTTTCTGATCTGGGTCTACTCTGTTTGCAAATGCCTGAAGAAAAAATATCTGTATGAGGGAAGGGGTTAATAAGAGAGAGAGCAGATCACATTCCAAAGGCTCGTGTGACAGGACCCATCGGGTCCAGGTCAATTTGGATTGCTAAAGCAATGAATTTGCATTCATGGGGTAAAGGGACGAAACAAAATATGGACAGTTTACATTATTCACCCCCTCTCCCCACTGAAAACTTAGCCATGAAAATGAAACACACCATGAGTATCCACATATAACTTTTACTTTTCCTACTATGTGACATTCACCAGAGAATATCTGGCCAAGACGAAGACTACTATGTATAATTTCAATAACAAACCTGCAACATCCTTTTGATACGGGTCCACTCCTTTTGTAAAGTCGTGTATAACAATGTAAGACGACAATTCTTATATATGTATACGTCTGGAGTAAAGTATTTTAACTCTGTAACTAGATTGGCCCTCCGATCAGGATCTGTATTGTTTGCTATTCAAACAGATGGCATCTTATTTGCATACTGTCAAAAGTGAATCTTGTATGTACAGTAAAAACCCTCTAATGCGTCGACTTAACGAAAAGCATGACTGTCTCTATAAGCAGGTGGCTGCTCAATGCACAACGAAAGCTATATAGAACGCTCCTGTAGGAGTCCTCCGTACAACACCCGTCCCGCATTAAGCCACCACCTGCCCTTGCTTATTGTGAAACATGCCCCTTTTGCCGGTCGCAATAGAGGGGCCCCACTGTATGTACACATGCATAACATATAGTCAGTAGCAATATTGACAGTATGTATATATATAAATAGTTATTAGATAATTCATGACTATATTGCACTTTACTGCTTGTGATGCTCTCCATAAGTGGATGAAAATAAAGAATATCTATATCCCTCACTAAGCAAGCAAACACAAAGAGACCCACATCAAACATGTCCCATAAGCTGTTTGATGTGGGTTCATTCTGTTTGCAAATGTCTCGACATTCGTTTATATGATGGTCACTGTCTCAGACGCTTAATGTATTTCTCATTTTTGAATTACGCAAACAGTTTGGATCCAGATCAGGCCCCACAAACAGTTGGACCCAAACTGAAAGGCAAATGTCCGTCACTCAGACTCAACTTCTGCAAATAAAAATCAAAAAAGAAAACTCAGACACACAATAGGAATATTTTGAAATATACATAGTTTAAAATAAGCACCACAAAGACCCAGCTCATATTATATACCTCCATATGACGATCTCTTCTGTTTGCTAATATTTCTATATGAATCTACAAATATGTGACGGACACTGTTTTACATATATTTCTACTACACTTTTCCTTCCCTTTCAACTCCTTGCATGCTATCGATTGGTTTCCCATTTATTACCATTGCGATACAGTCCTAATCCAGATCAGATCCCCCAAAAAGTGGGACCCAAACTGAGGGCAAACATGTTTGTCACTTAGGCTCAGCTTCTGCAAACATACAGTCAGCTGTAATAAACATGATGTCTATCATTCAAAAAGAAACAGTTAAAACAAATTACCGCAGATGACAAGTGAGCAGCAGAGGACAGTCGAGCAGACGACAAAATTACATTGGCATGCAAAGAGCTAAGACAAAACAAAAAAGTAGCAGATGACCACTCACATACATATATACATACATATACATACATATATATTATATATATGTACACATACACATATATACATATACACATATATACACACATATACATGGATCCACATCTATACGAATCCATGTCGCACGACAAGTTTCCAAACAATAAAAAGTAGCAGACGGCAACTTCTAGCCCTGGAATGGCTACCACTATTAGCAAGAAGGAGTGACATGTCGTTTTCATTTATAGATGACCCGTAGATTGGGATGATTCCACTATTGTATTAGGTGAGCTCAGTATTGCACTATTTGGTTTAATCACTACAATGTATAGGCAATCGGACTCCGGGTCTAACCAACTGCATGAGCTTCACGAGAAATTGGGTCGTCCATCTAAGCAAAACTCTTTCGTATAGAATGGAATAGTCCGGAAAAACCAAATATATACATAAAAAGACAGGTCACTCCCACTTGTCAATATGTACGCTGGATATACACCGAATGACACTTGCAGAAACAGTGCAGACCCAGACCGAGGGCTCCTGGAGGGCCCCCGATCAAGACATACACTGTTTGTGACACAGGTTCACCCAGCAAATTAAGAAACAAAACATATCATGATGAAAGGACACAATTGCTGATGGGCTAATTCACTCATAAAATCAGCATTGAAAGGGTTAAAATGAAGCATATATAGCACATTTTATTCCATATAATTCTTCCCCTGTTAAATATCCATGTAAGGAAAAATATCCCGTATAATTACCAGCCGAGTTTTTATAATATAAGATTGCCAATGGTAATCTGTGTGTTGACAAAAACCATACCATGTAATACACCCGCAACCAGGGTAGACCTTAATCAGTCAATACAGTAGCTGTCAGATATGAGATCGCTCTGTTAAAAAAGGTACAAAAACTACTTAAACATGAGGGAGATGGCTAAAGCATTCAAGCCGAAGCCCCCAGTCAAATTTGCGCAACAACATCCGCAACACCAAAAACTCTCACTGGCAATCTGTATGTCGACAAAATCCACATCATGAAATACGCAAAAACAGAGTAGACTTTGATCAGACAGCTACTATAGTAGATGACTAATATCAGTCCGCTCTGTTTGGAAAGGTAGAAAAATAGACTTGAACAGGTTAAAGAGAGGATTAAAGCATTCGAGCCGAAGTCCCCAATCAAAGCAGTGCAACAAAATCTGTAACACATATCACACAGACCGTATTGTCAAAATATAAAATCACTAAGGTTTTTACCTTTCAATGTCTTTCACTTGTTTCACTATCAGTTATTCACAATGCCTTACTTTTTCCTTTTTTCACTGTCCTTGGGTCCGCCTACGATCTCACTTACATTGTCAAAAATGTCAAAACGATGGCGAAATCCCGCTTTTGTCTTCCCATAGACATGTCCATTAAAGTACCGTGTAGACTCGATTTGTGGAGAGGCCCCAATGCGTTTCATAAGTTCTACATTCTGTTTCGTCACATCATCAACTAGGCGGTTGCCAGACTCCTTCATTTTTCGTCTATGCACCATGATCTTGGCTTTTTCATTGTTATTTATGAATTTAAGGAGCACAGGGTCCGGATGGCCCTTTTTGCCAGGTATCCTGTGTATCGCTGTGACTCTGCGTCTGTCCACCTTGACACCTTCTCTTCCCAGCACCTTTGTAACCCGTTCCATCAGTTCAACCTCATTCTCTCCCTGTTTCTCCGATATGTCCATTATTTTAACATTGTTTTTCCTTGAGTATTGCTCATTGTAATTTGCCTGAGCTAGGGCAACTTTGGATCTGTTGTCACAAACTGACAAAGACTCCCTGACAGTCTCGAGTTCCTTTCTAAGGTCACTGTTTGCTTCGTTTAGGCGCTTTATCCTGTCCTGTAACGACTTTGTGGCATCTTCCACCTGGATCGCAATTGTCACTTCAATATTTTTGTTTAGCTCATTAATTGTCTCACTTATCGTTTTCTGAATGAACTCTTTCATATCATCTTTTTTCATAACCTGCTTGAGATCATCCCTGATTTTCTGGACATCCTCTGCAAGGTCATCCAAATGGTGGTTTATTATTGAGATCTCCTCCACACTAGAATTTGGAGATACCTCCGAAATGGCCCTCATTTGTGGGGGAGGTTTCCCTGAGCCACCACTCCCTTTCACACCAGCTATCACTTTTGCATGTTTGACTACCTCTTTGCTGCTCACTGTGAGTGATTAACTGTACTTAAAGGCAACTAAAATCCTAGGGACTGTCTCAAAAATCAGTAAGCGTCTCACCTGTCAAATGACCTGTCAAAGTAAATCCATGTGAAATTTTCTCTATTGTCTTCTATTGTCTAACAAAGAACTCCAAATTCCTCCTTTCGCAATCAATAAATCCAAAATTCACTTGCACATATCTATCGCAACATCCATTACATTTCCACTGATCCTATTTTTGTTGAAAAACTATATCATTATTTTGTACTTTTGGCAAAAAAAACTTCTCCTCACTCTGACATTCCTTTACACCCTTCACACGTGACCAATGTACACAGTATGTTTGGTATTGAAAGAAACTGTAGAATGAGATCTTTTACAATATTTTCACAAGCAAACATAGAAGACCCTGACCAGACGGCTCCTACAGGATCTACTTTGGGCTAACATGTTTGCAACGACATGAAACAGCTTTTATATGAAGGAACTAGAAAAGAGCCCGCGCTGGCGCGATCGGACTGTTTGGTACATTCTGGTGAAATGCAAAATACAATCACTACAATGCTTTTCCAATATCATTATTAATTATAGTGTAACCTTTAGTTTTATGTTAAAAATGTTTGGTTTACAGGACAAAATATCGGCGGAAAAGCATAGTTTATGTAAGGGTAAACACTGTATCTTCTAGACGTCTTTACACCATAGTAGATAATGTTACAATAGCACAGAAAAAGTCCCGCTCAAGTGCTGCTTATACCAATATGTACCGGTATTTGAATTTAAAAATATTTTATAAAACACAAATATAACATTCAACTCAAAAGGGCCTCGGTGGTCAAGTAGTTGGAGTCCTTAAATGACAATTACGTTGCTTCTCATAGCACTGGGTTTGATCCATGTCTTCGTAAAATTATTGGACATATCCATTTTCTCACCTTGTTCATCAAATATGTTAAAAAATTCACTAAAAAGGGATATGATCCTGTAGTACTACAACATACTGCATGTTTGGTTGTCAACCCTTTTACAGTTGGCAATCACGCTGGCCTCGATGCATGTACGCCGACAAGAAAGGTTTAGTACTCTATGAAGGCGACCTCTTAAATCCAGAAACGGAAGGAGAACGTCGGATATCTGTACTATTTCGTTTTTGTCGTACCCTTTATTACTTTTCTACAGTTACTCTGTTTGAGCTCAATCATTGAGTACACTAGCGATAGGTGGATACAGTTTGTTCACTTAAATGTTATCGTTAAACATGCCCTTTACCACTGTTTTTGCCATCGCAGTTGTTGTAGATTGATACGTTTATTTACACTGTCTTTTAGGGTGGGGATTGAATAAGTGCGGGGTTGGGCGCCCATAAACCGGTTTAACCCCCAGTGACTTTTGTCACTGACCGTTCCAAGGTGGTACTTCCATCTTCCCCCTTTTGTATGTTTGTTTTGTCTTTGGGTGTCTCTTGGTGGTTTTAAAGTTATGTACATTTGCTGTTTCCTTTTGTTGCTGTTCGGGCGGCTGTTTGTTCTGTATGTGGTGCTTCCTACATGACTCATTTTTGTAGTTTTAGTCTGATCTGTCAAGTAAGGGTGTCTTGCAGCTATAAGTAAACAGACAACATTGTGACCAGTTATGTGCTGGGTGATTTGGCCGAGGGGCGTTTCAGCAAATTCTGCTCTCCGTCTGTCATTCTCGTTAGAACACTTTTAGAATCGATTGCATTAAAAAAACCAGTTTAAACAATTACGGTAAAATATGCATATGGGGTATGCAAAAAATGGTACAATGCCAGTGTGTGAGAACTGCACACGTATTAGGCCGTCGGCTGTTTGTTGTGTATGTGGTGTTTCCTACATGACTCATTTTTGTACTTTTAGTCTGATCTGTCAAATAAGGATGTCTTGCAGCTATAAGTAAACTGAACTACTACTAACGTCATGTAAAACAAAATAAATGTTTACTACAAAAACGTATTAAGAGCACTAATTTAAGTGCCATTTAAACAACGGTTTATTAATTTAACTGTTATAATTTTTCAAAACACTACTTGGTAAAGAGTAACAACTAAATCCGATGTGTCTGGTGTGTGATGAAATAAATTATTGTAATCAAAACCTAAAAAAAGATTCATTTAAAATCGGGAACAGTTTGGCCTAACGGTAAATATAGTAAATATGTTTTAATTTAATTTAAAAAAATGTCCTGACTGGTTTTTGTTAAAGCTGCACAGAGAACGTCGTCGTTGCAGCTAATTTAGTTCCTTATAAATGTAATTGATATTATTATACTGTAAACATTAATGAATTTAAAAAAGAGTTTTGTAGGCAAGTAACAATCTTATTTCAACAAAAAACCCTTTAATCACCAAGTATTTCTCTTTCAGAACGGTACACCCTTATACCACATTTTCCAGATTATGATAAATGCTTCAAATAGCATTCGACAGTAATGCACTTTTATCAGTGACTCTGTAAAGTATATAATATGCGAACTCGTCGAAGTCCGTCTAAAGAGTAAACTCCGTCTCAATGAAGCAACGGACAGTATTGTATGCTTGTTCAAAGCGTCAGTGAAAACAGACAACATTGTGACCAGTTAGGTGTTGGGTGATTTGGCCGAGGGGCGTTTCAGCAAATTCTGCTCTCCGTCTGTCATTCTCGTTAGAACACTTTTGTTAGGAAAACAATAGAATCGATTGCATTATAAAACCAGTTTAAACAATTGCGGTAAAAGTAAAATATGCATATGGGGTATGCAAAAAATGGTATAATGCCAGTCTGTGAGAACTGCACACGTATTAGGCCGTCGGCCGATTTGGCCGAGGACGCATCGGCTGTTTTGCTCTTCTGCTCTTTATTTCCTACTCGTTTGTAAACAAAACAATAAAACTATAACGCTGATAACGGTTGATAAAGCAACCTTTTTTGCATTGTATATATTACATACGTTATTGGTTATAAGTATGTAACGGTTCTCCGTATAGTAGGTTCTCTTGCCTGAAATAGGTGAGGGAGCACGGCATGAGAAACAAAGTCTCAGTGAGACAGAAACATGGCCTTCGCCAAGGTTGCATTATTAAGTAGTGCCTCCATGCCTCGTGCGAACACGAGACATGAGAAAATAACAATAATGGAATAATACATGACATTCATACAAATTCATGACATAAACTACTGCTAAAATTAGATAAACAACATTCCTCGACAGTAAACTAACCTGAAATAGGCGAGGGAGCACAGCATGAGAAACAAAGTCTCAGCGAGACAGAAACATGGCCTTCGCCAAGGTTGCTTTATTAAGTAGTGCGCCGCGCATGCGTTAGCATGATGGGAAATTGGATGCCTGGGGTTAAAGGTGAAATACCGTTGAAAGTAAAAGTAGCTAATATTAGTAGTAGTGAATGTAACGATATGAATGACAAATGATGAAGAAAAATGTTTTTGTAGGGGGTGATGTTATGGAATGGAAGTATCTGGAACGATATGTCAATGAGATGAAATATGTGTCATAGCAACCCTGTGACATTCTCCCCCTCTCCGGGAAATGTCGCCCCGACATTTTAACACTATACTATAACATTGGAAAAGCAGCCAAACAACAATCTAAGCAGCAGTCACCATTAAGTTAACTACCAAATTCAAAGAGTGTACAAACCCACACAATATCAATAAATTTAATGCAGAACACTCTCATGGTCTGCCCCAATATCAATTCAAACTTAAATGAAACCACTACACCTGAGACACATCCTGTCCAGAAAACAATATCTGCAAGCCTATCATCACAACCGATTTCACAAGTTGTAACTATAATAATCTTCAAAATGGAACGTTTGCTCCGAGTGAAGACGATTCCTAAGTACACGGGTCAGTATTTTATGCAAAACATGACCACTCCTGTGGATGCTACGCGAAAAAGTATCCACAGCATTTTTCATGTAACAAATCAGCCATAAAGCAAAAAAATTACAATTGAGTAATTATCACGGAACTGGCACTCCTGCGATAATTAAATAAACAATTGACATACTGTTCAGCAATATTTACAAATATGTGAGCACGCACCGACTCTGTTCACATCACCCTGTAGCTTAAAAACTCTCCCGATCTAGTCGTTCCAGACCTAAGGGACAATCCGCCAAAGGACGCAACAATGAGCCCGATTATGGGGTGAAGTCAGAACTCTTGACAGGTGCCGAAAGGAAGTATGGAACATATGTATAGAAAGGTGTCCCTATGTCGTCCATTCATTGGAATCCAACCATCTGGGTTTAACTCTGGACCGCTTGGACCTACAAGGTGAATATGGCTCAGCCAAAGGGTTGAGTTTGAGTCTCCTTGCTGAAATTATATACTTCTCTGGTCTCTGGTTGGCTGGTTCAAGTTGATTTGCTGCAGAAACGTCCAATAAGTGCTGGTTATCGGAAGAGGTGTGGGGTGTGGAAGAAGAGAATGGAGAAGTGTCTGCAGGTGTCAGATCTGCAGAGGTGTTAGCGATAGCTTGGCCACCTGAATTCAAGTTCTCAGAAGACTCTGAAGGGAACGGAATGGACTGGTCCAAAGAAGACTGCGAGGGGTCGAGTGAAGTACTACTCCAGTTCCTCGCTGGAGGTCTAGCTGGAAGAGCCATAAATGGCAAAAGGTGATTACGGTGAAGAGTTTTCAACCCGCCTCGACTGTATTCCTTTCTCACCCGGTATACTGGAATGTGGTCATGGGGTTGATCGACTACAAGGAAGACCTCCTTCTGCCATTTATCCGCTAACTTCTGCTTTCCACGAACCCCAACATTCCGTACCAAGACTCTATCCCCAGGTTCCAACTTAGCATTCCGCACACGAAGATCATAGAGTCTTTTGTGTCGGCGCGACTGCTTATTGGCCTCCCTGGTTGCAACTCTGTATGCGAAATCGAGACGTTTTTTCAAACTGGACACATAGTTGGTATGATCCTTATGAACCACCACATCCGGTTCCAAACCCAAGAAAGCATCAACTGCCAACCGAGGGTGACGGCCGAACATTAAAAAATGAGGAGAGAGTCCAGTGCTCTCGTGTCGGGTGGAGTTGTAAGCATGGACAAGTGCTGGCACGTATGCTCTCCAGTTTTGTTTCTGGTCATCTTCCAGAGTGCCCAGCATGTTCATTAATGTCTGGTTGAACCTCTCCGGCATTCCGTTTCCCTCCGGATGGTATGGCGTTGTACGAGATTGATCAACCCTAGCAATCTCACACAGCTCCTTGATGACTGCACTGACAAAATTGCGTCCCTGATCGCTGTGGAATCTAGCCGGGAAGCCATAATGGCAGATGAAACGTTCAAACAGAACCTTTGCAGTGGTATGAGCAGTCTGGTTTTTTGTAGGAATCGCCTGAGCAAACCTCGTAAAATGATCAGTTATTACGAGAACATTTTCGAACCCACTTGAAGACATCTCTAAGGAAAGGAAGTCCATGCACACAAGTTGCAATGGATAAGTGGACTCGACAGGAACTAGGTTTGCTGCAGGTTTGGCCTTGGTCTTCCGACAAATACAACGAGGACAAGCTCTGATTCTCCGTTCCACAAAATGGTCCATCTGCGGCCAATACACTCGGGACTTGAACAAAGAGAGAGTACGATCCCTGCCCTGATGACCAGCTTCTTCATGGAGACCTGCAAATGCAGTTTCCCTGAATGGTTCCGGAAGGACCAGCTGAACTGTAGGATGACCATGAGAAGAACCTGATCGGAAAAGAATGCCGTCTCTAAGAAATAAGTTTCCCATTCTCGCAGAAACAAACGAACAACTCCTTCGCCGCCAAACGCCTTGTAAGCCTGTGACCAGCCCGGACAATCTCAATAACGCGAGAATTTTCAGGATCAAAACCTTGTTCTTTCTGCCAATCTCTATCACTGAGTTGAGCACCAAGATCTAGACCATCTTCGACAACTTCAGTATATTGAGTCAAAGCAAGACATTCCACAGCAGGTGCCTCTTGTACCTTGACCAGATGATACTGCATAAGGGCTTTCAAGACATCTGGAAAAAACTACTATTTCCTCTGAAGGGTTGTCTGCATGTGATCGTTTAATATCATGGAGACGAGACAAAACATCGGCATCAACATTCTGCTTGCCAGAACGATACTTGATTGAGAAGTTATACGTGGCAAGGGATGCCAGCCAACGATGAGAAACTGCATCAAGTTTCGCAGAGGTGAGCACATATGTGAGAGGATTGTTATCTGTGACAACCTGGAAGTTATTTCCATAGAGATAATCATGGAACTTCTCCACGGCCCATTTAAGAGACAAGAACTCCAGCTTGTGGGCTGGGTAATTCCTTTCGTTTGTACGAAGACCCCGACTCGCATATGCAATCACCCTCTGTTCGCCGTCCTGAATCTGGTACAATACGGCCCCAAGACCCGTGGAACAAGCATCTGTATGTAATATGAATGGCTTGCTATAATTGGCATACGCCAATACAGGGGGAGAGCAGAGCTTTTCGATTAAAGTATCGAAAGCTTCCTGCTGGATCTCATCCCATTGCCAAGATGTGGCAGTCTTTTTGGACTTGGTTTTGGTGGTAGGATGCCCTACTAAAAGGTCATTTAGAGGTTTTGCAATTTTGGCAAAATTGGGCACAAACCGACGATAGTACCCTGCAAAGCCCAGGAAGCTGCGAAGTTCCTTAAGAGAAGAAGGAATGGGCCACTCCTTGAGAGATCTCAGCTTCTCTGGGTCAGTCTCAATACCTCGCTGAGAAACCACATGCCCTAAATAGCCGACCTCAGTACGGAAAAATTCACATTTTGAACCTTTGAGTTTGAGCTTCCCTGCTTCCAACCTCCGGAAGACCCTTTCTATCCGCTGGAAGTGCTCCTCGAGACTGTCACTGTAAATGATGATGTCGTCAAGGTATATGAGGCACTCCTTGAGATGAAGCTCTCCCATGCAACGCTCCATTAAACGCTGAAAAGTTGCTGGCGCGTTCGTGAGCCCAAATGGCATTCTGTTGCACTCGAAGAACCCTAAAGGCCCAACAGAGAAGGCTGTCTTGTGCTTATCAGATTCTTTGACGGGAACCTGCCAATACCCGGAACGAAGATCCAGCTTGGAGAAGAATTTCGCTCCTGACAGACAATCTATGGTCTCTTCAATCCTTGGCAGGGCGTACGCGTCCTTCACTGTCCTGTTGTTAAGACGCCTGTAGTCTATACAGAATCTTAATGACTTGTCTTTCTTTCTGACGAGGACGATATTGGAGGAGAAAGGACTCTTGGATTCGCGGATGGCACCTGTCTTGATCATCTCTTGTAGATGTTCCCGCACTTCCTCGAACATTCCTGGAGGGATTCTTCGATAGGGTTCCTTGAAAGGAACAGGATCAGACAACTCAAGAGTGTGTTCAACAAGATCGGTACAACCAAGATCGGTGAAACCAGAGGAGAAAATGTGCTCCCATTTCGAAAGAAAATGATGCACCTTCTGGGACTCTGGTTCTGCCAAAGTATCTGTGGGTATAGATATTCCCAGATCTTCAAGGGACTTGTCATAGTTCTGTGAATTGGACGGTTCTCCTTCCAAAGGATCAACATGCCGAAGAACATCAACATTGTGAAGATTACATGGCTTCCTGGGTCTGATGATGACGGGCTGAGAGGAAAGATTACAGATTCTCACAGGGATCTTGGAAAAACTCCGATGGGGATTAACCTTCACCAAACGGGGACAGATGTTAAGCTGGTGAGAATCATCCAATGTCTCTGTAACACCCAAAGTGATATCTCCTTTCCTGACGCTTCCAGTGATAGTCCTGGTTTCATTGGGCTTTACAACAATAGCCTTATAGCAGAAGGCTTTGACAGGAACAACATGGGACTGGGATATCGCAGAGAAAGTCTCTTCCCATGCCGTAGGGAGAGATGCACCTAAGACTGAGGACTTAATGTGGTGGAGAACATTTGTACCCAAGATTAGAGGAATTCTTTCTGCAAACTTGGTGTCAGGCTGTATCAGAATGGGAACTGAAATAGATGGAGAGTCCAGTGACGGAACACTAACATCCAAGATAACATAACCAAGATATGTGATATTCCCACCACCAGCATCACGAACAACGAGTTGGAAGTCTTACAAGGCATGTAACTTAGGCTTGGGATCCATGGAGTTGTAAAACGACTCGCTTAAGAAAGTGACCATGGAACCAGAGTCAAGAAGGGCTTTACACTTAATACCTTCAAGACAAACTTCAGCTTCAGTAGCTCCTCCCACCAGAGGAACAAGATTAGGGTCGCTTTGGCGGATTGCCCCCGGACCTCCTACTGACCCTTCATAGGAGGTCGTGACCCATTTAAAGACTTGTCTGAACCACGGTGATCCTTTCTATCATCTCTACAGTTCTTCTGTACCCCTTCCTCTTTCTTACTACTCTCTTTCACTGCTCTCATTTCCTTCTCTAAACCTTCAACTCTCTTTCCCAACTTTTTAAACTCTACTGTCATTTCTTCCATCTGTTTCAGCAATCTGCTTTCAATAATAGTCATGTTACTCTTGACCTCTACATCACTCTCTGTATTTCCACCCTTCGCTCCCTTCTCTAACCCTTTCATCTCTTGCTCCATTTGTCTCAGCTCCTTTCGCAACATATTAAAATCTGCTATGCTCTCATACTTATATCTGGACATGTTTTCTAACATATTATCCTGCAATCCAGACCACAGTCTGTTCCTGAGCATCTCGTTCTTTGCGTCAGCATTCAAATGTCCACAATGCCTGATGAGCTGCTCAAGACGCAGACTATAGTCGGCTACAGTCTCATTTACTTCTTGAACTGC
The DNA here is from genome assembly GCA_963576725.1 of Azorinus chamasolen. Lineage (NCBI taxonomy): Eukaryota > Metazoa > Mollusca > Bivalvia > Cardiida > Solecurtidae > Azorinus > Azorinus chamasolen. The sequence goes on from OY755240.1 coordinate 7,111,518, forward strand.
AGAGTAAAATTGCTCTTTTGTCTTCTCTGCTGAATTTACATTCCCATAAATTCCTTCTAATTCCTGAAGTATTTCAGGGAGAGTTGCATTCTCCCCAAGATGCAACAGGACGGTACGGGCCTTTCCCTTCAGGCTCCGCCTGATTGCTTCCAAGAGGGTATGTTCTCCATATTGCTGCCCGCGAGGAAGACAGTTAATTTCATATTTGAAAATGTCAAAGTCATCTCCAGGGGTACCTGAAAACTCTGGTAATTTTGGAACCTTATTAACAGGAGCCCTAACTGCAGGAGGGACATTATAAGATGGGTGAGGAGCTGGAGTGGACTGGAATGGGTTAAACAATCGTGGTTGACCTCTAGGTTGTGAACCAGGAGCAACATTGAATGTCTGTGCACCAGGTGCAACCTGGAATGTAGTGCAATTGGCGTTTGTTGGTGCAACAAAATAATGCCCAGATCTACGTAATAGGTCCGCATAAAAATCTAAAGTACCAGCAGTCATTGAGGGATCCATTTTTTAATTTTTTTTTGAGGTGTAATGGACGTCACACAATTCAACAAAGATATTTATTGAAAAATAGATGGCAATAATATGACACCATACAAGCTGAAAAGCTGAAATCAAAAAGGGCCTACAAAGTAAATCAAATGTAGGGTTTTGGGATTTATTTTGTAAATAGATGAAACTTGATAATTTGGACACTAATGAGACACCATACTATATGTATAACAATAGATGCCACAAGAGATCAAGACAAATTTAGTACACTTTGCACTAATGGGACACCATACTTTGTGTTAGAAATCAAAACAAATTTGACCAATTTAATACACTTGTGTAAAATTTGACCAATTTGACAGACTTGGCACTAATGGGACACCATACTTATGCAAAAGATGTCACAATAAATATGACTATTTTGATACTCTTGGCACTAATGGGACACCATATTATATGTAGAATAATAGATGCCACCAGTGTCAACCTAATTACCTGCTTCAGCAACCCGGCGTCTTCTTCATTGCACCCAAAATAACGCGGTATTGTAGGAAAAAACGTGTCATGTGCTTAATTGTAAGAAATTGCAATTAAGCAGATGAGCTAGTTGGCTTGATTTGCTCTCCACAAATAAAAAATTGCGACAAGCAAATTTGCAATTGGAGATAACCAAGTTACAATTTGGAAAATCTACAATATACAAAATTCAGATTTGCTAGGGTCAAAGTGACAATCACTGCTTCACTAAGCACTTTTCTTCACTTTTATGAGCTACAGACTAACCTATCCAACACAATAACACCTCATGTAAGGCAAATTCTAAGATCAACACTTGCTAAATTTGTCGTCTGAAATGCTGTGGCTAAAAGTACAGCCAGCTATATAGATCTAGATCCAAGTCAATAAATCCAAATACAAAAGACAAATCAGACACAATTTTTTACCAAACTTCATATACCATCTATGACATGAAATGAAAATGATATGATACGATGAAGATTACGGTTTGTTAGTAAGTGTTAATTGTGCTCACCAAATACCATGTGCGTGACTGTGAGAAGTGACAGCTTATCCGGGAGGATTCATATAGTGTATCTGCTCAAAGATCTCAACCTGCTAAAGAAATGAAATGTAAGATTAATACATGTAATGTTTAGATCTAAACTACAGAATCAATCAACATATCAAATCTTAACCTCTAAAGCAACAGTACTTATAGTGTCTCATCACTTGGTATCTTAATTAAAGAATTCCATAAAGTTCACTGTCACTGATATTCTAGCAACATATCACAATCCTAAAGCACTAATATATGAACACTGTCACTTAATTCATGGAATTTAATGAACAATCCTGTAGTAGACAACTTCTCACAAAGTTCAACATTCAGACGCACTATTTGGTAGAATAAGGTATCATGCCAGGTATACAGAACTATTATAGCACTGTTTAAAGTGGAAATCCAACGAACATGTCAATAACAAGCTGACGACATTCCTGTCGATCACATACATGTGCACAAGTATCGGTGTTTCCCTCGTAGAAGTAATTATTGAGTCAATATCGTGCTCAAACTAGATGGAAATATGTATAATCATCTACTGACCAATAGGTATGTCAGTTACTGTCACGAGCAGTTATGTAAGAGTCCAAATTGCTCGTTTAGCCAGACTTCTGCTTTCAGTTTGCACTATCCGGAACGGAATGGCAAACCGGATGTAAACAATGGCCACGTGGAATACTTCGGCTTTCACCGGTTTGTAATGGCTACCCACTCGCCCCAAATAACTTCGAACAAGTCACACTGGCCACCAAATGTAACGGTTCTCCGTATAGTAGGTTCTCTTGCCTGAAATAGGTGAGGGAGCACAGCATGAGAAACAAAGTCTCAGCGAGACAGAAACATGGCCTTCGCCAAGGTTGCTTTATTAAGTAGTGCCTCCATGCCTCGTGCGAACACGAGACATGAGAAAATAACAATAATGGAATAATACATGACATTCATACAAATTCATGACATAAACTACTGCTAAAATTAGATAAACAACATTCCTCGACAGTAAACTAACCTGAAATAGGCGAGGGAGCACAGCATGAGAAACAAAGTCTCAGCGAGACAGAAACATGGCCTTCGCCAAGGTTGCTTTATTAAGTAGTGCGCCGCGCATGCGTTAGAATGATGGGAAATTGGATGCATGGGGTTAAAGGTGAAATACCGTTGAAAGTGAAAGTAGCTAATATTAGTAGTAGTGAATGTAACGATATGAATGACAAATGATGAAGAAAAATGGTTTTGCAGGGGGTGATGTTATGGAATGGAAGTATCTGGAACGATATGTCAATGAGATGAAATATGTGTCATAGCAACCCTGTGACAAGTATTTATGCACAAATAGCCTGTTTCTCCATATGCGTTCCTAATCTTCTTTTTAATCTTTATTCTTTTTTAATTATATGTTAATATGTTATCATTAAATGTTACATGTTATTATCAATATTTATTGTAGCTTTGTACGGATTTTTTTTACAAAAAATATATTATTGGTTTAGATCGAACTCAAGACCCCGCACATGTAAGCCCAGATACATATCCACTGCACCAATACAGCTATTTTGATAACACTGCAGCTTGCTAAGGCTTTTAAAAATAAAGAATCTCTGTATTCGCTTCGTATTGTTTACATTAGAGTCGGTCATGTTTTGTTCCAAAATATATTTTTTAATAAGTTGGTCTATCTGTATAAACAGTCACTAACCGTCTAGTGTTTTTGTCAACAAATAATAAAGGAGAAACAAAACAAACAAACAAATAAATCATACGTTTGTGTCCTATCTGAATATTCGCCAATCGTCACTCACATTTGAAGGTCTTTTCCCGTCAATTTTTGGATGGACTATTTCTGTAGTTAGGAGAATTCCTCTGTCTGTATCCAAACTGCTGATATGAATGCTTTGTCGATGTCAAATAACACAACTTCATTGTGTAAGCTGCCCGCACATAACATCACCCAATATGTACGTTATGCCGTATTTACGCCAAATCCGAAAAAAAATCGAGCTCGTTCTTTAAGTAGTATAGATAAGCTTCTGTATAGCTTCTTATGAAGCTAACCTTTACCTGATAGAGACGAATTTGCGAACTGTTTAAACCCACATCATGCGGTTTTGCTTATGGAATCATAAAGGTCTGATTTGATAATTTTTTCAAAAGTTCAAAATATCATGTGTTCATATACATGTATAAAGGTTCATGAATATGCGTGTTATTATTATTTCTAACCGAGTCTGCAATTTTCTCTTTTTGTGTTGCAATTTTGCTCTCGGGGATCACCTCCCTTCAGAATTTATAATCTTCACAACAGCAGGTGTTAAGTGCTTGTGTGGCGGCCGTAACATGTCGCCCCGTACTTCATTCTCAGTGTTGTTATACCTTCTGATCCTTCGAGATCATGAATTTCAGTACTTCTTGTTCTGAAAATTGAATACCGCTTAAGCCGGAGCTAGGGGGGCGTGAGCAGTGCTGCATTTTCAATAACTGTTCATGAACAGACTCAATAAAACCGAGTCTGCAATTTTCTCTTTTTGTGTTGCAATTTTTGCTCTCGGGGGATTACCTCCTTTCAGAATTTATACTAATATTCATTCGGTAAAGGGTTAAGCTTTATACATTTTGTTCTCTTGAAAATAACTATACTATTAGAAATATTACAGACACGGACAGTTCCTACCTTTCATTTAACCTTTTACTTTCTGAATATTTATGCCTTTTAACCATTTACTTCATGAACATCCTTGTAAAAAATAATGACATCGTGAATATTAATTAGATTAATTGGTTATAATAGAAAATGGCCACATGGTAGTTTGGCCGTGGCAGAAACTGTAGAGTCATATAAATAGTGTATCTTTAGTAAACAGATCAGACCCTGATCAGACGGCTCGAAAATGAACCATCTGATCTGTTTCTACACTGTTTCCAAAGGCATAAAAGGCGTATTTATTGGATAAATGTTTATATGAATATCAAATTTTCAATGTTTCATCGACAAAGACGGCTTTACGCGCCGTTAGGGGCCTTTAAGAAACATCTGGTCAGTGTTTGTCCCGTTTTCTTATGGAATAATATAGAACTACTGTTTTTGAGTTTATGCCAAGCGTAAAGACGCGTATGTTTATATGCCATTATATAAACTAATCTCCACACTCTGCTGCCTTTTTGGTGTTTGCATTAGAATGTTTTACCTGTATAATATCAGTTTAATATAAATAATAGGACAATAATAGAAGCGTGTAAAAGTCGAAGTCATCAAATAAATATGAAAATGGAATTTCAAAATGTAATATATCAAACTTGGATTTCAAACTGATGAAGCAAATACGCCTATTCTTTTACCAGCATTTTCGTCATACAGGATATTCTTTTAAACATATTTCGGTTCAACCAGTAGAGAAAATTTATTATTTTAATACTACTAGCAGTTTTGAATCTAAAGCTCGTTTTATCACAGAGAGATACTGGATTAAAACAAGAGGGTCATTAGGCCCTGAAGCGCTCACATGAGATAGCCCCAGGGGCAGGGCCATTTTTAACCAAGAAGTCTTCATTTGTACAATCTTGGTAGAGTACAACAAGGCAAAGCAGTATGCCTTTAATTAAAGGTCTAAGCCTTATGATTTCAGAGAAAAATAATATTTTTCCCGTGAAAAAGGGCCAAGTTTTGTCCAGAGGTCAGGGTCGTAAGTTTAACATTCTTGGCAGAGGACCACAAGTCAAAGCTACATATTTGTTGATGACCAACAGATCATGTTACATACCAAACATCAAAGGTCTAGGCCTTACAGTTTCAGATGAGTTCTAAAGATTTTCCTATGAAAAACTGATAAGCCCTTGGGCAGGACCATTTTTGTCCGGGTCATAATTTGAACAATCTTTGTAGAGGACCATTAGATCATGCTACATACCAAATATCAAAGGTCTAGGCCTTACAGATTCAGAGAAGACGATTTTTAAAAGTACAAAATGAGTCATGCAGGAAACACCACATACAGAACAAACAGTCGCCCGAACAGCAACACAAGGAAACAGCAAATGTACATAACTATAAAAACAACAAGGGACGCACAAAGACAAAACACACATACAATAGGGGGAAGATGAAAGTACCGCCTTGGAACGGTCAGTGACAAAAGTCACTGGGGGGTTAAACCGGTTTATGGGCGCCCAACCGCACACTTATTCCATCCCCAGATATTCCTATGAAAAACTGATAAGCTCTTGGGCGGGCCCATTTTTTGCCCGGGGGTCATAAATTGAACACTCTTTGTAGAGGATCATTAGAAGATGATACATACAAAATATAAAAAATCTAGGCCTTACAGTTTCGGAGGAAAATATTTGTTGAAGATTTTCTTACGAAAAACTGATAAGCCCTTGGGCAGGGACATTTTTGGTCCAGGGGTCAGAATTTGAATATCTTTGTAGAGGACCATAAGATCATGCTACACACCAAATATCAAAGGTCTAGGCCTTACAGTTTCAGAGATTTTTTTTTAAAAGATTTTCGTATGGAAAACTGATAAGCCCTTGGGCGGGGCCATTTTTGGCCCTGGATCATATTTTGAACAACCTTTGTAGAGGATCATAAGATCATGCTACATACCAAATATCAAAGGTCCAGGCCCTACAGTTTCAGAGAAGATTTTTAAAAAATCCTATGAAAAAAATGATAAGCCCTTGGGCGGGGCCATTTTTCGCCCGGGGGTTATAAATTGAGCAATCTTTGTAGGGGACCATAAGATCATGCTACATACCAAATATCGAAGGTCTAGGCTTTCCATTGCAGAGTAGAAGAGTTTTAAAGATTTTCCTATGAAAAACTGATAAGCCCTTGGGCGGGACCATTTTTTGCCGGGGGTCATTATTTGAACAATATTTGTAGAGGACCATGAGATCATGCTACATACCAAATATCAAAGGTCTATGCCTTACAGTTTCAGAGAAGAATATTTTTAAAGATTTCCCTATGAAAAACTGATAAGCCCTTGGGCGGGGCCATTTTTCACCCGGGGTCATAATGTGAACAACGTTTCGTTCCTCCCTAGCCACTGATGCTTCTGACAAAATTTGGTTAAAATCGGGTCAGCAGTTTCAGAGGAGATGTCGTTTGAAAATGTGGACGGACGACTGACGACAGACGCCGGACGACGGACGCCGGACGAATCGCGGTCACAATAGCTCATCCTGAGCCTTTGGCTCAGGTGAGCTAAAACTTACTAACACCTCTTCTTTGGGCTTGAATGACAACATTTGCCAAAGTGGTTATATATCTAAAGATCCTAGCATCGATATTTTCTCTATACTTTAAATTAGAAAACTTAAAAGCGGATCACATGGTAAACGTAGAAATGGTAATATTAAGCGCAAATTACGTCTTAATAGCACAGTTTACTACTAAATACTAGCGGGTCATATGCAAAATACAATATAGCATAGTTCCTGATTGGTGGAAAACTAGAACAAGATTAAAAAAAGACAGCTAGCCGGTGAAAAAACTTTGCCAGAGAAAATAAAATGTTCCTTGCTTGTAATGTTCAACGTTCATTCTTTTCTAATTCAGAAGTTGAAATTACACAATTGCCTTAATGTTTGTAGATCTTTAACATTTCTTTTAGATAACATACTTGTGCGCTATGGGGATACCATATATCGTCAAATTGTTGGTATACCTATGGGAACAAATTGTACACCTCTTGTTGCAAGTTTGCTTTTTATCGCTATGAGAGGGATTTCATGCTTAGCTTAAAACCTGATACACGATCTGACATTACTCACTGACATTCAGTTAAAAGTAAAAAAATGAGTCATGCAGGAAACACCACATACAGAACAAACAGTCGCCCGAAAAGCAACACAAGGAAACAGCAAATGTACATAACTATAAAAACATCAAGAGACACACAAAGACGAAACAAACATACAATAGGGGGAAGATGGAAGTACCACCTTGGAACGGTCAGTGACAAAAGTCACTGGGGGGGGGGGTTAAACCGGTTTATGGGCGACCAACCTCACACTTATTCCATCCCACCTAAAAAACAAACAGTGTAAATAAACGTATCCCCTCTGCGACTTTTCTGGCAAATACAGTGGTAAAGTGTACACTTTGGTGATTTTGCTGTCCTACCTGTATATATTTTTTAAAAGAAACAGAAGAATTTTTAAAAATTAATGCCTATTATAGATGGGAAGGCCAGGTTATTATATTATCAGAATTAGTTATATGAAAATACATGAAAATATTATCCCTTTTTAGGATACACCCTATTTGGATATAATAGAACACGGGAACATACAAACCTGTGTCATAAAACAAAGAATGCTGTTTTTACATATTTATCTTATTTTGGAGTAGCAAAAACGTAACTAAAAGTACAAAAATGAGTCATGCAGGAAACACCACATACAGAACAAACAGTCGCCCGAACAGCAACACAAGGAAACAGCAAATGTACATAACTATAAAAACAACAAGAGACGCACAAAGACAAAACAAACATGCAATAGGGGGAAGATGGAAAGTTTTAATTAATATTAATTCTTTTAAATAAACCGTTTAAGTATTTAGGCGATATTTTGAATTTGGATAATTCTTATTTTGAAAATATGGTTTCTTCTATTTACCCAAACGAACTATTTTCTGGTCCTTCGGGATAATTAGTTTTCATGTTATTAGTTTTGAAAATTGAATACTGCTTAAGCCCGTGCTAGGGTGTGTGAGTAGTGTTGCACTTTTAATTACTACTCATGAACAGACTCAATAAAACCGAGTCTGCAATTTTCTCTTTTTGCATTTCTACTTTTGGTTTCGAAGGATCACCTATTTATAGAATATATTACCTTAAACAAAGCCAATCGATCCGACATTCAGGCTTAAGTTTTAGATTTGAATATTTCCATCACTAATGATCAAGTTTTGTCTAAAATATACGATAAAAGGGAAGATTTCGATTTCGGAATTGTCCATTATCCTTCTCTAGATGGTCTGCATCTTATGGGGTTTACATTTCTCAACTTTTTCGCTTTGCCTGAGCCTGTTGTTTGCTAGAAGATTTTAATAGTCGTAATTTAGTTATAACTCATAAACTTCTTAAGCAAGGATACAGATATCATAAAATTCGGAAAAAAGTTTTTAATTTTATTATTGTCAAGTTATGGACGTTACTGCAACAAGATATTTCTCACCCAGAATGCTATGGTGATGTTATCAACAAACTTAAGAAAATTTGGGGTCATATCCATTTTCATGATTTGTTTATTAAACGAATTAAAACTTTAAGGAAGAAAGGTTGTGACCCTATTATATTGCAACACACTGCATGTTTGGTTACCGACCACTTTACAGTCGGTCACTACGCTTCCCTCTTTGCTTGCACGATAACAGGCCGAGGGAAACTATTTACTCTATGACAATATACTCTTAAACCCAGAAATGGGATGAGCTTACCAAACTTGTGTATTGCCTTTTCTCTGCCGTGCCCTGGTCGGTTCTTCAGCAAAGTCATTGAAAACATATATGACGAACATTCACAGCTATGCTATGCTTTACATTTTGTAATGTGATTACTGTCTTCTTTGTTGTGGGGATGTTCGGCGGTGATACCTTTATTTACACTTATTGTTTAGCTAGGGTGGCTTTGAGATAAGTGTGAGGTTAGGACGTCCGTAAACCGATTTAAACCACCAGTAGTGGTTTTGCAACTGACCGTTCCAAGGCGGCACTCTCTTTGTCACCATTGCTTTTGTTTGTTTGGTTTCTTTGTGCTTATGTGTTTGTTCGAGTTTGTAGTTTTCGTCTCATGCTTGTGCGTGTTTATGTGTGTGTGTTCGCCCTTGCGTTTATGTTGGATCTGGTGTTTGCTTGCGTGCGTCCGTGAATGCGCGCGCGTACTTGTGTGCGTGCTTGCGCGTGTGTGTGTGTGTGTGTGAGAGAGTGTGTGTAAGTGTGTGTGTGTATGTGTGTGTGTGTGTGTGTGTGTGTGTGTGTATGTGTGTGTGTGTGTGTGTGTGCGTGCGTTGGTGTTTAAGTACTGGTTGCGTTTTATGTTTGTCTTTTTCAGCTTAACTTTGCTACTTTTTCAATTAAGAGTCGATGGAGTAAGGGGTTAACTGTTACGCAGAATTATCCCAGTGAGTATAAGGAGGACCAGTCCATATATCAATTGGAACCAATCCATTTATTCAGGGAGGAGGGTGGCATAACAAATGAAATATTTGCTGGAATAAGCAATTGGAATTATTCGGTTCAGCGAACAGTGCATATCCTGATCACAGAACTCTACTCAGAAGCCCTCTGATTTGGGTATACACTATACACTAGTTGTCTATGTCCTTTTAATGGTTTAAATTTATCGGCGTCTGAGATGGACCCAAATTGTTTATGGCCACTTTCCGAAGTTGATTACCTATGGGTAGAGTAAAACCCATAGTCGTCTTATACTATTCTAAACCGGACACCTGACCCGTATCCCTCTGAACCGAACCTATACTTTTTAAACTCTAAACCTGACTTTACCCATCTAGACCGGACTTATACTCCTATAAACCGGACTTCTAACCATGGGTTTATCCCTCTATAGTCTATAGAACCTCGCGCTGCTTGAAGCTGTCACATGTCTTAACCCTTCTCTTGCTGAATTTTAAAAAAATCATTTCTTCTTCTTTACCCACGCCATGTTGTATAATCACATATATATTCACTGTCTACAATTATTTCTCTGTGCAATCACTGCTGTGGAGTGTACTGGTTGCACAATCAATTTGTAAATAGTGCAGACCCTGATGAGACAGCTCCTGCAGGAGCTGTCTCATCTGGGTCTTCACTCTTTACAGGTAGGTATATTGACGTGAACAGCAAGCGAAGGGTTAACGACCGAGATTTATACACATTTTAAAGTCCGGTTTTAAGAGGCTTTACTGTACATATTTGTTACTTAAGGGTCTTGGAGTTACCTAACCTCTCTCCTATTGTTATTTAAATGTAGCCAAAGCGTTAGCAATCTATTTTTGGATTTTAATTTGTATGTTCATTACTTTAATCTTTATCCCGCTACTCGCGATCTGACTCGCATTTGCAAATAGATTGGATCTAGATGAGACGTCGAGTAACTCGACACCTCACCTGGACAAAATGCTTGATACCCGGTTATTAGATACTCGGTTATTGGATACTCGTAATAGATACTCGGTTATCAGAGTCTCAAAAGCTTCGTTGAATCGGGTGTAGTCCACATTGCACCAGATCTTAAAAAGCATTTCACAGCGGGCTAAGAATTAAGAGAACACCTATCAACCAACGATTGTATTGAGGTTTTTAACTGGTCCCTTTAACCCTTTCGCTGCCAATGCCGGATATGTGATTACCTATGCAAACAGTTTGGATTCAGATGAGACGCCGAGTAACTCGGCGTCTCATCAGGATCCAAACTGTTTGTTACTGTTACTATGTTTCTGAAACAAAAATGAAGAAAATCAAAAAAATGAAAATTATTTGTAAAGCTAAGGTGACTTTGAGAGAAGTGTGAGGTTAGGACGTCCGTAAACCGGTTTAAACCCCCAGTGATGTTTTGCTACTGACCGCGCCAAGGCGGTACTCTCTTTGTCACCCTTGCTTTTGTTTGGCATGTGTCTTTGTACTTGTGCTTTTGCTCATGCGTGGAATGTTTATCTCTAGTCCTTGTGTTTTTTTTTTGGTGTTTTCTGTGTTCATCGTGTGTGTGTGCGTATGTGTGTGTGTCATGCTTTCTATCGATGTTTAGGTGGTAGTTGCGTCTTGTATGTGGATTTGCTTGCTTGACTTTACTACTTTTCCATTGGTATTAATAAATTCCTGCTTCAAGACATCGATATAATGTTATCGTCAAATAATAATGACATTATTCGATGCCTTATCAGCAGGAATAGAAACGTATTTTGAATGGAAATCCTATAAATTCTAAAGGGAGGTGATCCTCGAGAGCAAAATTGCAACACAAAAGGAGAAAATTGCAGACTCGGTTTTATTGAGTCTGTTCATGAACAGTAATTGAAAGTGCAACACTGCTCACGCCCCCTAGCACCGGCTTAAGCGGTATTCAATTTTCAGAACAAGAAGTACTGAAATTCATGATCTCGAAGGATCAGAAGGTATAACAACACTGAGAATGAAGTATGGGGCGACGTTTTACGGCCGCCACACAATCACTTAACACCTGCTGTTGTGAAGTTTATAAATTCTAAAGGGATGTGATCCTCGAGAGCAAAAATTGCAACACAAAAAGAGAAAATTGCAGACTCGCTTTTATTGAGTCTGTTCATGAACAGTAATTGAAAGTGCAACACTGCTCACGCCCCCTAGCACCGGCTTAAGCGGTATTCAATTTTCAGAACAAGAAGTACTGAAATTTATGATCTCGAAGGATCAGAAGGTATAACAACACTGAGAATGAAGTACGGGGCGACGTTTTACGGCCGCCACACAAGCACTTAATACCTGCTGTTGTGAAGATTATAAATTCTAAAGGGAGGTGATCCTCGAGAGCAAAAAGTGCAACACAAAAAGAGAAAATTGCAGACTCGGTTTTATTGAGTCTGTTCATGAACAGTAATTGAAAATGCAACACTGTTCACGCCCCCTAGCACCGGCTTAAGCGGTATTCAATTTTCAGAACAAGAAGTACTGAACCCTTTTTAGATTACTAGTTTAAGTGGAAGAATGCGTTCATTTGAGCTATAAAATGAAATGCGTTTGTTAATTATTGTTTTTTTCCAATTTGAAAGAGCATTAGACTCGACATGTTTCTCTTCGACATCATATGATACTATAATTTTGTAAAGCCTCAGCAATCCGACCACGGCAAGAGTTACAATCCATCAAGTATGGTATTCTATATTTATAACCTTTATTCAAAAGATTATATTTGTTATAATCCAAAGAGGTTGGGTCTAAAGTAGTCTAGGGGGTAATGAATCAACCCTTATCCTACTATTTGCAACCTGACTTGTATTTTCGCTTGGATCCAATTCAGATTATTTGTTACTGCACTATTTCCGTACCAGATTGTTCTAGTAAAACATACTTTACAGAAATACCGTCTCAGTTGGTTCATAATGCATATGTTGACAAGTATAGAACGTAGGTTAACCCTTTACTCCATAAATACACATTTCTGTGCCTTTGCAAACAAAGTAGACCCAGATGAGTCGTCGTGGCCAACTTTTTATTTGTTCCAGTTCCAATTTGAAAATCCATCCAATCACTATTCACAGTGTCATAACTTCGTACATGAATATGCATGGAGTAAAGCGTTAAAGGTCATAACTCAATCGTTTATATTCATCATTTTCAGCTGCAACTATCTCCCCTTGCACTATTTGAAAACATATGAGTGTTTGCTGACAAATTACAAAACAAAGTTCCTGTTATATAGTTTATACTAGATATGCGCATTTAAATGTGATGATTTGTATTTTTGCAATATTTCGAATTTGCATTTTTACTTTTATAATTTGATTGTATGAACGTTTGGGCTCAGCAAATAGTATATACCTAGACTAGACATCAGTATACCACATACATATTGTAATGTGAGGTACCCTGATGTCCGATTTCGTTTAGATATTTCGTTCATACGAGAATCTCACATTGAAACTTTCACTGCACACGAAAACCCATTACTACCGATACTATCGTAATATTTATGAACTTGCAGACCTGTTATATGTAGTAATGCATAAGAAAGCTTAATGCTTCTTAGGGTCTTACCTAGTTTTAATGAGAGAAGTCAGTATTAATTCCAAAGACTAAGATACATGTTGACATTGAACAGCCGCCATTTTCCTGTTTGATTCATCCCGCTGACTGAACTGGGGAATATGTTATTTGTTCCAGGACAATGTAGTTTCACATTGTGCATAGTATTTGTCGAAGTAACTTAGCGTAAGCTATTTTATGACTTTAAGAATTGTTGGTTTGTATAAATTCATATATTTAGCTATGGTACGAAATCCGCACTGAGAGCTATTTTTGGTACTACGGAGCAGTACTCTTTACGGATTTTGTCGCACAGTTGCTGATTGGATGAGAATGACAAATACGCTGAAGGCAGAATTCTCATTGGAAAGAGAGCATGAGTACTACTCGGGCTGAGTACCGAGTATTACTGCCCGGGAATATATAAAAGGAAGCGTTTCACCGGGAAATGTCAGCTTTCAATCTTTTGGCCAACCATCAACATCCGAAATTCACTATCAAATTCAAGAAACCAAAAATAGCAAGTGCCGTCCAGCGGAAATGTAAGATACAATATAGAATCTACTATTATAAGAACAATAGTAACAACAGTCTCCATTAGATATTATATAATTATTTAGTTCTAGATCTAGATCTACTGTAATAATAAATGAAGATCACTTGAAGGCATATTGGGACAGGATTTTACATATTAAATACTGGGATTTGGAATGGCTGGATCTTTATACTAAAGATGGAAGTAGCACACACTGTTGCACAGTAGGCAACTCTGAGGGGATATGCAGAGTAATAGCCAAAGAAATGGTAGAGATACCATCACACAGCTGCATGTTGGTACCAGTAGAGGTACCCAAGTCAATTACACTCCCAGAAAGAGCATTTATTAATAGCAAGGGAAAGGAAACACAAGAATGTGGTGAATTGAAGATAATGCCAGGCATAATCACGCCACATGATAACAATTTGTTTATAGGAGTTCTGAATCACTCAGAACAGAACACTACCATAACTGAAGGCCTGGAGCTAGGACTTTGTTATGAGATAAAAGAAGACGACCAAGAGGATACAGAATTCGAACATTGTGCAGCTAATTCTGTTAATGTAACTAATATAGGCCAAGAAGCCATTCTTCCAGATTTGCAAAATTACTGTTAAAGTATCAAGATGTGTTTGCCAAATCTTCCGATGACCTTGGGTGTACAGACAGAGTGAAGCACACAATAAACACAGGTAATACAAATCCAATACACCTACCTCCTAGGAGAAAACCGTATGGGAAAAGAGATACAGAGACTCAAGAAATATAAAAGATGTTGGAGAAGGGCGTAATAGAGCCTTCGAATAGCCCATGGTCTTCACCTGCAGTGCTTGTCACCAAGAAAGACGGGTCAACTAGATTATGTGTTGACTACAGACGCCTAAATGACGTCACTGTCAAAGACGCATATCCTATCCCAAGGGTAGATGACTGTTTTGATGCCCTTTCTGGATCAAAGTGGTTTAATTGTATGGACCTCTGTTCGGGTTTCTGGCAAATAGAGATGGAGGAAACCGATAAAGCTAAGACAACATTCTCTACTAGCCAGGGGCTGTACCACTTCCGGTTCATGTCATTTGGCCTTGTCAATGCTCCTTCAACTTTTCAGAGGTTAATGGAAGATGTGCTAAGAGGATTGCAGTGGAAAGAATCATTATTGTACATGGATGACATCATAACACCAGCGAAAGCGATAGACGAATGCCTCGAACGCTTGGAACATGTGTTCCAGAAGTTGAGGGTGGCACGCCTGAAACTGAAGCCTTCCAAATGTGTCTTCTTTCAGAAATCAGCCAAATGCTTAGGCCATATAATCACTGAAGATGGTGTAAAGACTGATCCAGAAAAGGTCAGAGTCGTAAAGGACTGGCCTAAACCTTCTAAAGTAAAAGAAGTTCGAAGCTGTCTAGGACTAGCCTCGTACTACCGGAGGTTTGTAAAGGGTTTTTCGGATATAGCCCGGCCTTTGCACAAACTATGCGAAAAGAACAAGAAGTTCAACTGGACCACAGAATGCAAGAATGCATTTGACACGTTAAAAGAAGCTCTTACAACTACACCAATCTTGGCGTACCCTGTAACAGGATCGGTATTCATACTGGATACTGATGCTTCAAACGAAGAGGTTGCAGCAGTTCTTTCGCAGGTGCAAGATGGAGACGAGAAAGTTATAGCATATATGAGCAAAACCATGAATATTCACGAGAGATCATACTGCATAACCAGAAAAGAACTGTTGGCTGTAATAACAGCTCTGAAACACTTCCATACCCACCTCTATGGTCAAGAGATACTAGTTCGAACTGATAATTCAGCAGTCAGCTGGATAAGATCTCTGAAGGTTTCTTCTGGACAAGTAGCCCGATGGCTGCAAGAGCTAAACACATACAACATAAAGGTAGTACACCGTAGTGGTCGAAGTCATGGTAATGCAGATGCACTCTCAAGAAGACCATGTAAATCATGTAAACGTCAGCAAGAACTTCAAGAAGAATTTGAAGGAGAAAACGAGATACAGGACATGCCTGTTTCTCATGAAGAAGTGAGAATAGTCACTAGAAATGAAGCTTTAAAGGAACATAGTTCAGAATTTACAGAAAACCACCGAGTGGTTGGGATCCTATTGAAGTTCAAACAAGGCAAGATGCAGACCATAGCATAGGGCATGTCAAACTAGCTCTTCAAGGAAGCAGAGAAAGACCAAATTGGTCTGAAATTTCTTCAGAAACGTCAGAGTTGAAAACACTTTGGTGTCAATGGGACCGTTTAGAAGTTAAAGCTGGAATGTTATACCGGAAGTTTGATGAAAATGGAGATACAGTGTTTCAATCAGTTACACCAAAAGAAAGCCAGGAAGAAATTATGAATTATCACCATAATCTTTCAAGTTCTGGGCATTTAGGTATAGAGAAAACATTAGGCAAAATTCGCCAAGCATTCTACTGGCCAGGAATGGCAGATTCAGTACGCAAACACTGCATTCAATGTAATGAGTGTGCAGCACAGAAACTTTCTCGTGCAGCAAACAAAGCACCATTAGGACAAGAATTAGTTGGAGAGCCCATGGAGAGAGTTATGATGGACATTTTAGGTCCACTACCAGTTTCTAGCAGAGGAAATCGGTATATCTTGGTAATTGCCGATTGGTTTACAAAATGGACAGAAAGTGTAGCGATACCAGACGTGGAGACAAAAACAGTGGCACAAGTGCTAATTGACAATTTTATATGTAGATTTGGTACACCTTTTCAAATATACTCTGACCAAGGCAGATGTTTTGAATCAAAACTCATGGTGAAATTATGTACTTTGCTAGGAATAGAGAAAACACGTGCCACCTCTATGAGACCCCAAGCAAATGGTCTCATTGAGAGGTTCAACCGTACCTTGATCTCTATGTTAAAAAAATTCTGTCAATCTAACCAGAATTCGTGGGATGTTCATCTCCAACAAGTAATGATGGCATATAGATCATCACTTCAGAGCAGTACAAAAGTTACACCAAACAAAATGACATTGGGAAGGGAAATAACCCTACCAATCTTTTATAGGTCGCCCAAAAGAAGAACAAACGGATACTGATCAAGAAAGTTACGTTTCTAATCTGCAGGAAAAATTGAAAGAGTGTCATGATTTAGCAAGAAAGAACCTAAAAGCTTCAGCCATGTATCAGAAGAGATATTATGATAGCACTTCTAAAGGGAAATGCTACAGAACGGGGCAGCTAATGTGGCTCCACAATCCAACTAGAAAAATAGGTGTAAGTTCAAAACTGATCAACAAGTGGAAAGGACCATTTGTTATAACAAGGAAAATAGATGACCTTATATGTCTGGTAAAGCAGACATCTTCTGGTAAAGCAAAGGCTTATCACATTGACCGATTGTATCCATATCAGGGGAAAGTGGTTCCTTCGTGGATCTGAAGAGATTTAGCAAGATTGACCAGAATGTAGCAGATACTTTCTGAATACGCAAGTGTTTTCTACAGAAAACAATTCTATGGATACCTGTTTTCCTGTTATGTGTTAATTAAACATACATTTCTGTGTAAATCTGACATATATGTGAATAAATGTGTAAGAAAAAAATGATTATATATGACGCTATTTTGAACAGACTATTCCTGTTCGCAAATACGCTGTTAATCCTGCGAGAGGCCGATATTGTTAGGTTCGCGCCGATGTAACAGAAGTCCACTGTAAATGTATCCATGAATGGGCGAACCGATCAATAAATTACTATGTCTTACATCTGTACATAATGATCTCAATAGTAAGTATGTGTTTCTGTGTCTACTCTCCAGGGAATCCTGTTGGTTGTGCGATGCGATGTTTACATCATGGACAGCCTTGAAGAAACACCTTGTTGGACCAGCCCATACAAGGATGACAGTAATTTGCCCCTGGTGCACCAGGAGCGAGAAAACTTTCACAAGAGTTGCAGACTTGAAAACCCATGCGTTCAACAGCCACAAATATGAAGGTGTCCAAGACTGTCACTTTAGTCGTGGAGTGGGTTTTTATTACGCAAAATACCCAAGTAACTATACAAAAATAGTAGACTATATTGCACCATACCAAAGTGAGGAGGCATGTAGGGCAAGGGCAGTTATGAGAGATTGGGCCGAGAAGATGACAGACAAAGTAGTGTGGTTGGAGAGGTTTAACACGGGCTGGAAGCATCAGCCAGACAAGCAGACAAGAAGTGAAAAGAAGGATGAAAGTCATGAGGTACAAATAGATCAAACAGGAGATAACAGCCAGAGAGAACAAGGCAAGGAAAGCAATGGGGGAGGATTAACAATGAAGGCAGGAGAATTGACAGAAGAGAAAGGAGTGCAGATGAGGCATCTCAGAAGGAAAAAAATATGAATACAGAGGACCAATCAAGTAAGAGAGACAAAAGTGTTGAAAGGGTTCAGGAGAGGAACCAGAGAGGTGATAAATCAGAGGAGAGAGTCAGGAATGTAAATGGAACAGAGGAGAGTTGTAATAGGCATCGGGATGACCAATCAAAGGAAAGGAGAAACAGCCAGGAGAAGAGAGGAGGTAAAAAGAGAAAGATTGATGATAATTTGGAGGAGGAAGGAAAGAAAAGAGAAAAGTTAGGAGTAGAAGGGACAGAACAAGAGAAGGGATTTAAGGACTATGAAGATGACATTGAGTTAGGGGAGAGTAGTTCAGAGAGTGAGGAGTCAGAAAGCGAGTCAGACGAGGAAACGTTAGAGTCGGGATCAAGTAACAACTTAAGATTACGGGCAACAAAAATATTAATGAGAGGAGCAATGCCCATGTGTCCGCCAGCTCAGAGGGATTGGAGTAAGATAGGAGAGATGACAGTAGAGGAGGGAGAGAATGGAACTCTGACATGGCCACCATCAAATTGGAGAGCTATGACAGCAGACCAGAAGCTAATGGCACATGAGTATGCAGCCCTGTTCCTAGAACAGCGAGGCGCGAAGTTCCCCGATCTAACAAGGAGACTGCTCCTGGATAAGTATAACTTTTTAGCCCTTGAAGGAGCAGCGCATCCGAGACTTGAGGGAAAGAAACACAAAATTGACTCAAAAATGAGGTATTATAATTACCAGTATATCAGGAACATTGCCAAACAAGGGTATGATTGGAACTGACAAATTATCCAGATCTATTTTGAAGTCAATTGAAAATACGGACAGGTGGTCAGACACTGATTTTCTTACTGAGAAATTAGACTCCTTGAACATTAAATTGAGAGTTTAGCAGAAGGAATTCTGTTGAATGTGTGTCATTGAACATTGAACAGCCGCCATTTTCCTGTTTGATTCATCCCGCTGACTGAACTGGCGAATATGTTATTTATTCCAGGACAATGTAGTTTCACATTGTGCATAGTATTTGTCGAAGTAACTTAGCGTAAGCTATTTTATGACTTTAAGAATTGTTAGTTTGTATAAATTCATATATTTAGCTATGGTACGAAATCCGCACTGAGAGCTATTTTTGGTACGGCGGAGCAGTACTCTTTACGGATTTTGTCGCACCGTTGCTGATTGGATGAGAATGACAAATACGCTGAAGGCAGAATTCCCATTGGAAAGAGAGCCTGAGTACTACTCGGACTGAGTACCGAGGTTTACTGCCCGGGAATATATAAAAGGAAGCGTTTCACCGGGAAATGTCAGCTTTCAATCTTTTGGCCAACCATCAACATCCGAAATTCACTATCAAAATTCAAGAAACCAAAAATAGCAAGTGCCGTCCAGGGGAAATGTAAGATACAATATAGAATCTACTATTATAAGAACAATAGTAACAACAGTCTCCATTAGATATTTATATAATTATTTAGTTCTAGATCTAGATCTACTGTAATAATAAATGAAGATCACTTTTAAACTGCACTGCACTGTCTTGTGATCGGTTCGCCCCATATTAATATTGCTGTGAAGCCGAGAGGATAAATGTATCAATATATCAAATGAATAACAAGATAGGCATAAAATACAGGAAATGCAAGTATAAACTTACCTGGCTGGATAAGCGTGGCTTTTCAGTACAGGCGTTCAGATAGAAGAGGAGGAGTTACGACGCCGCCTGGCGGACGTTCTGAAATTGTCCTTTCGGCCCCTGTCTATTTGGCCCATGTGGATGTGGCGTCCCCGCATCAATATATTAACGTAAGCGAGAAGAGCGAAGTTCGCGTTACAATATGATGTCTGTTCAAGGTATACATTGTTGTACGTTATTTAGTATCTGAAACATTTTTTATCCAAACTGATGGACATTATAGGCGCTAATGATATGCCACATTGCTTATGTATGGTCTAGTCTGGGTCTGCACTGTTGGTAAACACTTGAGGACACCCAGATTTGTAGATAAGATGTATACTAGATCTCTTATTTCTCAGCTGGACTCTATACTACATAGGATGCATAATGAATTATTGATCTGGGTCTACTCTGTTTGCGTGAAAATACGTTTATATGAGGGAAAGGGTTACTAACCGTTTAACACTTTACTCCATAAGGATACCTTTCTACGCTTTTGCAAACAGAGTAGAAACAGATTAGACGGGTCCTGTATGATATTTCTAATAAGAGTCGGATCTGTTTGCTTATGAAATAACATCTATCTACATAAATAAAGTTTCTGCTAGAGTTAGACTATTTTCTTTTTCTAATGCTATGATCAAGGTATTTAATATTCATACATACATTATTTCATACAACTTCGTTCTAAAGTTTTCGATTGGTCAGATTTGCGCCTTTGGCTCAAATCTGACAAATCAAAAGCCTGATAACTCAAATCTGACCAATCAAAAGCTTGAGAACAAATACTCAGACTCAACTAAAAAGTTTTATAAGCATGGACCCAGATCTATTATGTACTTTCGGGTTTTCCTTTAGCACGTACATGAGTATATGTACACAGTGATACGGGAAGAGTCACAAGCCCATGCTGTGTTTGATAATGTTTATTAACATTTAAGCAATTCAAGATTACATTATCTGACATGACAAATGCAGGAGTACTAGTTTAGATACGTTTTTACAGATATACACTCCACATTCAACAGTTAACACTTCTAATACTAATATCGTACATATGCAGGTACATTTGCAAAGACCCCATATGAAACAGTTCCTAGAGGAGTTGTCACAAGTGGCTACATTTGAATCATATTCATCTCATTAATATGCAATATTTGAATATGTATCATGAGAAGGATTAACGATAGTTTGCAATATGGTAAAAACACTCATTCAAATGATGATACGAAATACAAACCAGAAAGAAATTGCAATACCAATTTAAGAACAAAAACATGAAACAAATATAAAAAGAAGGTATACAATTTAATTAACATTTTCCTTTATATAAACGTTTTTTTCATGTTGCAAACATACTAGACCAATATCAGACGGCTCCTGTAAGAGCCCTCTGAAAATGTTTCTGCTCTGTTTGCTTATGACATGATATAGATCTGCAACCAAAGCCAACAATTCCCTTGAAAATTGCACATTACTAAAAGACCAACTAATAAATATCTATGACGTCATTATTTCGTACATGTATATTGAAAAGGTAAAGCGTTGAGAAAGGCTAGCTGTATACTGATTGTTAATATTTTTCTTCCGATGAAGCAGTTCATACATTAAATTGTTACAAAACTGATCAAAGTAAAACCGTAACCCTTATGAATATTGATGTATTTAACAGGTCTGAGCGTTCCAGTATGGTAGGCGGCATCTAAATGCTCCCGAAACCACTTCCTGCATTACTTTTGCCCTGCATTAAACAACGACCTCTTTTTGAAAGCTGTCATGTTTAATCAGTAAGGGTAAAATTCGTAAAGCTTTTTCTAAATTTTATTATCGAAATTTACCTCTCATTAGTAAATATAGTTGCAATCTACGGGCGTTACTGCAACAAGGTATTCCTCATCCAGAAATCTATGGTGATGTTAACTACAAGGTCATATCCTTTTTCATGGTTTGTTTATTAAACGCATTAACACTTTTAGGAAGACAGGTTATGACCCCATTGCAACGCACCGCATGTTTAGTTATTGACCCGTTACATCGGTAGCTACGCTTCCCTTTTGCTTGCGCGATGACAGACCGAACACAGTACTCTATGATGGTATATTTTTAAATATATGACAAAAGAGATGATTTTGATTTTAATATTGTTAATTTTCCTCATCTTGACGGGGATGTTCCCCGGGCTCCATCTTACGGGGTTTATATATCTCAACTTATTCGTTTTGCTAGAGCTTGTTCATCTATTGACAATATTTTAACAGTCGAAATCTCATTTTAACTGAGAAACTGCTTAAGCAAGGATATAGATACCATAAACTTAGAAAAACTTTCTCTAAATTTTACTATCGAAATCTCTCGCTTATTGGCAAGTACCAATGTAATCTCAAGGCGCTTCTGCGACACGGTATTTCACATACTGAATTTTATGGTGATGTGATTTACAAACTTCGTAAAATTATTGGACATACCCATTTTCTCACTTTGTTCATCAAATATGTTAAAAAAATCATTAAAAATGGATATGATCCTGTAGTACTACAACATACTGCATGTTTGGTTGTGAACCCTTTTACAGTTGGCAATCACGCTGGCCTCCTTGCATGTACGCCGACAAGAAAGGTTTAGTACTCTATGAAGGCGACCTCTTAAATCCAGAAATGGAAGGAGAACGTCGGATATCTGTACTATTTCGTTTTTGTCGTACCCTTTATTACTTTTCTACAGTTACTCTGTTTGGAGCTCAATCATTGAGTACACTAGCGATAGGTGGATACAGTTTGTTCACTTAAATGTTTTCGTTATACATGCACTTTACCACTGTATTTGCCGTCGCGGTTGTTGTAGATTAGTCGGAGAGGGGATACGTTTATTTACACTGTTTGTCTTTTAGGATGGGGATGGAATAAGTTTAAGGTTGGGCGCCCATAAACCGGTTTAACCCCCCAGTGACTTTTGTCACTGACCGTTCCAAGGCGGTACTTCCATCTTCCCCCTATTGTATGTTTGTTTTGTCTTTGTGCGTCTCTTGTTGTTTTTATAGTTATGTGCATTTGCTGTTGCCTTGTGTTGCTGTTCGGGCGACTGTTTGTTCTGTATGTGGTGTTTCCTGCATGACTCATTTTTGTACTTATACTCTTAAACCCATACACGAGATAAGCTTACCAGACTCCTGTATTACATTTTCTCTGTCGTGCCCTTAACAGCTTCCATGCAGTTGCTCGGATTTCAGTAAAGTCATTGAGTACATATTTGACGTACTTTCACAGTTGTCATGCTATGTTATACATTTTTTTCATGTGTTTGTCGTCGTCTATGTTGTGGGGAAGTCTGGCGGGAATACCTTTACTTACACTATTTATTAAGCTAGGGTGACTTTGAGATAAGTGTGAGGTTAGGACGTCCGGCAAATCCCAGTGGTGCTTTTGCTACTGACCGTTTCAAGGCGGTACTCTCTTGATCACCGTTACATTTGTGTTTATGTGTCCTTGTTCTTGTGTGTTTGTTCGTGTTTGTAATTTTCGTATCGTGTGATTATGCGCTTGCGTGTGTGGTTGTGTGTGTATTATGTGTTATTTGCTTTCTGTCGATGTATTGGTGTTGGTTGCGTTTTTTGTATGTCTTTTCCTGCTTGACTTTACTACTTCTTCATTGCTTAACCTATTCCCAAATAGACTATATTTAGGCCCGAACCCCTTTGAAAGACCTTACTGAAAAGGTGAATTTTCCGGTAAAAGGGAAAATTGTTACAATTGTTACCGTTGTGTTCCGTTTACAAATTTGTAGGCAATTTTATTCAGGACAACTGACAAATATGGATGTTTTTATCAAACATATGATGTAATGGCGGCCATCTTGGACGCCTACTTGGATTTTGACAGAACTAAGGTAGCCAAGTCGGATATCCCCAATTATTTGGATTATAGGCTGCAAATGTAACTCATATACCAAAATACATGTATAAGTCATGCAGAAAACACTGCATACAAAACACACAACCGCCCAACCAGCACCATGGCTACAAACAGCAAATGTACATGTATATAAAAGACACACAGAGACGCACAAAGACATAACACAAACAATAGTGGGAAGATTGAAGTACTGCCTTGGGACGGTCAATGACAAATGTCACAGGGGTCTGAACCAGTTTAGGGGAGCCAAACCTCATACTTATTCCATCCCCACCCTAAATGACAAACCGTGTAAATAAAAGTATCCCCTCTATTTGTCATTTGGCCAATCGTGTCTCGAAATTTCAGTCAGCTTGATCGCTCTTAAATGAGATCGCAATGAAATTTGAAGCTAACATCATGTTTTGATAGCAACAGATTGATTAATAATAGTGCTCATTATTATTGACACTAGACACCAACAATAAAATAAAACAATTAATCTTCTACATAGTCCTCCTCTGTATTAATGTGTGAATTATTGTCTGATCTAGGTTGATATAAATGGTTTGCACGTCACCAACTCTTTTCTCACGGTGCAGCTTAGATAATCCTTAACAATCCATACAGGTCTATGTGTTGGACCTTATAGCCCGATATCAATATTCATTCAGGACATTTGCGGACAGTATAGACACAGATCAGAGAGACCCTATAGGAGCCCTCTGGTTTGGGTCTATATTGTTTGTAATGAAGTGTGCTGTTTTAAACTATACCTTTTGATACTGAATGGACTCGGTCTCTACACATTGACGGGTCATTCAACCTTTAACACTCACCATTAAAGCACTACCACTCACGGCAGAATGCCCAGACAGTTTGCGTCTAATCAGGAACCAAGCTGTTCTATAGATTTCAACGAAGTTTGCACACATATTCTAATCGATATTCTTAACCCTTTATATGAGACGCATTTGCAAAAATATAGAAGACCCAAATCAGACCTGTAGGTGACATCTGATGGTCTGCTCTGTTTGCTTTTCAAACTATACATGTTCTGTTATGGCCAAACGCCATGTGTTCATATGCCATTACACACATCAGCCAATAAACACTCATGATTTTATCAATTCTAACATGAATATTCATGTAATGGGTTATGGTAATCACGGACGACGTAATTGCCACAGTGGTGTATCCGTTTGTTTAATAGGGAGTGCGGTCTACATGGACTCATATTTGAGTTGGAACACTTTGACGTTATTGCGATTATATTGCCCGATATACAGTTTGCATTCAGTGTCTTCATAGCTGATTGTGTCAGGGCTACTCAGTTCGTCATTCCATGTGAGTAACACCTTGCTTTTATTAAAGCTCTTTGTCAGGCGAAGAACATTTTTAGATTCTTGGGCACACACATACACATTGCCTATCCTGTCTACTATAACCTGACGCGGGTCGTTGAGCTTACTGTCTGTGTAGGTAGCCACCACCGTCCCGTCAAACGTCATACATAACACGTTATCAGTGTCACAGTTAGAAACATAAATAAGGTTAAGCGCGGGGCTAATGGCAACATAGTATGGATGCTGAAACAGAGCCTGTCCATTACCATCAGTCTCTATTCTGTGTAGTACTGAGCCTTTCACATCCATTACCTCTACCTTATTAGGGCTATCGAATCTTACTACTAGTTTCCCGTTAGTGTACGCCACTCCACGGCATCGTCCGTCCACCCGAATCTCCTTGTCGATACGGAGTGCCGGATCCATTATAACAAAGGTAATCCTATTTTTATATGGCAAAGTGACGACCACGGTGTTATTAGTTACTTTGGCTAACGCCCATGGGTCCGATGACAATGTTATAGCTGACAGTATGTTCTGTTGTTTGGTATCGACGACCTTCACACTCTGGTTTTCATGGTCAGCAATAACAATTCTATTTTCGGGTAAAAGAACAGAGCCAGTAATCCAGCACGTTTTCTTGTCGCCAAAACGCTTCACGTGTATGTCTTTGATATGTTCAGTTTTAAGAACACCATATGTACACAGTTTTCCGAGTCCGGATGGGCCTGACAGTGTATCGCGTATGTCTGTGTTGGACACAAAATGAAATGATTTAATCCTATTGATACTTTCAGCCTTTTGTAACTCGCTCTCCATCGATAATAACTTGTCCTTTGAGTTAACCGTGGCTATATATAGATCGCCAATTTGGTTATTGTTCTGCAACACCTTTATATAAGCTATAACTTGATGTTCCGTTTCGATCTGAAGGCATTTAGTGACGACAGATTCAAGTCTAGAAATTTCCTCATTTTTGAATGTCTCAGCCTTTTCGTGTAACTCCAGTTCTACCTCATCAACGATTTTTAGTATTTCCATTTTAAACGTTTTGATAGCTGCAAAGGTACCATTATAGCAAGTCTGCATAAGGGCTATCTGGCGTCTGAATTCCTGTACCAGATTCTTTGACGTTTCCGCAATTTGGTTAAGTTTTCTCATAAAGTCTCTAAATTCTTCCGAACCAGTGAACGTTTTTGATTCTTCTGGGATGTATTTCACGTTTCTGCAGGTTTTATGGTGCTTGAAGAAACAAATATGGCAACCTATAAAAGAGTGTCTGGAACAGTGGTACGATAAAACCTCACCTGTATGCCTCGGGCATTTTACCGTCACTTTATTCTCGCCGTTTCCCACAAAGTCACTACCGGAACTAGTCATTACTTTATTTTCATTTGTTGTCATCTTAAATTTTTCACCTCACTATCCTCACTAATTTGTAATAGTCATACGTTAAACGAGAATTAGGTGTTATCTCAAGAAGTATTACTCTTTGAAAACTGACCGACAATTTTAATCTAATTTAGATAACGTGTATCATTTATATCGTTGTACACGTGTTACAGTAAGCCCTATCTCGCTATCTGCGACCTGATTCGCATTTTTAAACAACTTGGATGCAGATGAGATTCCGGTTAACTCGAAGCCGTTTGACAATTGCTCATCAGTTTCGAATGATGACGAATCATAAATTGACAACTTATTTTCAAGGCAGCATTAAATTTGCGGTCAATGCGATAACACTGGAGTGACTTGGTGGTATTATTTCCACAGTTTATCATACTGGTACAGTAACCTTATCCCTCTAACCAGGACCTCAATCACATTTTCAAACAAACTGGATTCAAACGAGACATCGAGTAACTGGTGTTTCATCAAGATTCATGCCGCTTGACAATACCTTCATGCCGTTTGACAATAACTTCACGCAGTTTAACAAAAGATTGTGTCATAGCACTTGGTCAGTAATATCTCGAAACTTTGTTTGATTCGGAAGTAGTCAAAATTCGAGATCTTGAATTTCAGTACTTTTTGTTCTGAAAATGTAATACCGTTTAAGTCGGTGAGAGGGGCGTGAGCAGTGTTGCATTTTCAATTACTACTTATGAACAGACTCAATAAAACCGAGTATACAATTTTTTCTTTTTGTATTGCAATTTTTGCTTTCGGTTGATTACCTCCTTTCAGAATTAAGGGCGTATTTTAGCGAGAAAAATAATCAAGCATGGGTTTGTTAAAGCCGGTTGGGGGGGGGGGGGGGGTCTATAACCGAGGTTGCTCTGTTCCAGTCGGAAACGAGCTTTAGCAACCGAAACCCCCGTCTTTAACAAAACCCATGCTTGATTCTATTAATCTGGAACACCCCTTGTCTAGTGTATTCATACGCACGATTAGGCGAAATTAATAAAAGGGAGGTAACTCTTACATAATTATACCAACTTTTCTATAGGCAACAACCTTATGAATTAAAATTAATATAAGTAATTAGCACAAATGTATAATTATATTTATCATATAAACATTTTATAGGCCTATTTAGTTAGCCGAAGACGTTGTAGATTGTAGTCACTCAGTAATTTATATTTTACGCCAAAACGTAACGTTTGCGGTTGTCATAACAAATGTCACCATTTGATGTCACGCCTTTACGCTGCAGTTTGTTGCTATTAGATATGGATGTCGAATTACGCAATGTAAAGTAGCACTTCACAAAATCCGTTAATTTACTTGGTTTTAGGGCGTATTTCAGCGAGAAAAATAATCAAGCATGGATTAAAGCTCGTTTCCGACTGGAACAGACCAACCTCGGGTATAGAAACCCCCGTCTTTAACAAAACCCATGCTTGATTCTATTAATGTTTGGGATTTCATATGCAAACATAGCATATCCTTACCAAACAACTACTTTAGGGGCTGATGTCTGATCTGGGTTCTACTTTGTTTGAAAATGCGGTAAACGAGTATCTATGGAGTAGGGTGTTATATAAAATAGTCATATTTTTAGCTGGTAAACATTATTCTCAGCACTAGTTTATGTCACTGTTTTGGTATTGTCATCTTGAAAAGATTTGGCATTACGATTAGCCCGTTGTAAAAATATATAGATCTAATTGAAATATCAAATAAAAGGACATTGTATGTATCGAAGAAGATATTTTATTTTGTCTGTTAAAGCATTAGATGAACTGAACTTTGATACAATGCAAACAATCGACCATTGCATCGTAGCGCATTTTATATATAACATGTATACGTCAATCATCACTTGAATTCCGCTTTTAAAAATGAAATGACATTTAAAAGGGTCATTTTATCTAAGATCGACACCTTAAGATTATTTTTCTATTGGACTTTTTGTAGTGGTTATAGGGCCCAAAGTTCATAAAAAGTGATTAGTTGAATTTTCAATATTTATTATTTTTAAGATTTACTGGCATATAAATTTATGAATACATCTAAACATACGATATATTCTTACTCTTTATAACCCCGTCACACAGTTAGTTATACCGCAGGAATGTACGAGCGTACATCTCAGCAGCAACAAGCAACAATATCACAAAGCACAAACCAAAGAAAGCTGCAAAACTATTATATCACGTATTTGGGACTCGTCTATGTTTTATTTTCAAGAACACAGGAACACACATTCTAATAAAAAGCCGAGAATTATTTCAAGGTTAATAAACAATACTTCTTGTAACAGTAACACCAGCTCATTTGTTCAATATCTAGTATGGCCACCATTTGCTTCGAAAACGGCCCTGCACCGGCTGCCCATGGACACTACATACTGCCTGCAGGTTTGCAGATGGACCCGATTCCATTATTCCACTAGAAAATGTTCTAGTTATCCCACGTTGACCGGCCTTCTCGCTCTGACGGCCCGACCAATAACATCCCAAATGTGCTCAATATAGGGGTTGAGGTCGGGTGAACAAGAAGGCTATGGCAACAGGTGGATTATGTGTGCCTGTAGCGCGGCCCGGGTGAAGCGGGCGGTATGGCATGGTGCTCCGTCTTGCAATAACTGCATCTTATCGCGATATCTGACGGCGTTGAGATTGTCAAGAATAATAATTGTGTGAGATACCGCCAAAATCATCACAGACCCTCATCAAATCTAGGTTTCTATATAAAACAATTGTCCCTAAACCGCTCGTTCCTTCTGCGATTTACCCGGACGCAGCCGTCTTTTTATTTAGAACTGAAGCATGACTCATCGGTAAAAAGAACCGGTGCCCAGACCGCTCTTGTCAAACGAACTTGCCAACGGGCACATTGTAAACGATTATGCCTGAGTCCACAGTTCGCGGTTCGAGCCCGGCTTCGTATGTGCTGGTTTATGCGACCCCGAGGCTGTCTAGGCAATCATTGACTGGCCCAGTCTGATGAAACGTGTTCAAGAGACATATGACACTGGTCCGGTGTATGTTGAAAGAGCATCTGCTTTCCCTTCTGATAGCAACTCGACAGACTGAGCTCTACATCAGCAGAAGCCGCAAAATCAGTAGCAAAGTTTACAAGTTTTGATGGAGGGTTGTTGATAGAAAATGAATCTATGAATGTTTCATCGAACAAATCCACCATTCTTTTGAGACTCTCCTTGTATGACTGTGTGTAAAACTGTTTGTCAGTGTAACGTTTGAATGGGTGCTTTTGGTTGCAATCTTTGCTGGGGTTATATGTCAATGCATATTTCGAAGTACTGGTCGGGACAGGAACCAACAGGCCAATGCCTTGTCATTGTGTGTGGTGCCTATAATACAACCGGAAGATTTCAGTGCCATATTGTCTGTCATTTCGAGGACGTAATCATTCCATACAGCATTGAAAGAATAGGCATTTATCAAAATATTCGGACAGTATTTCAGGGATGTGTTTCATTGCAAGCACCTGGTAAGGCATAACTTGGAATACACAGTGCGATTGGAGACAGACAATAATGGGAAGAGTCTGGCGTACACATTGAGACTAAACAGTTGCATTTTAAATAAGGATATTATTATTTTTATTATTCTAATTGTTATTATTATTTTATTCTTAAGGTTAAGAAGTACATCAGTGAGAAAACCTGACTTGTCCATAAGTAGCAATGCCTTCTATCATATTAACAAGTTGAGCCCTTGGCTGTGTAGATATTCTATGCATTTTCCTAACTCAAATTCCAACATGTATGAAGTGGAAATTAAATTAAATCATAAATAGATGTGTTGTAATTAGGGTTAGCGGGTTCCACAAGTGTCATGGTATAACTTTCGGACAGTGTAACGGTGCCCTTAAAACAGAATTACCAGGCGCTCTAATAAAAGGTAATTGCCTTCCCAGCAACATCATTTTCGAAAGCTGTACAATAGTGTCACCTTAACGGGTATTCGGTCGATGTAGAATGTAACTTTTAAGTTCGAGAAAAAATGAAATTCGACCGCACGCAAGAACCAAAAGCAATGTTTTTATAAGTACATTCCGTCCCATTATACATTGCGTAAACGGCAAATTCAGCGACTTTCAATTTTGGGAGTTGTTATCTTTTAGTGGGTATAGTTTAATAACAAATAGATCGTTTGCAATAAAAAAAAATATACAAAATGTGTCTAATATAATATTTATTATTTGTATGAACTTTCAAGTAAATTGTTACATTAGTGTTTAAAATACATTTAATTGATAAAGACTAAAGGTAGCGTTAGAAGTTCCGTTAAGTGTATACACTGGAAGACAAATCCAAACGTTCACTTGAAGTACAAATATGAGTCATGCAGGAAACACCACATACAGAACAAACAGCTCCCAAACAGCAACACCAGAAAACACAGAAAATGTGTACTACCAAAAACATAAAGAGACGAAGATGGACAAAACAAACAAAAATAGGGGGAAGATGAAAGTGCCGCCCTGGAACTCCCAATGAAGTTTTCTGAAGCTTAGAATCGACACTTTGTCACGTGCAAATGACGAAAATACAACAAACAGTAAACGTACATGTTCTGCAGTAAACACCACATACACAACAAACAATCGTCTGAACAACACTACAACAAGAAAACACAGCAAATGTAGACAAAGACAAAAATAATAAAATAAGGGAAGATGGAAGTACCGCCTTGGAACGGTCAGTGACAATAGTCACTGGGGCTATAAACCGGTTTAGGGCCACCCAACCTCACACTTATTCCATCACAACCCTAAAAGACAAACAGTGTTAATAAACGTATCCCCTCTCCGACTAATCTACAACAACCGCAATGGCAAATTTCGTGGTAAATTGCATGTAAAACAAAACATATTTAAGTGAAACAAACTGTATCCACATATCACTAGTGTTATTAATGATTAAGCTGCAAACAGAGTAACTGTATATAAGTAATAAAAGGTACAAAAAACGAGACGGTACAAAGATCCGACGTCCTCCGCCCATTTCCGGATTTAAGAGGTCGTCTTCATAGGGTACTAAACCTTTCTAGTCAGCGTACGTGAAAAGAGGGCGGCGTGATTGTTAACTGTAAAATCTTTGGCAACCAGACATGCAGTATGTTGTAGTACTATAGGATCATATCCCTTTTCAATGACTTGGTTAACATATTTCATAAAGTGAGAAAATGGGTATGTCCAATAATTTTACGAGTTTGTAAATCACATCGCCATAAAATTCAAGCTGTGAAATACCGTGTCACAGGAGTGCCTTAAGATTACATTTGTACTTGCCAATAAGTGAGAGATTTCGAAAGAAATCGAAATGTTTTTCTTGGTTTATGATATCTACATATATCCTTGCTTAAGCAGCTTTTCAGTTAAAATGAGATTTCGACTGTTAAAATCGTCAACAGAAGAACAAGCTCTAACAAAACGAATAAGTTGAGATATATAAAACCCGTAAGATGGGTCACGGGGAACATCCCCGTCAAGTTGAGGGAACTTAAGATTAAATTTGTACTTGCCAATAAGTGAGAGATGTCGATTAAAAAAATCGAATCTTTTTTTCTTTGTTTATGATATCTAGATATATCCTTGCTTAAGCAGCTTTTAGTTAAAATGAGAGTTCGACTGTTAATATCGCCAACAGAAGAACAAGCTCTAGCAAAATGAATACGTTGAGATATATAAATCCCGTAAGATGGGGCACGGGGAACTTCTCCGTCAAGTTGAGGGGACTTTACAATATTAAAATCAAAATCGTCTCTTTTGTATAATTTGATTTTGGTCTGCATCTACTTTTATCCCTAAAGTATGGTTTTCCTGCTTGACTTTACTACTTTTTCATTGAACATTAGGTGGCCATTTAGAAATTCATTTCAGTGATATGGGTTCCATTTACCCCTAGTCCACTAGTTCGCGAGATTGCTAACTTTGCAAACAGCTTGGATCTATATAAGACGCCAATGATCAAATAATAAAATATATTGCCATGACAAACAGTAGTAAATTACAAAAAGTACATGCTCTTTGGCTACTCTGTAATAAAGGAGTTGTCTAATATGAGTGTAGTTTGGATATAAACACGTGAAAGGATATCAAGTATAATGTTAAAATGCAAGAATTATGTTAATTCATGCATATTGTGTTTGAAGGTTTTTCTGCATTACTTTTGTTTTACATTTATCCACGGCCCATAGTTCAATTTCTTTACACTATCTCATAAACACGCTTTTTGACGCCTTTACACAGTACATGTATACCCAGATCACTCGGCACCTGCATGGTCTTCTCTGTTTGCCTATGGCATGCAATCATTCAGATCTGATTCCGCAGTTCATGCCAAGTTCACATATCATATGTTCACTACAGTTAACTACACTAATGGTGTTACTTTGTCTTGTATGTATATTCATTGAGGTAAAACGTACACCACCTATTGGAAATATTGTTGCAATGGTATGTTGTTATAAGAACTGAGAAAATAGCACGGGTTACAATAATTGATAAATTTGAATGAAAGGTGAATGAATGAAGACTGAACTTCGAAATAAATCAGTTAGTCCATTGAAGGATTATCTCCCTTTCTCCATCCCTATTCGGTATGTAATAATATCATCTGCACTCTGAGAAAAGTGCAATAGAAATCTGAAGAAAAAAAACAAATTCTCACAATTTAATATTTTGTTCAGCTTGCCAACTATTAAAATGGAAATTTATTTTTTGTTTCGAATAGGCAACACAAACATTGAGCTAGTTAAAGGCTATTTTATTGGATGTGATGATGCTAAAGAATTCGAAGTACCTCCGGTGCCTTTCGATCTACATGGCATGAACAAGATGTTGTGGACAAAAAAACCCACAGAAATGCAGTGGACATATTATTAGGTAGGTACAGAAAAACCCCTCTAAACCGTAATTCTAGTAGAGAATAATTTAGATGCGTTTAGGCAGGTGTCTACTTAATGCAGGCTGAAAGTCATGCAGAAAGCTAGAGGAGCTTCCTGCATGACATTCACCCTGCATTAAGCTGCCACCTGTCTCCAATACTGATATTAATACCAAATTTAACGTCCGGTTTAGAGGGTTTTTACTGTAGTTGCCTAATGCGGTGTGCATATGATACAGAAATCGCATTCGGTGCCTTACTCCATGACTTTTAACCTGCAGTAAGATGCCACTTGTCTGGACGACCTGTATTGATTCTTATGTAAAAGTTCGGTTTAGAGGTTGTTTACTGTATAAACTAAATTTCAATAATGGCTTGTGATCACGAGACGGTTTGTCTATGGCAGATATTGATGTATAATCATACCTTTGTAACGTCATTAATAAACAGGGTAGACCCAGATCACACGACTCGTACGTACAGGGACCGTCTGATCTTGGACTACTCATTTTGAGAAGGCGTCAACAGACGTCTCTATTATGTAAATGGTTCATGTTACATTGTACTTGAAAACGTATGTCGGATAGTGACAAACACGATAAGACAGTGTAGCATCAGAAAGCGTTATGTAGTACTGTGTTAAACGGATCAGTCCCCGAGGTTAATCAAAGCGCCGCAGGCGCTGTAGGCCTGAGCATAAGAAGGGTTGATCGTGTGTTGAAGAAGTTTTGGGGTTTGATATTCCATGTAAACAATACAAAGTCCAATAACTCTGCAGACTATCATTGAACCGGAACAGGAATAATATATACACAACTAGGCATGTCACTGGTCAATCCTATGACGTTTCAGGAAAATCCTACCAAAGAGTTTGGAGAAACCGCAGAGACAAAAATTTCCATTTAAAAAAATCAAAGTCCCATAACTCTGCAGAAAATCATCCAGCCGGGACAGGAAAAAGATATGCACAACCAGGCATGGTGCTAATCAATATCTCGAAGTTTCATGTAAATATGACTAAACGTTTTCCAGAAACAGCGCGGACAATATTGTTCATGTAAAAAATGAAACTGGAACATGAATAAGATATGCACAACTAGGCATGGTGCTGATTAATCCTATAAAGTTTCGATGAAAGTCTGACCAAAGGTTTTGGAGAAACCGCGTGGACAAAGTAAAATCAGACTGACGGACGGACAGACGGATGTTCTAACATATGTACACTTGTTGGGCAGTTCCTTTGGTTTAATTAACTAATTCTCTCCTACTGGCGCGTTTTTGAACAATTCTAAAAT
This sequence comes from Azorinus chamasolen, assembly GCA_963576725.1. NCBI lineage: Eukaryota > Metazoa > Mollusca > Bivalvia > Cardiida > Solecurtidae > Azorinus > Azorinus chamasolen. Next base: position 7,146,203 of record OY755240.1, read on the forward strand.
TCTGGTTTTCATTAGCTACTGCTCACTTTCGATAGATTAATTCAAAAATGTTGTCAGGATGCTTGACGATGCCCTACTTACAAGACATAGCTTCATACCTCAAAATAACCAGCAGTGATCGTTGATGCTTGCTCCAGTCTAAGTATTTGTATATAGTTTTCATTAATCTGAGTAAGTTCAGTAAATTAGCATATTAACAGTTTTTTATTCATATTAACTATTTCGATTGACCAACCACTTCACACATTCGAATATATACAAAGGACTAATTTTTATAAGGTATTAAACAAACAAAATGAAGTTTAAAGGTGAAATAACTTTGATACACAACGAATTATTACAAACAGTAAAAAAAAATCCTGTTTCCATTAATCTGAGTAATTTCAGCAAATTAGCATATTAACAGTTTTTATTCATATTAATTATTTCGATTGACCAACCGCCTCACACATTTGAAAATATACAAAGTACTAATTTTCATAAGGTATTAAATAAAACAAAATGAAGTTTAGAAGTGAAATAACTTTGATACACAACGAATTATTACTAATAGTCAAAAAGGGAGATAATCCTGTATATACAGAGATACATCAAATCGCTTACCTATCGATATACTACAGGTTTTCTTGACAGAGGTTGGCTCTAAAAATAGTCTAGGGGGAATGAGCTAAATGTACCCAACAGGGCCACAGAAGTACTCAACAATATCTATAGATGGAATGAATAGAATTTAGCGTTATCTATTGCTCTCCATACATTTCCGTTCAATTCAATCAAGCTTTTTCCGTAAGTAATCGGACATTTCCGTACAATTTCGCATTATATATGTGCACTATGCTGTGCGTAGAAATATGTAGGTATGAAATAATGCATTTATATGCCAAACTCCCACTCATTGTTTTTTCACTCTTAGAATCGCATTTTTTAACCAAGTTTTATTAGTAAATGTTAACAAACTTTAAATGTTGAAGCCCAAACAAATTGGAACTTCACCGATCTATTTGCTTAAGCGTATTGGCATTTTGTGCAAGCGGTAAATCGCACTTTTACTCGGTTTTCTTCGGAAATGTTTTGGTAGGGGTTGAAATTATGGTATGACTACTATGGCCTTCGGCTTGGCAAGCCAACCCAGGCCAAAAAGCGTTTTGCTTGAGTCGCAGATCATTTGAAGTATCTGATGGACCCGAGTTTGAGCTTCACTAATTTCGACCCATCAAACACTTGAGAATTAACTCAATCCTAGACTCAGTATCTTTATCCCCTGACCCAGGATGACACTATTTGCGAACTGTATCTTTTTACAACAGTTTGTCGGATTGTAACTAACACCGAATATACAGCGTAGCATCAGACAGTTGACATTAGTTAAACTGACCAGTGCCCGAGGTTATAAAACATTTTGCTTGAGTCTGAGATCATTCTGAAACATCTTGGTCCAAGGTTATAAAACCTCTCTGAGTCCGAGTCTGAGATCATTCTCAATTATCTGATTGGTCAGACTCTGAGCAAGCTTAGAATCCAGGCTCCGATGTTATAAAAATTTTTGCTTGAGTCTGAGATCATTCTCGAGCATCTGATTGAGAATGATCTCAGACTCAAGCAAAATGTTTTATAACATCGGATCCTGATTGGTCAGATTTTGAGTTTGCTCAAAATTGTACCAATCAAACACTTGAGAATCAACTAAAACTCAGACTAGGTAGCTTTCACCTCTGATCCAGGACGGGGCTATGTGCTGAACTGAATCTTGTTTCAACAATATTGATCCAGATGGCATTACAGTGCTCCCTCTCTACAACGACACCCTTTTGGATACGAAGATTGTATGTGTTGATCAGAGGGAGTTGTTATAGGGAGGGAAACTCAAACATAATTAGTTGTTTGCAGATCCCAAGATAAGGTGTGTTTCGAGAACTAAAACCGTTATAGCTCAATCAAATCCTATGTTGTGACCACTCTTTAGAATCGTCACAAAGTCACAAACATAGGGTTTGATGGAGGCATAAAGAAATTACGATGGAAAAAAGTTGTGTCTGGAGCTTTGTTGTTTCGGAAACAGTGACATGCGTTGTTGTAAGGAGGGAATCGTTATTGGGAGGGCCGTTGTAGGGAGGGAGCACTGTACAAGTAAATTGGCGTCTCACCAGGACCTCAGCAGTTTGGCACTTGGTTAACCCTTTCTGCCATGAATATTCATGTGATAAATAATGACGTCGTGAATATTAATTGATTATTTTCAATATCGGTACATGGATACCAAAACAGTTTTGGCCATGGTAGAAACTGTAGAACCATATCTATATTATATGGTAAGCAAACAGAGCAGACCCTGATCAGACGGCTCCTATAGGAGCCGTCTGATCTTGGTCTACTCTGTTTGCAAAGGCATAGACAATCGTATTTATATATTAAATGGTTAATAGTTTCTCAAACATTTAATTGCATCGGAAGTAGTGAAATCGGAAGTAGTCAAATTGCATCAAAGCCAAATTTAGGTGACATTGTTTTTCACAATTGTGTAAAGGTTGACAAAATGGTCTAATTAACCTTTAACCTGCTTTGGGCGGATGAATGAATAGTTATGCAAACAGTTTGGATCAAGATGAGACGCCGAGAAACTCGGCGTCTCATCATGATTCAAACTGTTTGATACATTGGTTGCATTTTGGTACAATTTGATTATAGCTTGAATTTTGAAAATGAAGTTGGTGAAACATTCTGTATAACTAATTTGCTCACGGCAGGCTAAATGTTAAATGTTGAGGTACCATAGTATTTGCTAGGAAAAAGAAAAAACACGATACAATATGCTGCAGAATGCTTTATTAGAAATAGAAATAGTGATAAGATAGCGTGCAAGCAAGAGATCAGCATGTTGTGGTGGAACTCGGCAGTTTCCTTCATTTTCGGAGAATCTCCGAGGTGTTCCGATTGCTGCTATCTCGTGTTCATCGCAATCGTGGAATAGATTCCGCTCCATGACATATTCTCCGTGTGTATATTTAGATTAACGTGTGATTTTGTCTCGATTTTAAGAAAATTGGTTAGTTGATTCTCAAAAGCAGAACACAATATGTGATTAGGAAGTTCCCTGATTTAGATATTATAATAATTTGTATTCTACACAAACACCTTTCTATAGGACAAGCACTTCTTGGTTATTTCAACACATGTGGAATTTGACGATCATGAGATAGAAGACAATCAATTTTCTTTGGTAACGGTACTGGTTGCCATATGTGTCACTATTTTCAGAAATGTTTTTCCATGAAATGTCGAACAATGTACATTTGTACACTCATGCGAAATGCCATGGTGAACACACATCATCTGATCAGGTTCAACATTTTTGATAAGTTATTAATATACCGTATACTTATGTTATTCAAGCTATCGAATAGCAACACATTGTCATCATGACGGGTATATACGTGACTGATTATCTATAGTCTGCCTTGGAGTTAAATCTCAATTGTCTGATTGGTCAGAGTTTTAGGAAGCTCAAAGCCTGGCCAGGCAGATGCTTGGGAATGATCTCAGAATTTGTATAACCTTTAATAATACACTTGCATTTCAACGATTTACTCCACAAACATAGTAGACCCAGATCAGGCTCCGTGGTTATAAAGCTTTTTTGCTTGAGTCTGAGATCATTCTCAAACATCTGCTCAATCAGATACTTAAGAATGATCCCAGACTCAAACTCAGAAGCTTTATAACCTTGGACCCAGCCGCTCTGTTTGCTGATGAAATTAATAGACCTGTTTTATGGGGACCACAATTTGTCCTGTTAATATGTAAAATTAAAAGGCAAGTTCATAAAACAAATAATCATTCATACATACATTATTTCTAACATGAATATTCATGGAGTAAAGGGTTAACGTATAGTGTTTTTTCGCCGTACGTAGACAAACTGTTAGTAATCAGTCTAAAATTAAAATGACCATTGTTGATAGACATATCATGGGCACGATTTCATTTAGATAAGGAACAAACCACAACAAACCAAACACAGACACAATGAAGTTATGTTTCGTCCTGATCCTGATCAAGTGTGGATTGAATACACAAGTCATGCTCTTGCCTTGCACAACAGTTTAAAAGTATTTTACAAAGGGACAGAGGACAGTTATCTACTTATAAGATTTACTTCGTAAGTCCGTTTTCAAATCCATGGTCATTATAACAATTCGGCTGTGGCATAGGGTCCGTTTTACTTCTTTGTGAGCTGTAATAAAACAAAAAAATGTATAGGTTATGTCTGTGGTCAACCCACTAGATCTGCTGTAGCATAACAATGTATAAATGTAGATCATAAGTGAGGACATCACACAATAGATATGCATAATATGTGAGGACAACTTACAAGTTGTATGGCAGTATAACAATAGATATAGATAATGTGTGAGGACTTCCCACAAGTTCTATTGTAGTATAACAATAGCTATAGATAATGTGTGAGGACTTCCCACAAGTTCTATTGTAGTATAACAATATATATAGATAATGTGTGAGGACTTCCCACACGTTCTATTGTAGTATAACAATAGATATAGATAATGTGTGAGGACTTCCCACAAGTTCCACAAGTTCTATTGTAGTATAACAATAGATATAGATAATGTGTGAGGACTTTCCACAAGTTCTATTGTAGTATAACAATATATATAGATAATGTGTGAGGACTTCCCACAAGTTCTATTGTAGTATAACAATATATATAGATAATGTGTGAGGACTTCCCACAAGTTCTATTGTAGTATAACAATATATATAGATAATGTGTGAGGACTTCCCACAAGTTCTATTTTAGTATAACAATATATATAGATAATGTGTGAGGACTTCCCACAAGTTCTATTGTAGTATAACAATATATATAGATAAGGTGTGAGGACTTCCCACAAGTTCTATTGTAGTCTAACAATAGATATATAGATAATGTGTGAGGACTTCCCACAAGTTATATTGTAGTATAACAATATATATAGATAATGTGTGAGGACTCCCCACAAGTCCTATTGTAGTATCACTGACATCATCCAATAGGCATAACACTTTCCAAATATCAGACTTTACACAAAGGCGTCTGACTAAATCAGGAAACGGAGGGAGGGCCTTAATTATTAAGGTTAATGAATTATCTTCTACCAGAATATCAGAAATTATAAAACGGTCAAACTCGAGGCATGTGTTCGCTAGTTGGTCGACCTGGTTACGAATCCCGAAATACGCTCACAATTAACAGCTAAAATGTCCACGGTCAAAATTTCATTGCTTGTTGTACTGTAATAAATAGCAACTACAACATAAAAAACTCAATTGCAGTTTCAGTCCATCGCTAGAAAAAGTAGATGGGTCCTACCTTTTTCATTGTGGCCAGCAATGACCTGACGACTGACGTGTTCCTGGTCTGGGGGCCTCCTATACACTTCCCAACCAAGCGGAGGAATTCTGGATCAACACATTACAAGGAAAGTAGCATGAGTCTCTAACACACGTCAATAGGGACAAATATTCTGTGCACATTACATTGAGTTTCAAATCATCTAAAACCTTCATAAGCTCCTACAGAGCTCTAATATAAATGCACTACATCTGATGATGGTCGATATTTCATCTTGAGGTTTACAAGTAATATCTAATTTTCTGATGGCTATATACTAAGAATCTCAGAATATTTAAGGTTTTGATTAAGCGGTTTTACTTTCGTACATAAATATAATTTAGTATTAAGAGCGAGTCTTCGTCCCATTAACTCTTACTCCAAGATGCTATGGTTTTATGATTATCAATGTGCTGCACATTTATAGTGGTATATGAACAGAGTCTCGTCGAACAAACATACATGATATGCCTATGAATATCAAATCGTCTTTTATAATCATGGCGAAATTCTCAAGGCAATCACACAGTAAGAACGGATAATCGGCGTATGGCATTACGTTAGATATTGGGCTGATTAGAAGAATTCAATACAAGACTCTGCTATGAAGATTTGAATCATAGGAAAAATAATGTACCAACCATCACCATCAAGATAGTACATCGCTTCCTCGAGGTTATCTGTAAAACGGGATAAAAATAAATCAGTAACTTGA
>OY755240.1:7157306-7327306 GCA_963576725.1 Azorinus chamasolen
ATTGTAAAAGGATGATTTTGAAATTTCATTCAACCCGCCCTTTTACCACGGAAAAAATAAATTATGTTTTAACAAATTAATTTAACCCATATGCGGCCACTGGATTCTTCCTTGTTAATATATTGGATAAGTCCATTTTTATCTAAGGGATGCCTGTCCTAAATTTTCAATTTCATTTTGTTTTATATTGAAATTCCTATCAGCAAACAGTGTATACATTGATCAGAGTCTACACTGTTTGCCTATGTCCCATATATGGGATCGTGGACACAAATGGGTTAATACACATTTATACAATTGCCAACACTATATGAAATACACCTACAATGATAATGGTAACAAAACAACCACTGGCCGTCAGGAAATAAAGTGTAACCCCGATATTTCGAACTCGGATAACTCGAACTTCGATATAACTCAAGATTATAAAGTCGATCTCTGCTAAAACTTGTAATACAAGACTTAGTGCTCTAACATTCATATATAGAGATATACGACAGTTTGATGCAGGTCGCAAGTAATGTTGAAATATCTCGCCTGAGCTTTGTTGTCGATCTGCATAAAGTTAACCCTTACACCGCTGGATTTTCAAATGGACTATTCCAAAATTCAAATAGGTCAAGCTTATGGTGAATATTTTGGGATGTTTTCTAAAGAAAAGTGTAACATGACAAACAGTGCAGACCCTGATGAGAGGGCTCCCCTAGGAGCCCTCTCATCTGGGTATACACTGTTTGCAAAGGACATTAGTGACTCGGGTCCCGCACTGTAAGGGTTAAAAAAGACCGACTCGAGTCACCGTTATCTTGGATTAATTTGTATGGTCCCTTAAAGTTCGATATATCGAGGTTCGATTATACAGTAAAACCTCTCTATAACGGCCACTAAATTGTGTTAATTAGTTGGTATTTAGGACAGGTGGCTGCTTAAAGCAAGGTGAAAGTAAAACAGAACGCTCCTGTAGGAGCGTTCTGTTTTACTTTCACCTTGCTTTAACCCTTTCCCTCATATAAACGTGTGTTCACGCATTTGCAAACAGAGTAGACCCAGATCAGACGGCTCCTAGAGGAGCCGTCTGATCAGGGTCTGCTCTGTTTGCTAATAGAATGTAATAAATATGTTTCTTTGCTTTCTAATATGCCTACAATGTCCCACCTTCCATATTTCTTTACAACTATTTTGTTAATGAATATTCAGTAGGTATTGAAATTTGGAATAAACATAGAACAGGGAAAGGGTTAAGCAGCCACCTGCATTTAACACAAAATATTTAATGTAATATAGTGGCCGTTATAGAGAGGTTTCACCGTATTTGGCATTTCAGAAACTCATATAACTGGTAAAGAGACAAAAATATCTGGTAAATCAGTGTCTTAGATAACTGGTACAGTGACAAATGTATGATATAGATCAATGTTTAGATAACTGGTACAAAAACAAAACATATGTGGTAAATCAGTGATTTAGATGAATGATACTGAGACTGAAATAGTTAGTAAATTAGAGATTTGGATAACTGGTAGAGAGACTTATGTATATGGACAATTATAAATAACATGTGGTAAGTTGTAGAGACTAAGATGGCATAACCGTACCTCATAGATGCGCATCTTAACGTATTTGCAAACAGAGAAGGGCCGGATCAGACGACTGCTGTAGAAGCTGTCTGAATAGGATCTGCCCATTTCACTTGTTAAATAAATATAGGCCTGATATTGCCGTAGCTAAACTTTCTTGTTTCCATATGATATTATATAACGTGTACAAACATTGAAGAAAGTGTCAAATAATCACGAGATTTCTGGTACATGTATTGCAAATACAGACATAGAGATAAATAAACATAATCCACTTAAAGTAAACTAATGAAAAGTGAGAGAAAAAACAAAGACGGGGGATAAAGAAAACGAATTTAGCTTAAATATATTGATTAGAAAGAGGTAAGAAAACACAAAGAAAAAAAGTTGATGCGTTTAACTTACGTTCATCATCATCATCATCATCATCATCATACTCATCATAATCATCATCATCATCTCTCCTTTCCAGACCCTGAAACTTTCTCTCAAGCAGGTATCCACGTTTGGCATTTTTCAGCATGTGTAGTTTGTCTCTAAGAGACTCAGACATTCGATTGAATGAGGCTGCGCTGCAAAGGCCCAACAGGACCAGGAAAACCGCAAAGACAAACACGTACTTCATTGTTGCTGAGAGGATTTCGGCTCCAGGGTGCTGGGCTGTCGTTCACCGCTGCGTATTTATGTGCAACTTGCAACGCGAGAGGTCGGCACTTTTAAAATTAGCCGATTGAGGCCTTGCATAGGGTTTGGTCTAGAAGAAGGGAAATTTATAGCCTGTGCACGGGTAATCACGGACCCGCAACAGGCTTATGATCAAATGATTCGTCCAAGGTGAAAATGTTGTTCAGCTTGCTGGTTTGTAACTTTTACACTGTAACAGTGAGGCTGTTAGTACATAAGCTATATTTACTCTCATTGACGGGGAGCTAGCTCTTTGGAGACGTGGTTTAAGAGTTTGGAAATGTAGCGAAGTTATAGACTGCGCGGTTGCTGGCTGGATGGATGACCGCCCGAGATTGCCGATGGTGCACCTTACAATTGGTGGCAGCGGTGGGATGATGACAATTGCCAGACTGAAATTGCTTAACCCATTGTTATTTCTCAGGCCAAAGCTTGGGTCGAGCTTTCTCGGAGGGGAAAGTAATTTAACAGTGATGCTGTTAGTATATAAGCTCTATAAACTCTCCTTGCCGGGGAGCTACCTCTTTGTCTACGTGGTTTAAGTGCTTGGAAATGTTGTAAAGTTAAGCAATAGTTTTGGCGATTACTGGCTGGATGGGTGACCGCCAGGTATTGCCCATGGTGCACGTTACAACACTATCAAAATTCGTGTAAAAATAGTGACAGCATGGATATTTTATTAGATTCATGTTTATAAGTTTATATGTGTATGAACACACACCGTTTCGGCCATGTCAGACAATGTAGCGTCACATCTCTGTCGCAGTTGAACTTCGATTCGGAGGGAAATTGTCCAGATCAGACACCGGATGATTCGAATTTCTTTTATGTCACAGTAATTTGTATAGCCCCTTGAAGTTCGAGATATCGGAGATTAACTGTATTTCACAAGCAAAACTAGCATATCCTGATCAGGCTACATGTGACGTCTTGTTCCTTACTTGTGACGTCTGGGGTGGGTCCAGTCTGTTTGCAAGATATTAAGGACACTGACCGTTCCAAGTCGGTACTCTTGTTGTCACCCTAGCTTTTATGTTTTCTGGATGTATTTGTGCCTTTGTGTTTGTGCTTTTGTTCGTGTTTGATGTTTTCGTCTCGTGTGTTAGCGTGTGTGTTAGTGTGTGTGTTAGTGTGTGTGTGTGTGTGCGCGCGCGCGCGTGCGTGTGTGTGTGTGTGTGTTGTGTGGATGTAGTGCTTGCTTTTTGTTGGTGTTTAAGTACTGGTTGCGTTTTATGCTTGTCTTTTTCAGCTTAACTTTGCTACTTTTTCAATTAAAAGTCGATTTAGTAAGGGGTTAACTGTTACGCAGAATTATCCCAGTGAGTATAAGGAGGACCAGTCCATATATCAATTGGAACCAATCCATTTATTCAGGGAGGAGGGTGGCATAACAAATAAAATACTTGCTGGAATAAGCAATTGGAATTATTCCATTCAGCGAACAGTGCATATCCTGATCATAGAACTCTACTCAGAAGCCCTCTGATTTGGGTATACACTATACACTAGTTGTCTGTGTCCTTTTAATGGTTTAACTTTATCGGCGTCTGAGATGGACCCAAATTGTTTATGGCCACTTTCCGAAGTTGATTACTTATGAGTCGAGTAAAACTCCTTTAAACTCGTCTTATACTATTCTAAACCGGACACCTGACCCGTATCCCTCTGAACCGAACCTATACTTTTTTAAACTAAACCTGACTTTACCCATCTAGACCGGACTTATACTCCTATAGACCTGACTTTACCCATCTAGACCGGACTTATACTCCTATAGACCTGACTTTACCAATCTAGACCGGACTTATACTCCTATAGACCTGACTTTACCCATTTAGACCGGACTTATACTTCTATAGACCTGACTTTACCCATCTAGACCGGACTTATACTCCTATAGACCTGACTTTACCCATCTAGACCGGACTTCTAACCCTGGGGTTATCCCTCTATAGTCTATAGAACCTCGCGCTGCTTGAAGCTGTCACATGTCTTAACCCTTCTCTTGCTGAATTTTAAAAAATCATTTCTTCTTCTTTACCCACGCCATGTTGTATAATCGCATATATATTCACTGTCTATAATTATTTCTCTGTGCAGTCACTGCTGTGGAGTGTACTGGTTGCACAATCAATTTGTAAATATTGCAGACCCTGATGAGACAGCTCCTGCAGGAGCTGTCTCATCTAGGTCTTCACTATTTACAGGTACATGTAGGTATATTGACGTGAACAGCAAGCAAGGGTTAACGACCGAGATTTATATACATTTTAAAGTCCGGTTTTGAGAGGCTTTACTGTACACATTTGTTACTTAAGGGTCTTGGAGCTGCCTAACCTCTCTCCTATTGTTATTTAAATGTAGTCAAAGCGTTAGCAATCTATTTTTGGATTTTAATTTGTATGTTCATTACTTTAATCTTTATCCCGCTGCTCGCGATCAGACTCGCATTTGCCAACAGATTGGATCTAGATGAGACGTCGAGTAACTCGACACCTCACCCGGACAAAATGCTTGATACCCGGTAATTAGATACTCGGTTATTGGATACTCGTAATAGATACTCGGTTATCAGAGTCTCAAAAGCTTCGTTGAATCGGATGTAGTCCACATTGCACCAGATCTTAAAAAGCATTTCAAAGCGGGCTAAGAATTAAGAGAACACATAGCAACCAACGATTGTATTGAGGTTTGTAACCTTTTCCTTTAAACAAACCCCTTTCCATGCCTTTCACACAGAGTAGACCAAGATCAGACGACTCTTATACGCGCAGTCTGATCAGGGTTTGCTATGTTTGTTTATGCAATTATAATAGATCAGATTCGACAGTTTCTATCAAACCCCAAAATGCATGTGGATCTATTCCATTATTAATCCTTTCGCTGCCAATGCCGGAAATGTGATTACCTATGCAAACAGTTTGGATTCAGATGAGACGCCGAGTAACTCGGCGTCTCATCAGGATCCAAACTGTTTGTTACTGTCACTATATTTCTGAAACAAAAATGAAGAAAATAAAAAAATGAAAATTTGTAGTAGACGACAGAGTTAGCAGACGACAAAGTTAGCAGACGACATAGTTTGGCAGCGAAAGGGTTAACTTTCAGCTAACAAATATCCCCAACGTGATAACAGTGCTCCCTCTCTACAACGACACCCTTTGGGATACGAAGATAGTATGTGTTGTTCAGAGGGAGTTGTTATAGGGAGGGAAAATCAAACATAATTAGCTTGTTTACAGATCCCCAGATAAGATGTATTTCGAGAACTAAAACCGTTATGCCTCAATCAAACCCTATGTTGTGACCATTCTTTAGAATCGTCATAAAGTGACGATTCTAAAGAGTGGTCAAAACATAGGGTTTGATGGATGCATAAAGAAAATACGATGGAAAGAAGTTTTTCTGGAGCCTTGTTGTTTCGGAAACAGTGACATGCGTTGTTGTAAGGAGGGAATCGTTACTGAGAGGGTCGTTGTAGGGAGGGAGCTCTGTACTTCGTGTCTGAATATTCATGGCATAAAAGAGTTAGCTGCCATTTACAGACACGGTAAACTCAGAGAGATTATTGAAGAGCTCTATGATCAGGGTCTGTACTGTTTGCCATGTTTTATCGTCTTACACGAAAATTCAACGGAAAAAGGTTTATAAAAACAAACCCAACAGCATCTTTATAGCGCTTTCTGTGGTTACATTACGCTTATACCCCCTGACATTCAGCTGGTATATACTATAAAACCTCTCTAAACCGGACGTTCAATGTAATATAAATATCGGTCTTCGGGACAATTGGCAGCTTAAAGCAGAGTGAAAGTCATGCATAAATCTCCTCTAAGAGCTTTCTGCATGACTTTCACCCTGCATTAACCCTTTTCCTATTCTATGTTTTTTCCAAATTTCAATTACGACTGAATATTCATGGATAAAATATTTATAATGAAATATTGAAGGTGGAACATTGAAACCATTCTATAAAGTAATAAAACAGATCTTTCAAATTCGATTAGCAAACAGAGTAGACTCTGATCAGACGACGTCTACTCTGCGTGTCAATGTGTGAAAATGATTTCATATTAAGGAAAGGGCTAAGCAGCCACCTGCCTTAAAGTATCTTAATTCTTCTCAGCTAGTGTTCCGGTTTAAAGCGGTTTTACTGTATTCATGATGCCATCAATTCTTTCATGAATATTCAACAAGGGAAAGACGTTTACGTTTAACACCCTTAATTAAGTTCGCATGGCATGCTGCTGAGGTTGTAAACTTTTTACTCTGTGAATATGTATGTCAGAAATAATGACATTAACCCTTTCACCGCCAATGTCGCAAAAATGCACCTCGACAAATAGTGCAGTCCCAGATCAGACGCCGCCTTGAAAAAGGCGGCGTCTGATCTGGGACTTCACTTTTTGTCTCAAAAACAATTCTAGTTTTCATTTGTAATAACGAGATATGATTTCTATATCTGTGCTTTATTCCTTTGAAATATGCATTTATTTATCTTATTTTCCTATTTTTACCGAATTATTGAACAAAATTGGATTGCAGACGACAATTAGAAATTTGGCGCCTAAAGGATTAATGAGTATCAATTAACTGATGTTTGATAATGGAATATGAACACAGGACAGTTTGACCATGGCGGGATTAACAAAACAAGATCTAATTTGTCTAATAAGCATACAGCTAACCCCTAATCAGACCGCTCCTACAATAGCTTTCTGATCTTGGTCTACTCAGTTTGCAAGAGTGAAAGGCGTAATTATGGAGTAAAGGGTACTTGCTTCACCACTGAAGTCACCGAGACTGACTTGCTTCTTTGGGTGAATATGTGTTTACATGTAACTCTGCGAACATTTTCGATCCATTGTGTGGTGTGCGTAGGTCTAGTGGTAACGTGCTTGACTACATATCCGGAGGTCAGGGGTTCAAATTCCGATCCCTCGCGTAAATTTCAGAGACGCTTTTCAGTGCATCCCACCCCATCCGCACCTCCTCTCCACCCAGGGCTTAAATGGGTACCTGTGAGGGTCACTAGCCGGTACTGCGACTGCATGATTGCGCTATATGTTGGCAGTGCTCAATATTGTAGGCAAATGACTCAATGACCGGGGGAGTAAATGTACAGTCGGCTGAGCGGTCCTTTGGACTGAAAGTCGACTATAACTAGGTACTTCACTTTATGTGAGACGCCGAGTAATTCAATGTCTAACCAGGATATACACTGTGTGACACACCACTTACATTTTAGATAAGAAACAGAAGGAAGGTTCACTTTGAAGCAGACGACATTGTTCGCAAACAAAACACATTTTTGTAGAAAAAAAGGGTTTAATGATTTGAAAGGTAAGGTCTGTGTTACAATAAACAATATATAAGCCACGTCGTTTACGACAAAAGCTGTGAATATAATACTAACTCTTTAATTCGAATCCGATGCAATTTAAATACTCCCGTTTCGGTTAAACGTTTGACCCGCCGGTGGATCCAAACTGATCGCAACTAGCGCGATAAATGTTTAACCCATTCCCTCATAGGCTATTTTTAGATCCAACCACTTTGAATAAATCTACCGAAAAGGAACATTAACTAGAGAAAGGGAACATTTTTTAATTATGTAGTTTGAAACCATTGTGATAAATAGAGCATTTGCTCGTTTTGGGGCAAATGATCTATTTTTCTCAATGGTTTCAACAGGTGATTATTACAGAGGCGTAGAAAGGCGTATTTATGGAGGAAAGGGTTAAAAGATATATTACACATGTGTTTGGTGTCATATCTTTTGTTACACCGGTAATTAGTTCTATTTCCATTCTGAAAGCATTATTGTAAACATGTGCACAATTAATCTGTTGAATTTTGTGAATTGATCAACAATGACAGTCTGAATACTTAACATTAACAATAACTGTCTCAGTTTGCAGGAGGCCTCGCTTCAGACTGTTTAAGGTTTTAAATCACCTACTTACCTTAATTAAGTCTAACCAATGCCACTGTTTTATGCCTTCATGTCGGCGAACATGAAAAGGATCACGTTTTGTGGCTGGTTTTAGTTTTGCCAATTATCAAGTTATTGTTTAAAATTACGTAGTACCTACAATTGTTGAAGTTGCTATTTGGTTTGTTGTAGTGTTCATGCTATTTTGGATCTCTGCCTAGGCTGTCCTAACCAGGTCATAACGGATAATGACTTCGCCCTTTCCTTGTCGAATATTAAACTACGAAATAATGACATCACGTACATTTATTAGTTGATGTTACATGTATGAATAATAAAAATATATAGCTTGGTACAACCTCGTGCAGAATGACCATGCACGAGATTCCGTGACAATTAATTTCCCAATCAAGTACAACAAGTTACCATTGATAAGAAATTCTCCATTTTTTTATATCACTATATATATAATAAGTCAGTTCACTCGTTCCCTCATATGGAATCTTTTTTCACGCCTTTGCAAACAGAGTATAACAAGATTAGACGGCTCCTATAGGGGACGTCTCTTCAGGGTCTGCTCTATTTGCTTATGAATAGTTATAGATGTAACTCTACCAAAACAACCCCGTATACACATGTCATTATATAAAACAGCTAGGAAATATTCATGATGACATCATGTCTTACATGAATATTGAACGGGGAAAGGGTTAATTAATAATATATAATTAAATATTACTATACTAGACCATCTAGGTATAAGTATTTAGAACTACATGTACTTAATACGCATAACAAATCCTCCTTACGAAATTTTATTTTAAATCCCCGTTGAATTTCTAGGTACAATATGTGCATCCTCATTATCTGAATTCCAACTTTAAATACCGTCGTAAAACCAAACTGAATTTTTTATTTTGTATATTGCCTGTTGCCTTTAAATAATCACTTGTTATTAGCTCATCTGCGATCAATGAATTCTTCCATGTTTATATATTGGATTAGTCCATTTTTTATCTAAGGGGTCCCTGGCCTAAGTTTTCAATTTCCTTTTGTTTTATATTGAAATTCCTATCAGCAAACAATGTAGACTCTAATCAGACGCCGCATTTTATGCGTCTGATCAGATTCTACACTGTTTGCCTACGTCCCATATATGGGATCGTGGGAACAAATGGGTTAATATGATGTACTATGCAAACTAGACGGTATGCATTATGTATAAGTATTGAAGAAAATATATGTTGTGTTCTGTTCTGTGAATTCATGTTTATATTGTCACTATTTCTAACAATACTATTCATGAAAATGGGTTGAGTCTGTCAAATAGGACACTTTAAAGGGAACAATTTTAACAGACGAAATATAATTAGCACCAAAAGGGTTAATTTGGACGATTCTTTAGCGTGAAAATACTCACAACCTAAACGCATTCTGGTAGGCATCTCTAATGCCTGCTCTGTTTGCTTTTGCAGTTTCTGTCATGAGCAAATAGTCCCCGCGTCCATATACTATTAAAGGAAGTCCTATGCATGGAGTCACGAGGCATAGGTTTAAAGCTTCGTAGCAATTCTAACTCCTAAATCGCCTGATGGTATGCAAACAGCTTTGACCCAGATGAAACACCAGGTAACTCGGCGTCTCATCAGGATCATAGCTGCTTTGCCATTCGATTATCAGTAGTAAAAAATCCTCCCGATCCAAATGTACCCCATAATTACATTTGTCTACGCCTTTTCAAACGGAAAATATCAAGATCAAACGGCTCCTTGGGAGTTGTCTGACCAGGACCTACTCTCTTTGCTCATGGAATTGTATTGATCTAATTCTAGAGTTTTTACCATTGTCAAATTTTATACAGTATAACCTCTCTTAACCGGAATTCTAGTAGATAATATTTTAGATACTTTTAGGCAGGTGGCTTTTTAATGCAGGGTGAAAGTCATGCAGAAAGCTCCTCTAGGAGCTTTCTGCATGACTTTCACCCTGCATTAAGCTGCCACCTGTCTCCAAGACCGATATTCATACTAAATTTAAGTGCCCGGTTAAGAGAGGTTTTACTGTATTGTTAATATGGCATTATAGATATCCATACATACATAATTTATTAGATTACTGTTCATGGAGTAAAGAGTTGAGGAGAGATTATTTCCTTCATAATGTGAGAAGGTATAAGTTCATTCAAAACTTGGTAAAGTCGTCATACCCTACTTAGGTATAATTATCACCCATTGGTCCTTTTGTTATTGTGCGGACAGCTGTTTGTTTTGTAGGTTGAATTTCGCCGTTTTCAAACGAAACTCGGTGTTATATCATGACCTAAACTGCAGTAATTGTGTAATTTTAAGAAGAAAATTGTACAACCAATTCTATGCTGACAATTAAAGCAAGTGTGGCAATTATTATATGAGAAATATTGCTAGCGCTTGCACTATTTTACCGTTAGTCTACTAATCTCGATATTTGGAAACAGTTTGTATTAAGTTCAGCGTCTCATCTGGGTCCCTGCTTATAAAGCTTTTAGTTGAGTCTGAGTTTCGTTCTCAAGCTTTTGATTGGTCAGATTTGAGTTCTCAAGCTTTTGATTGGTCAGATTTGAGCCAGAGGCTCAAATCTGACCAATCAAAAGCTTGAGAACGTACTCAGACTCAACTAAAAGTTTTATAAGCAGGGACCCTGGGTCCAATTTGTTTGACATTCAGTTTCCCTGTTGAATATTCATTCTCGAAACAACGACACCATTTCATATGTTTTGTTTGTTTATTTCTTTGTTTGGCTGAAACTGTAGAGCTATACATGTATTAGATCATAATTCCATAAGCAAACAGAGCAGACCTAGATCGGAAGGCTTCTGTACGAACCGTCTGATCTGGATCTACACTGCTTACACATGCGTGTAAAGGCGGAAAGGGTTAATAATATCTCAAAGATCTGAGAGCATATGACATAAGTACTTGTAATACTTACAATAAAATTTAATTTGAGCTGACAGCATTTTTATGTAGCAAATTTATGATAATAACCTTCACAGAGCGATACAAAGTGTCTGTGTGTTACAATTGAAAGTAAAGAAAGAAATTCATATTTGAATGAAGGAAAGATACGTGTCATTAAATATGTATTTTTGGAAGTGGACAAAGCTTGTTTTATACACCTCGATGTACGAAGTCGGGTGGTAGCTAGAACCTATTCAATCTTGGTATACTGATAAAAGACAAAAAACGCTTTGTCACACAGTTCAAAGCAAAATTTAGCGAAAATATATCTTATTATTCATCTCCGGCCTTGTTTTAACCCTTTCCCTCATATTGACGACTTTTGACGACTCTGTAAAAGTCACTTTATGAAACCATTGTGATAAATAGAGCATTTGCTCCTATAGGAGCAAATGCTCTATTTATCACAATGGTTTCAAACTACAAAATTCTAAAAAAGATCCTTTTCTCAAGTTAATGCTCCTTTTCGGTAGATTTACTCAAAGAGGTTGTATCTAAAAATAGCATATGAGGTAATGGGTTAAAAACCGGTTTACCCCCTATTCCGACAATTGACATGTTTATTTGCAACAATACGCCTTCTCTAGAACATAGAGTAGACTGTATTTTAACCCTTACCCGGTGAAAGTAGGCAAGTAATAATGACACTGTGAATAATAATAATAATAATAATAATAATAATAATAATAATAATAATGTCTTTTATTAGGTTAATGTTATATATGGCACATGGGCGCAGACATAGTTTGCCTTGCCAGAAGCTTAGAAATCATATCTATATCATGCTACATGTATAAGCATATGGCTCCTGTTGCAGTCGTCTGATCAGGGTCTAATCTAATTGCTAATGCGTAGAATGCGTATTTATAGAGTTAACTGTTAAGAAACTATTGAAGGTAGGTAGTTATCTGATGCCCGGCAAAAGTAATGCAAAGGCTCTAGCTTTTTTTTACCTGATAGGGGCACGTTTACACATAGATCAAGCTGGTTGGGATTACTCCTAGGAACAATCTCACACAAATAGAAATGACTTTTAACACAATATGAAACGTCTTAAATAAAATAAACTTTATAATTGAGTTAGACCTCAATACCACGGTATTATTTAATAAAGACCGACGTACGAGGACTGTTCCAATTTAATGTCACTTGCATTGTTTCTACTTTATTGAAAATGTTATAATCATTTTAACTTACGTTGGCCCTCAAAATGCTCTCTATTTACCTGAATACACCGTTTCAGTCGGTCAATCCACATTTGAAAGCAGTTTTCAGATACTTATAAACCGCAGATCCAAGGGCATATCTCGAATTGTATCCCTTTCCAGATAGATACTATATGAGTTATGGAAATAGTCGCAGGGCGCCAGGTCTGGCGAAAATGGAGGATGTTGTAGAACGGCGACATTCTCCAACTAAAAACATTCGGCCACAATGTCTGCGTTATGAGTCCACCTTGAGGGGGGGGGGGGGATCAGCATTCTGTCAGCATAAACACAATTACGATTTTCTCATGCATGTTTTATGCTGACAGAATGCTGATTCCCCCAATAAGTGGACTGTGCTGATTTTTATTGTTCACTGCTCATACAGATAGCTCTGGAGTTTTCTACATAATGTCCAGTCTTCATTTAGATGCCCCTCATACTTGAGTCGATCTGGTCTAGAGTGATTTAACTATGAATATATAAGCTGAATTTCGATAATGACAAGTGAGCACTGGACGTTTTCGGCTATGGCTGATACTTTACAATCATACCTATGTAACGCCATACGTATACCTAGCATACCCTGGTCACACGACTGCTACGTACAGGGACCGTCTGATCGTGGACTACTACTTTTGAAAAGGCGCCAACAGACGTTTCTATCATGTAAATGGTTCATGTTACATTGTCCTTGAAAACGTATGTCGGATAGTGACACACACGGAAATACAGTATAGCATCAAACAGCGTTATGTAGAACTGTGTTAAAGCGACCAGTCTCCGATGCTATAAAGCGTTTTGCTTGAGTTGAAGATCATTTGGAAGTATATCAGATACTTGGGATACTTCAGAATGAATTCAAACTCAGACTCAGAAGAGTTAACTTCTGGCTAAGGACGACGCTATTTGCCAACTGATTCTTATTTTGCAACAATCTGGATCCAGATGATACATCTAGTAACTAGACTTCTCAAGGATCCAAATTGTTCAACATTTGGTCAATAATTTCTCAAACGTTTAATTAAATCGACAGTAATCAAAGTGTACCAAAATCAAAGATAAACTGACATTGTTTTCACAAGGGGTAAATGTTAACGGAGCGGTCTAATGAAGCGTCGAAGTATCAAATAATTTGTTGGAAAAATCAAAGATGCAATATGCTTCATAATGCTTTATTAAAATAGACATATTCACAAGAGGTCATGCAAGTAAGAAATGACAATGCTGTGATGGAACTCGGCAGTTTCCGTCATGTTCGAATAATATCCGAGGTGTTCCGATTGCTGCTAACTCGTGTTCATCGCAGTCAAATGATAGATGCACATGATCTTCGGCGTGTATATATTGTTGCAGGGTATTTCTCATTCAGAATTCTATGGTGATGTTATCTACAAATTTAGGAAAATTCGGAGTCATATCCAGTTTCATGATTTGTTTATTAAACGCATTTAAACTTTTTGGAAGAAAGGTTATGACCCCATTATATTGCAACACACTGCATATTTGGTTATTGAGCCATTTACAGTCGACAGCTACGCTTCCCTCTTTGCTTGCACGATGACAGGCCGAGGGTAGTAATATATGATGGTATTCTCTTAAACCCAGAAACGGGATGAGCTTACCAGACTCATGTATTGCCTTTCCTGTCTTGCCCTTAACGGGTTCCTTGCAGTTAATCTGACTTCAGCAAAGTTGTTGAGTACATGTCTGACGGACTTTTACATTTGTTGTCATGCTATGTTATACATAGTGTTATGTGTTTACCGTCTTCTATGTTGTGAAAAATTCTGGCGGGGATACCTTTTTTACACATTTTGTTAAGCTAGAGTGACTATGAGATACGTGTGAGGTTAGGACGTCCGTGAACCGGTTTAAACCCCCAGTGATGGTTTTGCCACTGGCCGTTCAAAGACGGTACTCTCTTTGTCATCCTTGCTTTTATGTTTGTTGGATGTTTTTGTGCCTTTGTGTTTGTGCTTTTGTTTGTGTTTGGTTTTTTCGTCTCGCGTGTTTGTGCGTGCGTGCGCATTTGTGTATGTGTGTGTAGATGTGTTGCTTGCTTTCTGTTGGTGTTGTGGTGTTGGTTGCATTGTGTGGGTCTCTTTTTAGACTTGCATTTACTACATCTTCATTTGCCCCAGTGTTAAAAGAATTGGCCAGTTGTATCCCCCAGGGCAGAACACAATATGTGATCAGGAAGCTCCTCCATTTAGACATTCATAATCAGTTTTTTTTATTCTACACAAATACCGTTATATAGGGCAACACTCTTTGTTTATTTCAACACGTGTGGAGTTTGAGGAGCATGAGCTAGAATACAATTATCTGCCATTATTGTACTTTCGTGTGTAATGCTGATACTTGTCATATGTGCTACTTTTTTTTAGAAATGTGCTTCCATGAAATATAAAAAAATAAGACTGGTGCGAAATGCCACAGCGAACACATAACATCTTATTAGGATCAACATCCTGATAGGTATTAAGCTACGGTATTGTGTTATTCAAGCTGTCGAACAACGAAACACTATCATTACGTTGGGTACATTACGTGGTTGATTGTCTAGAGTCGTTCTTTGAGTTCGATCTCAAGTATCTGATTGGTCAGAATTTGAGGAAGATCAAAGACTGACCAATTAGATTCCTGAGAATGACCTCAGATTCAAGTCAATTGTTTGCATTTCCCTTTTACCTTGTCGTATTAATACACGTGCAATTTAACACTTTACTCCACAAGTAGACCCAGATCAGACTGCTCCTTGTGTACCCATCTGAGCATTTTGCTCTGTTTGCTTATTGAATTATATTATATATTATATATATTATAGATTAAACGGGACAGAAATTGTCTTGCTAATATGTAAGATTAAAAGGCAAGATTACAAAACAGAATTTATAATTTTCACAACAGCAGGTGTGAAGTGCTTGTCTGGCGGCCGTAAAACTTCGCCCCGTACTTAATTCTCAGTGTTGTTATACTTTCTGATCCTTCGAGATCATGTATTTCAGTACTTTTTGTTCTGAAAATTGAATACCGCTTAAGCCGGTGCTAGGGGGCGTGAGCAGTGTTGCACTTTCAATTACTGCTCATGAACAGACTCAATAAAACCGAGTCTGCAATATTCTCCTTTTGTGTTGCAATTTTTGCTTTCGAGGGACCACCTCTCTTCAGAATTTATTATTCATACACACATCATTTCTTACATGCATACCTGTGGAGTAAAGGACTAAAGCATAGTGATATTTCGTCGAAGACAATGTATATTTGTTAGAACACAACTTCATTTAGATAAGCCACCCAAAACAGACCACACACACCAATACATATACTTTATGCTTGTTCCTGGTGCTGTCCTAGTGTAAATTGAATACATAGCCATGCCTTTGTCTTGCATAATAGTTTAAAGGTGATATATAAAGGGATAGAGGACAGTTCTCTACTTATAATGTTCACTTCGTAAGTCCGTATTCAGTTTCCTTGGTAATTATAACAATTCGGTTGTGGTATAGGGTCCGTGTTACTTCTTTGTGAACTGTAATAACATCAAATATATAGAACCCACTAGACCTTTTGTAGCATAATGATAGATATAGATAATATGTGAGGACATGTAACAATATATACTGTAGTATTACAATAGGTATAGATAATGAGTGAGGAAATATAATAATATATACTGTAGTATAACAAAATTTATTGTTATACTACAGTATATATTGTTATATGTCCTCACTCGTTATATATACGTATATATATATATACCGCACTTCTTTATATATATATATATAGATAATGAGTGAGGACTTATAACAATACATGCTGTAGTATAACAATTTATATAGATAATGAGTGAGGACATATAACAATACATGCTGTAGTATAACAATTTATATATATAATGAGTGAGGACATATAACATTATATACTGTAGTATAACAATATATACATAGATAAAGAGTGAGGACATATAACAATACATGCTGTAGTATAACAATAGATATAGATAATGAGTGAGGACATATAACAATACATGCTGTAGTATAACAATTTATATAGATAATGAGTGAGGACATACAATACATTTAGTGGTATAACAATAGATATAGATAATGTGTGAGGACATCTTACGAGACATTTTGTAGCATGACAATCGATTAATATAACGAGCGAGGACACTCCACACGACGTATGATAGTACATGTATAATACCATATATAAATAATGAGTGAGTAATAAAGATCAGAATTTGTATAATAGTAAAAATCAAACTCGAGGAATGTTTGCTGGTAAATCGACTTAGCAACTAATCCCGAAAGGCACTTATATGTCGACAGTCACATAGTTATTGCCTGTTGAACTGTAATAAATAACTACTAAAACACACCTTTCACTCAAATGCAGTTTAAGTCTTCCGCAAGGCAGAGTAGATTGGTCCTATCTCTTTGTTTCTGGCCAGCAATGATTTAGTTGGGCATACAACTGAGGCAAATGTGCCGAGCCATGCCTTCAAAAAGTACTATTTGCAATGCACTGGATATGTAATCTTTGATGTCTGAGTATTCAAAACCTGCACCATGCCACCTGGAATTTTGCTCTTATTTCTCTTATTTAGGTCAAATGTCAAATAAGTGCATATTTTACATACTTTATTTGAGAAATCATTATATCTTTATCAATTTTAGATGTTGAAAACAACAGACATGGTACCAAAATGAAGGTTAAACATCGGCCTTTAATTTGCATTTACTTCGTGTAAAATATATTATTTGCATATTCATGAATATTAATGAGAACATCCAAAAACAGTAAAAAAGTTAAAATAAAAATGTAACAATAACCCACGATGACACGTCTTCGTTAGTGTTGTTATTCAACAGATATAAATGACATCAAAATAAAGGATAGAGAGAATGCTACCGGAACAATTAATTGCAACACTATGCAGTCATACCAGCTACGTATTATGCACAAGCATGCACAGGTGGATTGGGGAAAATGAACATCTAAATAAGATTGTCAGTTCTATTTTAAGTAACTAATAACTTCACTATATTTGTATTGATATTTGCTGGGTTGGCACAATTACCATCATAGCAGACAAATACTGGTATGCAGATTAAAACTGCTTTGAAACTTTTACAGCGAATAGATTTGCATTTGGTTTTGCACCCACTTGTTTCATGCAAGCATAAGGTGCAGTTGGTAACCATTTCCAAACAACTTATAAGGGATCAGCACCATCTTGCTATGCGTTAGTATCAATAGCCTTGATTTATGTATCCATCAGCTCAAATCCATATATCTGCTTAATAGCTTGCTCTAGCAATGTGCAATGCCAGTGCATCTTTTGTTGATGGAAGCAGTTCAACTGTTGTCTTAACCTTAACAACTTGTGAAATTCTTGCATCATCAATGGATTCTCCATTGAAACCATACATCAAAGATACAAAACGTTTGTTTGTGCCTTGTCTAACCTTACAACTCTTTAAATATCCGAAACGAGATCGGGCATGTATACTATTTCTTCCAACAGGTCTTCTCTCTGATTCCAGTACAAGCAAAGGTTTAGTAGCATCCAGTTAATGCATGAAATCCCAAAATGACATCTTGAGATAACTACTGTTTTGATTTCTTTGAGGACCAAGCCATCATCCAGGCTTCAATGCCTAAATGCCAGGATGGTATATCACAGTACACGCAGTATATCATAATATTGACATTTGACAGATATCCGGCGATGCCCCTTTCTCTCAGCATCCAAGACATGCAAGACAATCCATGTATCCACTTCGTCATGATTTGATGGTAAATGGGACAGTTGTCTTGAATGCTGATATTCTAATGTACATGTATCTGTTTAATACTGCAGTACTTGTATACTACACCAAATCTTTGTTTGTATTTTATTCTTTCTTCTTCGTCTTCCTCTTCTTCTTATGCTTCTAAGTTTGGTGCTTGGCCGCTTTAAAGCAGGCATTCTCACACCATTGTGATATGTACATAGGCGAGGGAGAGTCCAACATGCAAATTAAAACACAAGTTAACACAGTACAAAGAGAAGAAAAGTACATGCCAGTTGAGATCCCAACCTGGAAAATTGGAAACTATTAGCACCCGATGTTCTTGTAGCTTGTTCCAGATGACGTTGATATCAGAGTAAAAGAAATATTCCCTCAGGAACTTGATCCTTCAGAACCATGTGGCCTCTTGTAAGTGCACCGTGAGGGCGTGAGAAGCGCGGGATCAACTGCAACAATCTCATCCATGAACCGATAGAGCATTGCGGCCTTTGCTTGTTTCTGCCTGTGTTTGTGACTTTCCTAATAAAGCGTGTTGAGCATAGCCCCAACGCTGCTTCTTCTGCAATAATCCAATATTTCAAATCGGGTAGCTCTACTTTGGACCACATCCACACGTTTGTCATGATCTTGGCGTGTAGGTCCCAAACAGAGGATATGTACTCAACCTGCAGACTGACCATGGCTTTGTTGACTTGGTTGAATATTGGCAGGGTCTAAGATTCCTGCTTAGAAATGTTGTGGATCAATTTATATTCTTTGTGATCATATCGACATGGGTTTTCCAAGACATGTTGGAAGACAATAAATAGTGTCCCAATGTATTTTACCTTCTTTGTCGTCTTCCGTCTTTTGCTATGGACAATATCAATGGTCTCTAAGTTTGTTCTCCTGTTGGTGATACGCAGGACCTAGGCTTTCTCTGCATTGAACCCAGTCTTTTCCCATTCCTGCAGGCTGTCGATGTTATTCCGGAAGAAGTCTGCATGTGCTAGTGACTTGGTACAAATGCGAGGCATCAGCAAAGAGTCGACAGGAAGAGCATAGGAATTCCATGAGGTCATTTTTGCAAGCGAGGAAAAGGAGAGTACTGAGAACGACACATTAGTGACCACCGGATGTTATCGGTGCTGACTCACAAGAAAAATGTTTTTAAGTGTGACATGTTAGATACATTCAAGCAGATAGTGGTGGAGCTTAAGAAGCAGGTGTCTGCATGACACTAGTCAAACGTTTTGGAAAATTCCAGCAATATTACGTCAATCTGATTAGACTGGTCCAGACCTGTCATTGACCATACTGGTATGGGCTGATGGTGCCATGGTACTCAAAAACCTCGCCAGGGTACTCTGTATGATGTATTCCAGGATCTTACATGTGACAGAAGTTAGGGACACATGTCAGTAGTTAGAAAGGGGTTACTCTTGACCCTTTTCTTGTAAATAGGATTGAAGTGCCAGTGGCTGAGGGCCCTAAACGATCAGAGCAAGAGCAGGAGCAAGTGAAACTGCCATATTTTTATGAACCTTGATAAGGTGGTGTCTGGACAGGTAGCTTTGTGGAGATTAAGGCCCTTAAGAAGCTTGCAGAGACCATTTATCTAGACATGAATAGGAAGGGCATCCAAATAAGAGTACTCTCAAAGGTCAGGAAGAAGACCTCATGTGTAAAGACAGAGGGGAACTAATACTTCAGTATTGTTACTTTGATTTGTGTATCAACATGGCTAATGTCATCACACTTCAGGTGGGTTACTCCTTAGCTGCCACACGTCTTGCTCCTAACAAAGGTGTAGGGCTTCTTACAGCTGGTGTATGTCACTAGGTCATTCACATGCCCACCACAAGCGTCTTTGCACTTCTTCCTTGCCTTGAGGGGTAGGCTTCCTTCGTAAAGGACAGCTATTTATGTCAGTTAGTAGAATGACATGCTTACTTATTCCGGGTATTGAGGTACAACTAGTGGTCGTTTGTGGCAATAACATATAGAGTGTTGTCATCACGGATAGGGAAGGATACTAATATCCAGCAGCACTGAGTATGTCTATGAGTTCATTGTTGAGTGAGAGTGGGTACCAGAATGGCCAGTAACTCTAAAAAATGGCCAATCAATATCCGGGGAGATTCATGTCCCCGCCAATGTAGAAAGGATTTTGTCATGGGTATTACTGGTGTAAGTAAATATTTCAGTTCATTATTTAAAGACACATCGCCATACTCACTAGCAGCAATAATTTTGTTTAAATCGCTAATGATACAGACAGCTAATATTAGACATAGTGTACACTCAAACAGACGAGGATTACACTGATACTAGGGCAATAAGAGGCTAAGCTTATAAGGTGTTTTATTATAATCTCTATACGATACATCTACGAGAAGGGGTAATATAACTTGTACATATTTGCATCAAAATTAAATGTATGATAATGTATTGTAAACGTATTTAAAACGATGTTTTTCAAACTTGCAACTATCACAGATCACTCAAATCTTCATGAAATGTGCCATTAATATTGCTGTACTTCCTATGGAGACATTGCCAATGAATGAAAGAGGAGGGCCCTACAATGATCGCATATTGTCAATAATAATATAAAACTTGGTATTTGTTATGCTCAATCATTATCATGAAGGTTGCCAATTTGCCATTTTCAGATTATATCGAAAAAATGCCACTGTGATACAAATGAACCGATTTCATCGATAATTATAGTTTTTGCTCTACATTATATTATTGACCTTTTCCGTTACATTTTCCGCGTTTTGCCGATGATCACCCGATCCCTCCATTGTTTATATAATAGCTTTTCTTGGAAGTGACCGGAGAAACGCGAATAGGGCGAACACTTCTGAAACTAAAACCCAACCCGAATGCAACTGGAGTAAAATTGGGATCGGCGATATCAAACAATTGGATGTTTAATCATTATAAACGGTAATTGGACGGGTTTTCTTGCAATATACTACTTTTTAGCATATAAACAAATGAGTTTTGTATATTTTAGGTGTTTTTGAAAGACTTCCCCTTTAAATGCAGAAAAGTACTGATATTATCGAAATTGCGGTTATTATATACTACAT
Organism: Azorinus chamasolen; assembly: GCA_963576725.1. Taxonomy (NCBI): domain Eukaryota; kingdom Metazoa; phylum Mollusca; class Bivalvia; order Cardiida; family Solecurtidae; genus Azorinus; species Azorinus chamasolen. The sequence goes on from OY755240.1 coordinate 7,178,588, forward strand.
AGAGATTTATTACATGTTTGCACTCACGTGACCTTTGACCTAATGTCTAACCTTCACAGAGAGGGTTTGGGCAGTGGCGTGGACCAGAACCACACATAATAAGCATTAGGCAACACAATTATGGTATTCAACATTTCTACTAAAAATGCCAGGGACCTCGAAAAATAAGCGACTTTTTACACTACGGATTCCTAACTAATCTGGCGGCTGGCATATTCCTGAACTGATGATTCCTTTTCTCAACACAATCGGCAAGTAACGCTAGATAAATACAATACGAGGGAGGTAGAATGAGTCTATAAGAAATGTCTATGGTGAAAAAGATTGTGAGTATTAAAATGGTTGACACTTTATCTAAAAGCTTTATAAGCTCCAATAGAGCTCTAATCTAAGAGCATTACCTTTGCTGGTGGTCGATTTGTCATCTTCAGATTTATAATTAATACTTAAATTAACTTCTCGATGGCTATATATTGAGACGCTCAGAATATTTAAGTTCTTCTTTAACAGATTTTTCTTTATTTCTGTTCATTGTTTAAACATTTTTACTTGCGGGCGAGAATATGGTATGAAGTTTCTTGGTCCCATTAACCCATTTGTGCCCATGATCCCATGTATGGGAAATAGGCAAACAGTGTAGACTCATATTACGGCGTCTGATCATAGTATACACTGTTTGCTGATAGCAATACAAAACAAAACGAAAATGAAAATTCATACCTGGCATCCCTCAGATAAAAATTGACTAATCCAATATATAAGCATGGAAGAATCCACTGAACGCAAATGGGTTAACTCTTACTCCAAGATACGATGAATATCAATTAGCTGCAAATTTGTTATGGGATATGAAAAGAGTGGAGTTTAGTCAACACTGGAACTGTAGAAGTTCATAAACAGACAGAGCAGACCCTGTCCAGACGGCTCCTACAGAAGACGTTTGACCTGGGTTTACCCTGTAATGTTGTTAAAAGACGTACCTAACGTAGCATTAGACCAATAATACTTTATGTTCGACGATTCAGAACCCCCTTTGTTTATAATACAATAACAGAGTCAAGTCGCACGTAGTTTGCCAGAGAAGTGCATAACGTAATGCGCAAATCCTGTACGACTATCCCCGTTCAGTGCAAGTAGTATTTGGAACATTTCACTCCAGTAGTCACATCATTGTTGTCGTTTATACGAGTAAATAAATAAGACTAAACTTATACGATGTGCTATGAATATTAAATCGTCTTTTGATATTATGGCAAAATATAAAGGTATTAGAATCAGAGTGTACACAGTAGAGCAAATTTATTATGATTCTAATACTACCATTAGTTTGAAATCTAAAGTTCGTTTTATCACAGAGCTAGACTGGATTAAAAAATTACAAACAACTTTCCCTTTGGGTTTGAATGACAACATTTACCAAAGTGGTAATATATCTAAAGATCGTTACATCGATATTTTCTCAATATTTTCAATTAGAAAACGTAAAAACCGATCACATGGTAAGCGTAGAAATGGTAATATTAAGCGCATATTACGTCTTAATATGTCTGTTCATGATTTACCTTTCTTTGATGCTCTGATACCTACATTTTATCCTAAAGAACTCAAATTGAAGAAAGCTAACCCGTCCGACAATTATGCAGCGTTTCTTGATCTAGACCTTAAAATTGATAATGGAATGATTTCTTCTAAAATATATGATAAAAGAGATGCTTTTGATTTTAATATTGTAAAGTTCCCTCATCTTGACGGAGATGTTCCCCGTGCCCCATCTTACCGGGGTTTATATATCCCAACTTATTCGTTTTGCTAGAGCTTGTTCATCTATTGACGATTTTAACAGTCGAAATCTCATTTTAACTGAAAAGCTGCTTAAGCAAGGATATAGATACCATAAACTAAGGAAAACATTCTCTAAATTTTACTATCGAAATCTCTCACTTATTGGCATGTACCAATGTAATCTCAAGGCGCTTCTGCTACACAGTATTTCACTTCCTGAACTAACTTTATGGTGAAGTGAAATTATTGGACATTTTCCCATTATCTCACTTTGTTCATCATATATGTTAAAACATTCATTACAAAGGGATATGATCCTATAGTGCTACAACATACAAACTGCATGTTGGGTTGTCAACCCTTTTACAGTTGGCAATCACGCTTGCCTCTTTGCATGTACGCCGACAAGAAATGTTTAGTACTCTATAAAGGCGACCTCATAAATCCAGAAACGGAAGGAAAACGTCGGATATCTCGTTGTTTTCGTACCCTTTATTACGTTTCTACAGTTACTCTGTTTGCAGCTCAATCATTGAGTACACTAGCGATAGGTGGATACAGTTTGTTCACTTGAATGTTTACGTTATACATGCAATTTACCAATGTATTTGCCATCGCGGTTGTTGTAGTCGGAGAGGGGATACGTTTTTTAACACTGTTTGTCTTTTAGGGTGGGAATGGAATAAGTGTGATGTTGGGCACCCAAAAACCGGTTAACCCCCAGTGACGTTTGTCACTGACCGTTCCAAGGCGACGCTTCCATCTTCCACCTATTGTATGTTTGTTTTGTCTTTGTGTGTCTCTTGATGATTTTATAGTTATGAACATTTGCTGTTTCCTTGTGTTGCTGTTCTGGCGGCTGTTTGTTCTGTATGTGGTGTTTCCTGCTTGACTCATTTTTGTACTTTTACATACTATTCTTAAAGAAACTGGCAAACATGCTATGCTTTCTTGTTTATCATCTTTGCCATTTTCTTGTATTCGGTCCATTGACGAGGAGGCTGATAAATTGTTATCAAAACAATTATACAAAGTTACACACAGCATGTTCTTTGTCCTCATATTGATAAAGAATCTGAACATAAAAGGCATTTTCTTAAACTTAAATTCATAAATAAAGGTATCGATTTTATTGACATTCAAGGTATATTTCGTGATAAGAATGTAATCGATACTATTCCTAAAATTTTCATAAATTCTGAATCACCTATCTGTTATAAATACAATAAACCAATAAGGAACGTTATTTTTAACTACAATAAAATTGTATCTGACTTAAATATTGATGCCAATACCCCTACTTCTTGAAACTGTAGTACTTCAAGCTTTTACTATAAACCAGTTGGTCACGCCATTACTGGTAATTTTAATATTATTAAAGATCAACGTCTCAGGACCCTCCTTACTAAAGGACCCAAATATAGATTACCTTCCCTTATTGATTTTGACATTTGTCGTACTCATATTGCTGAATCTATTCAAGAATTCTGCATCAAATGGTGTCGACGAGAACATACTGATGTAAATGCCCTTTCGGTTTGAAAACAAATTGTGTTTGACAGTATTGATACACGTTTTGCTTTTTACAAATCTAATTACCATCTATTGCCAGCTCGACCTAGAATTACATTTCGATATCTGAAGAAAAACATTTCGAATTTTCATTCTAATTTTGTTTTTGTTCCTGCTGACAAGGCATCAAATAATGTAATAATTATGTGAAGATTGTATTATGTTGATGTTTTGAAGAAGGCATAAACTGGTTCATAAACATATATTACAGTGCAAACCCCTGAAAAATATATAGTCACAGAACATGTAAACATGTGCAATACTTTTTTGTCTAATCCTAACGTGAAACAACATAAATGTTTTACTATGTACTGGATTTCTTAGCTACATAAAAATCCGTATAAAGCGCGTTTTATTGCTAATTCTGAAGGGAGGTGATCCCCCGAGAGCAAAAATTGCAACACAAAAAGAGAAAACTAGTTGTTGTACTACTACTAAACTATCTAAACGTTTAACGCCGTGTCTTACTACTATCAAAGAACATGTTCAACGTTACTGTGATAAAATATATGACAATTCTTGTATCAATGTTTTTGGTCCATAAAAAACTCAAATGATAGTTTAACTAAACTTGAAAATGAACAGCACAACATTTCTTCATTGAGCGCTTACGATTTCTCTACACTATATACCACTCTACCTCACCATCTTATAAAGGATAAACTGATTAAATTAATAAAAAAACCTTTGCCAGAGAAAATAAAATGTTCATTGCTTGTAATGTTCAACGTTCATTCTTTTCGAATTCTGAAGTTGAAAATTACACAATGTGGACTTGCCTTGATGTTTGTAGATCTTTAACATTTCTTTTAGATAACATATTTCGTCATGTTGTTGGTATACCTATGGGAACAAATTGTGCCCCTCTTGTTGCAGATTTGTTGTTCTATTGCTATGAGAGGGATTTCATTCTTAGCTTAAAACCTGATACACAATCTGACATTGTTAGTGCTTTTAATAAAACGTCTAGGTATTTAAACGATATTTTGATTTTGGATAATCCTTATTTTGAAAAAAAATGATTTCTTCTATTTACCCAAAAGAACTTACTTCAAACAAAGCGAACCGATCTGACATTCAGGCTTTCTTTTTAGATTTGAAGCTTTCCACCACTAAGGATAAAGTTTCGTCTAAAATATACGATAAAAGGGAAGATTTCGATTTCAAAATTGTTAATTATCCTCCTTTAGATGGAGATCTTCCCCGGTCTACATCTTATGGGATTACATTTCTCAACTTATTCGCTTTGCCCGAGTCTGTTCTTCGCTAGAAGATGTTAATAGTCGTAATTTAGTTATAACTCACAAGCGTTTTAAGCAAGGCTACAGATATCATAAAATTCGGAAACTTTTTTCAAAATTGTATTATCGAAATTTACCCCTTATTAGTAAATATAACTGCAATTTACGGACGTTACTGCAACAAGGTATTTCTCATCCAGATTTCTATGGTGATGTTATCTACAAACTTAGGAAAATTCGCGGTCATATCCATTTTCACGATTTGTTTATCAAACGCATTAAAACGTTTAGGAAGAAAGGATACGATCCTATTATATTGCAGCACGCTGCATGTGTGGTTATCGATCCCTTTACAGTCTGTCGCTACGCTTTCCTCTTTGCTTGCACGATGACAGGCCGATGACAGGCCTCTATGATGGTATACTCTTAAACCCAGAAATGGAATGAGCTTATCAGACTCATGTATTACCTTTTCCCTGTCGTGACCTTAACGGCTTCCCTGCAGTTGTTCTGTCTTCAGCAAAGTCATTGAGTACATATTTGACGGACGTTCACAGTTGTTATGCTATGTTTTACATTTTGTACTGTGATATCTGTCTTCTATGTTGTGGGGAAGTCCGGCGGGGATACCTTTATTTACAATGTTTGTTTAGCTAGGGTGACTTTGAGATAAGTGTGAGGTTATGACGTCCGTAAAACGGTTTAAACCCCCAGTGGTGATTTTGCTACTGACCGTGCCAATGCGGTTCTCTCTTTGGCACCCTTAATTTTGTTTGTCTTGTGTATTTGTGCTTGTGTTTTGTTCATGTTTGTCTCTGGTGCTCGTGTATTTGTTGGTGTTTTCTGTGTTCTTCTCGTGTGTGTGCGTGTGTTTGGTTGTGTGTGTGTGACATGTTGTCTATTGATGTGTTGATGGTGATTGTGTCTTGTATGTGACTTTCTACTGTATGTATGTATTAGTATAAATTGCTATGCTTTCTGTAGGTGTTTTGGTGATAGTGGCGTTTTGTGTGTAGCGTTTCCTGCTTGATTTTACTGCTTTTTAATTTATCGAAGTACTATTTCGTTTTTGTCGTACCCTTACTGTCGTACAGTTACTCTGTTTGCAGCTTAATCATTGAGTACACTAGCGATAGGTGGATACAGTTTGTTCACTTAAATGTTTTCATTATACATGCACTTTACTACTGTATTTGCCGTCGCGGTTGATGTAGATTAGTCGGAGAGGGGATACGTTTATTTACACTGTTTGTCTTTTAGGGTGGGGATGGAATAAGTGTGAGGTTGGGCGCCCATAAACCGGTTTAACCCCCAAGTGACTTTTGTCACTGACCGTTCCAAGGCGGTACTTCCATATTCCCCCTATTGTATTTTTTTTTGTCTTTGTGCGTCTCTTGATGTTTTTATAGTTATGTACATTTGCTGTTTCCTTGTGTTGCTGTTCGGACTGTTTGTTCTGTATGTGGTGTTTCCTGCATGACTCATTTATTTGTACTTTTGAAATATCATCCAAATATCGCAAAGTATCTTTGAACTCTTTTATGACATCTTCCTGTGAGTGTGGCTTCCCCAGTGGTGTTTTTGCTGCTGACCGTGCCAAGGCGGTACTCTCTTTGTCACCCTTCCTTTTGTTTGCCTTGCGTCTTTGTGCTTGTGGTTTGTTCATGTTGTGGAACGTTTGTCCCTGTTTCTTGTGTGTCTTTTGGTGTTTTCTGTGTTCATTTCGTGTGTGTGTGTGTGTGCGTGTGCGTTTGGGTGTGTGGTTGTGTGTGTGTGTGTGTCATGCTGTCTATCGGTGTTTTGGTGGTGGTTGCGTCTTGCATGTGGCTTTGCCTGCTTGACTTTACTACTTTTCCATTTAAACTTAACATGAAATATCGCTCATAGCAGTACAAAAACAAATCGGCGACGAGTGGTGCACCATTCGTACCCATAAGAATACCTGACGGTATATAGCATTCCCATAACTTACGAATTCAGAAGAAAGGTTAGTGATTCGCAAACGTCTTAGCAACACCAAGTGGTGTAATATTTCATTGGGTCGTCAGTAAAGAAAGCCTTTTCATCATTACATGCCAGGAATAATGTTTTTTCTCTGGCGAATATTTCCTGGATTAAGCTAGTAAGTTTATCTTTAATTAAATCATGAGGAAGGGTTGTGTACACAGTAGAAAAATCATATGTGCTTAAAGTGGATGCACGAAACCTCTTGTTCTTTATTTGTCCAAGAATTCCGAAGAGTTTTTAATAGATCAGAAGACATGTTTGTGAGAATTTGCAACAAGAGTGTCAGTGGGCACAATATACGCCCGTCGAGGTTTTGTTCAACATAAACTGGGGTTAACGTATTTGCTAAATTCAAATTCTAAGTCCAATTTCGCGACCATGTTCCAAGGTTGTAAATAGGCATACTTTAACAAAAAACCTTAACCAAAAATTCTAAATTAAGAAGTGCCATAATTGTGTCTAAATGCTTGAGATGAAGATGAAGCTTCTGATGGTGAACAAATGCTTCAAGTTTAAAAGCTTTATCTGAAAGGATTATGTAAATAAGTGGACTTTAACCAAAACCTTAACCAAAAATTCCAAGCTAAAAAGCGTCATAATTATGTCAAAATGTTAGACAGAGTTATGTACTCTTGCCTACAGGTGAAGCTTGTGATGGTGAACAAATGTTTCAAGTTTAAAAGCTTTATCTGAAAGGATTATGTAAATAAGTGGACTTTAACCAAAACCTTAACCAAAAATTCCAAGCTAAAAAGCGTCATAATTATGTCAAAATGTTAGACAGAGTTATGTACTCTTGCCTACAGGTGAAGCTTGTGATGGTGAACAAGTGTTCCAAGTTTAAAAGCTAAATCTAAAAGGGTTATGTAAATAAGTGGACTTTAACCAAAACCTTAACCAAAATTTCTAAGTTAAAAGGGGGCATAATTCTGTCAAAATGTTAGACAGAGTTACGTACTCTTGCCTACAGGTAAAGCTTGTGATGGGGAACAAGTGTTCCAAGGTTAAAAGCTTTATCTCAAAGGGTTATGTAAATAAATGGACTTTAACAAAGCCTTAACCAAAACTTCTAAGTTAAAAAGGGGAATGATCCTATCAAACTGCTTGACAGAGTCATGTACTATTGTCTACAGGTGAAGATTGTGATGGTGAACAAGTGTTCCAAGTTTAAAAGCTTTATCTCAAAGGGTTATGTAAATAAATGGACTTTAACAAAGCCTTAACCAAAAATTCTAAGTTAAAAAAGGGCATAATTCGGTCAAAATGCTTGACAGAGTTATTTTCTCTTGCCTACAGGTGAGGGTTGTGACGGTGAACAAGTGTTCCAAGTTTAAAAGCTTTATCACAAAGGGTTATGTAAATAAGTGGACTTGTTCCACATAAATTGAGGTTAACATTTTTGCTTAACGCAAATGTTAAACGCAAATTCTAAGTCCAATTAAGTGACATTGACCTTGGATAAACGAGCCGGGACATGGCAGGCTACTGTAGCATGTCTAGATAAACATTGTGGTTAAATTTGGGAAGGATCCACCAAGCGGAACTTGAGTTAGAGATGTTACCGACAGACAGACCGGTTAACATTTTTGCTAAACGCAAATTCTAAGTCCAATTGTGTGACATTAACCTTGGATAAATAAACCGGGACTCGGCAGGCAACTGTAGCATGTCTAGATAAACATTGTGGTTAAACTTGAGAAACATCCACCAAGCGGAACTTGAGTTAGAGATGTTACAGACGGACAGACGGACAGACAGCCAGACGGACATACGGACAGACGGACAGACAGCGCCATTCCATAATACGTCCCGTTTTTTCAAACGGGCGTATAAAAAGTCTTATCACAATAGAAGTACAAACATGAGTCATGCAGGAAACACCACATACAGAACAGCTGCCCGAACAGCAACACAATGAAACAGCAAAAGTACATATCTATAAAAACATCAAGAGACGCACAAAGACAAAACCAATATACAATAGGGGAAGATGGAAGTACCGCCTTGGAACGGTCAGTGAAAAAAGTCACTGGTGGGGGGGGGGGGTAAACCGGTTTTTGGGCGCCCGACCTCACACTTATTCCATCCCCACCCTAAAAGACAAACAGTGTAAATAAACGTATCCCCTCTCCGACTAATCTACAACAACCACGATGGCAAATACAGTGGTGATAAAGTGCATGTATAACGAAAACATTTAAGTGAACAAACTATAGCTAGTGTACTCAATGATTGAGCTGCAAACAGAGTTACTGTAGAAAAGTAATAAAGGGTACGACAAAAACGAAATAGTACAGATATCCGACGTTCTCCTTCAGTTTCTGGATTGAAGAGGTCGCCTTCATAGAGTACTAAACCTTTCTTGTCGGCGTACATGCAAAGAGGCAAGCGTGATTGCTAACTGTAAAACGGTTGACAACCAAACATGCAATTTGTATGTTGTAGTACTATAGGATCATATCCCTTTTTATTGATATGTCCAATAATTGTACGAAGTTTGTAAATCACATCACCATAAAATTCAGGATGTGAAATACCGTGTCGCAGAAGCGCCTTGAGATTACATTGATACTTCATATTTAGTACTCTATGAAAGCGACCTTTTAAATCCGCCGACAAGAAATGTTTAGTATAAAACGACCTCTTCAATCCAGAAACGGAAGGAGGGTATCTGTACTATTTCGTTTTTGTCGTACCCCTTATTACTTTTCTACAATTACTCTGATTGCAGCTGAATCATTGAGTACACTAGCCAAAGATGGTGCAGTTTGTTTCACTTAAATGTTGTAGATTAGTCGGAGAGGGGATACGGTGTTTTACACTGTTCGTCTTTTAGGGAGGGGATGGAATAAGTGTGAGGGTGGGCACCCCTAAACTGGTTTAAACCCCAGTGACTTTTGTCACTAACCGTTCCAAGGCGATACTTCCATCTTCCCCTATTGTATGTCTGTTTAGTCTTTGTGCGTCTCTTTGTGTTTTGGTTATGTATGTACATTTGCTGTTTTTTTGTGCTGCTGTTCGGGTGGCTTTTTGTGTCGTATGTGGTGTGTCCTCACTGTCCTGCATGACTCATATTTGTACTTTTATGTAGTTCAGTAACCAACAATTCCGATAAAATATATGTCCCGATAAGTTGCGTAAGTTTAAACGTTTTCAAAAATAACGTTTTCATTTCACCATGTTTAGCCGATTCTAAAGACTGGTCACAAAATAGAGTGTGGAGGAGAAATGGCGATGTCAGTTTTTGAGTACGCACCTTTATCTGTAGCTCTTGATAACATGCCCAGATACTGGGCACAGTGCAAAACAGTATTACAGATGAATCTAAAGAATAATCTCAAATGGTCGTTTGCTGACATTTACGACAATGAATGACAGAACATTCCATATGTTAATACTTTAATATTTACTTAGTTGACACAACCTTTGACATATTTGCAAACAGCACAGACCTTGCGTAGATGGCCCTTGAGTAGAAACTGTCCAATCATGGTCTGCACTGTTTGCTTATATCATATATATATCTAACTCCATACTGTTTATCATGTTATCCGGAAACATTTACTCGCAAAACGTGAAGTGTAAGATAACAAATCCATTATATTGTTTACTATTTGTGAAATTTACGGTTGTATATTTTACATTCATCGCAACCGCTCGTTCGAGGCAGATACAAACAGATATGCAGACACACACAAAGATAGATACACATGTACATGCATACAGACATACAGGCATATATACAGACAGAAATACGGCAAAACAAGCATATAAAGACAGACGAACAGACACAATCAGGCATACAAAAATACCTTAAAATATATTGTCGGAAAAACAGTCAGAACGACAGACAGATATACAGAGAGGCACACATAAGATAGTCATATATAGAGAGATGCATACAAAAAGACAGACAGATATACAGAGATGCATAAAAAAGAGAGACTATATACTAACATAAATACCGAAAGACAGTGTGACGTACAGAGAGGCAAATAGGATGACACATACAGGCATACTGAACGACAGACAGATATTTAAGACATGCATACACAAAGGCAGATAGATGACAGGCATGCACAACAATAGGCATAAGTACATAGAAATAGAACCTGAAATACCATACTCGGAGATGTGGATCGTAGGAATAAAACGGTACCAACCTTCCTTCTCCGAATCCGTATCAAACGGAGCGAACTCTTCTTAAATTTCAAAACGACATCATTCAATCCTTTGATAAAAACGAAATTACAATTCTGGTCATGCTTAACTTATCGGCTGCATTTGACACTATCGACCAAGGGACTTTACTAAAACGACTGGACAAAGACTTCAGGGTCCATGCTTATAAAGCTTTTAGTTGAGTCTGAGTTTCGTTCTCAAACTTTTGATTGGTCAGAGTTGAGTTCTCAAGCTTTTGATTGGTCAGATTTGAGCCAGAGGCTCAAATCTGACCAATCAAAAGCTTGAGAACGTACTCAGACTCAACTAAAAGCTTTATAAGCATGGACCCAGAATCATTGGGAAATCTCTTGAGTGGATAAGCTCCTATCTGAATGATCGCTATCAAATAGTCTCAGTAGATGGAGAACTGTCAATCCAAGTTAGCATGAAATATAGCGTGCCACAGGGATCGGTCCTAGGACCAGCGCTCTACATCATGTACACAGAACCGGTTGGTTCAATTATCGCGAATTGAGAACTGTATCAAAGAAATAGTCTCTTGGGAGCACCAGAACATGCTAGAGCTCAGTAATGACAAAACGTAGGTCATCCTGTTTCGTACAAAAGAAAACAGAAGTACCGTCAGATATTAATGTGAAAGTAGGACCCTCTACTATCAAAACATCTCTGTGTATAAAAATATCGTTGCATGCCTCGATTTACAAATGGATATGACATCACATGTCAATTCCGTGTGTGGATCTACTTATGCACAGCTTCGACAAATAGGCCATATACTCATGCGGTTCGTTCTGGTTAGTCACTCCATGTTTACTGAATATCTATTGAATATCTTTCATTGACCTGATGGACAATCATGCGGTTCCTTCCAGTTAGTGGATTCATATTCACCGTAAATCTATTGCATATCTTTCATTGACTGGAAAGACAATCATGCGGTGCCTTCTGGTTAGTAATATCGTATCTATTGTATATTGGCTGTATATCTCTCATTGACGGAATAGACAGTAATGCGGTTCCTTCCGGCTAGTAATTTTATATATATTGTATATCTATTGTATACCTTTCATTGCCTGCATAGATAATCATGTAGTTTGTTCCGGTTATTGATTTCATTCACATGAAGCGCTTTAGAACGCACATATCATGTGTGAAAAGAGTGCTATATAAATGTGGTATAGTAATAGTACTACTATTACTACTACTACTAATAATAAATGTCGTCAAACGATTCTTTTAAAAACGTGATACACATAAATCAGCAACTTGGATAAAGTATAATGCCTTTGACACGACATTGCCACTACATCATGTAAAACGAGAGTATGATAATACCCTCATGATCAAAGTTTCACAAGCTATATTTCGATTGCCGCCTAAATCACACTTTTAACATATTGTTTCAGTGTATAATAATTCCGTAGTTTTCGCAAATGTGTATTGGTAGATCCATTGAAAGACGGAGGGTGAGACAGTCAGAGACAGACAGACAGAAAGACAGACAGACAGTCTGATAGATAGATAGATAGATAAATATATAGATTATAGATAGATAGATAGATACAAAGATAGATGGATGGATAGATAAATAGATACATAGATACATAAATAGGCATACAGAAATACAGACATATAGGCAGATGTACCGAACGACAGAGCTATTTACAGACAGATACACAGAAAGACAGACTAACATGCAAAAAACGGTATATGTACATACAAATAGAGCCTCAAATATCAGATATGGATCTCAGGAGTAAAAATGCATCAACCTTTCCACTGCGGTTCCTCGTAGCCTGTAAAACGTGATACAAATAAATCAGTAACTCGAATATTGTAGAACGTCCAGAATACGACATTGCAACGATATTATGTCTATCTTTATGTATGCCTTTGTTGACATTTCGGCTGTATGTTCCACATGCATCGCCACCATCCGTTGGATGAAGATAAGACGCATATCGTACAAACTGCACACAGAAAGGCAGAGAGATATACGAACATCCACATAGAAATACAGACATATACACATTCAGACATACACATAGACGCATATACAAACATGCATACACAAGACAGACATACATATAGACATGAATTCAGAAAGACAGCCAGATATGTATGAAAATCGCGTCGGTATAAGTAATATTTATAATTTTGCAAATAAAGTAATTAACAAAAACATGTTTTAATTGAAGACAAATGCCTTACAATTCGTTTTGGTATCAGTCCCAAAAGCTTAGATATAATGACATTATAACCTTTACCCTCTGTCGATGTCCAGACGGACGGTCGCCATGGAGCCGATAGAAATGCCCATAGCAGAAATCAGTTTTTTATGGAAACACGTTGGATTTCCATTCAGCAGACCCTTCCACACTACATGGTACTTGTGGAAAAAAGTCAGATGCGACGAGCATGGTAACCCTATCTGACTGCCGGAGTAATACAGACTATGTATGTATGTATGGAAGGATGTATGGATGGATGGATAGATAGATAAAGTGGTATATAGTAAGTCAGAGAGATATGCATAGAAATAGCTTTTGCTTTGTTACTTACTGATATTTTCTTCAAAGTCCTCCCAAGCGTCCGCTGAAATGATAATATCAAACGACAAGAAAATAAAACAACACTGAGGAAGAAGTACGGGGCGACATTGTAAAGAAGCCACACCAGCACTTAACAACCTGCTGTTGTGAAGTAAATATAGTATGAAAGTGGGAGATCCTTCAAAAGCAAAAGTAGCAATTCCAGAAAGAAAATTGCAGACTCGGTTTTTTGAGTCATTCATGAGTAGACCACCTACGCCCCTAGCACCGGCTTAAGAAGTATCCAATTTTCAAAACAAATAACATTTAAACTAATGATCCCGAAGGACCAGAAAATATAACAACACTGAGAATATACTTTGAAACTTGAAACAGACGGCATGGTTTGCAAACGAAATTTATTGACGACAAAAGAGTTATAGGGTTGAAGGAAGATCGGAATAAATATAAGACGAATTACTTAAGAGAGTCGCTGTGAATAAAATACTTTTAAAATTTGAATCTGATGCAGTTTGCAAATACTTAGGATTTGGTCAAGCTTTTGAGAAATCCTTAACCGGATGGATCCAAATGGTTTGCAAATGTTAGTTAGATCGAACTCACCCAGAAAGGTGTTATTCCACAGGTGTACAAATGTGCATTCTGGACTCATTTTCGCAACAAAAAAATCTAAATAGTTCTGCTTATTTGTTGTGATATGTTTACTTACATAACAAAAATGGTCAATTTTATTTTCAAAGAAGGGCGCAGAAGTGTGAAGTTTGAAAACAAATCTCTCTGTATAATCTTTTCAAGCAAAGATCTATACAGTTAAACCTCTATACAACGACCACTAAATTGTATTAATTAATTGGTATTTATGGTAGGTGGTTGCTTAAAGCAAGGTGAAAGTAAAACAGAACGCTCCTATAGGAGCGTTCTGTTTTACTTTCAGCTTGCTTTAAGCATCCACCTGCCTTTCACACAAAATACTTGATGTAATTTAGTGGTCGTTATAGAGAGGTTTTACTGTAATTCAATTTATATTTATTATTATTATTATTACTGAAACACATGTTCAAATATACAGTCCATAAGTTTTCATTTTCAGAACAAGGATGTTATACATTTGATTTATTGTTATCAGATTTGCCACTGTAGTATTACTGTAAGTAATATGGTTGAATTTCAACGTATCATTTACAGTCATTTTAAGTTCAACCATATTCTATGATACCAGACAGGCGTCCTTCACTCTAAGACCGAAATCATAGAGTCTCAACCATATCCACTGTCCCCGAACCATCAACAAGCGTGCGCAGTAACGTGCCAGTTGCTTGAATGATGGTGTGGATCCAGTTAATTGGTGGGTCCTGGGAAGAACTCTAGATGCAAAAATAGTTAAGATAAGTTGGAAAAGTGTTTCATAGCTCGTACGTGCAGACAATGTAAAGCCTAGAAATTATATATTAAATATTGAATATATTGGAGCGTTATAGAAGTTGGTGGTCCATTATTTGAACCAATGACAATATTTTCGGAGAATCAGCCTCTGAGAAAACGGTGCATGAATAATGTGACACGTGTATACCCAGATCAGTGGCCTCGTTGGAAATGTGTTGTTTGGTACCGGCTGCAATATTGTTATTTATTGTTAGACTCGGTTGAAAATTTTCCATGTCTCAGCGCAGTAAACAATTAACTGTCATGTCGAACACTGGCAAATGTGTAGTTTAGTGGCAATCGAGGATTTCACTATTGCCGGACCGACACAGGTTTAATTACAACATATCAAACATAATCAGAAAACGCTTATTAGACGTGAAACTAATTAATGAAGCAGAATCAATACCAACATACATTAGCATTTTAATTAGATACATATCTCCGTTCTAGTCCAGTTTTGCAATAGATCCATCATTGGTGTGTATGGTGTAGCGACAACTTTTAATATTTAACAGATATATAGGTAATGTATATCAAAGTGTCAACGTCATTGCATTTATTATATACGAGGTTTTTAACATAAATATTTTGTTTTTATCGTTAGCCTTACTCAAAACGTATTGAACTTCGTATGCAAAACGTAAGCGAAGTTTGTCTTAATCAGAATATCAAACACTGACAGCACTGAAAAGTGCCGACAGGGCTATACCTGTTATATATCAAATTAGCTCAACTGAGCACGAATGTCAAATAATGTACATTTTATACATGTCGTCATGCGTCGTCGGTTGTCCATATTGTAAATATGTAACGTCACTTCTTAAACACTTGGTTACATTATGATCAAATCTGGAAAACAAATTCAGCTTTAGGTACGCTTTCATTTTCGTTAAATGCCATGGTAACCAGAATTAAATATCTTTGCTTGGTCCATTTTGATTTATTAAAAAACATAGCCGCTATTGGTGAGGCTAATTTCCATTAAATGGCAATTGTGGGAATCTAAAAACATTACGTCTATGAAACCACTGGGAATGTTTCATTACAAAAGCTTGCAGGAATGATTCTTAGGTGTCATCTGTATGAGACTTAAACTATGGAAACTCAAATACTTAGGTAACCAATGCAGATACTTAAATATGCAATAAATTAGACATTAAGATGACTGTTACAGATATATAACCCGTTCTCCATAGACACGCCTTTGAAAACATAGTAAACACAGATCAAATGTCGTCTCTTGTGGATCTGATGTGTTCATTTATTAGTTAACCTGGTTAGGATTCGTACGCTTCTGCAATAGCCAGTTAAACCTTCTTGTTTCCATATGACATTCTCTAAATTTAGCTGTATATATGCAAAATGCTATTATTTCTTACATGGTTATTGATGGCTTAGAATAAATATGATACTTGGATAATTCTCCATTTGCTATACTTTTCATGTTACAGTTAGCCTACGATTCAATTTTAACCACTGTACTACTGCGCTATTAAAATAGCATTAAATCGTAGACAGAAAATCACTGGTGTTCTATACATATCTTTAAATACAGACATGGCTGTTAAATAATTGATATAAAATAAAGTAATGCAATGAAATGTAGATTTAGATTTATTCTCAACCTGTTCTGGCACCCCTTGCTCTTCATTGTTTCCTGCATCTACTAATTCCACATTGATGTCAGTGTGACAATTAACCTCGACTTCAGTATTGTCTTCAACAACTACTGTCTCCACTTCTTGCACCTCCTGTGGTTCCAAATGAGTAGCTGATTCTGAATGGTGGGCGTCCCCACTAAGATATGCTATTGCGGCATACTCATCATCAGATCCTTCTGACTCTTCAGTGACGTCACTACTTTTCTCCTTAGTTACATCTGATTTCTTTATGGATGGGGAAGGCTTATTATTCCTTGGTCTAGGAACTGGTGTTTTCTTTCCCACATCAGTTGATTCTCGTATCAAGAGCAAATGATTCCTATGTAGGGTTCTGGTCCTACCATCCGGTGCCTGTACCTTGAAAACTGGTATGTTTTCAATGGGTTGTTCCACTACTTTGTACTCGCCACTCTCAAACTTATCCTGTATCTTGTGCTTACCTTCGTGAGCCAATATCTTAACAAGGACAATATCACCTAAACTGATCTTGCTAGACCTAACTTTCCTATCATAATAACTCTTCTGTTTCTCTCTGGCCTTCTCTGCATAACTACTGACTGTATTTCTGGCAAATGTAAGTCTTTTCTTTAGTTGACTTATGAAACTTGCCTCAGTGACAATTTGCTCGTCGTCGGAAGTGGCAGACTCAAACAGTGCATCAATGGGTAAGCTTGCTTTCCTACCAAACATCAATTCGAACGGTGAATATTTGGTGGTTTCGTGTCTGGTACCGTTGTAGGCGTACACCAATGGGGCAATATATTTCTTCCAGTCACTCTTCTTATCTGCATCTAGGGTACCAAGCATATTCAATAATGTGCGGTTGAATCTTTCGCAAGTTCCATTGCCACTGGGATGAAACGGAGTTGTTCTAGACTTTTCAATATTGAAGATCTTACAAAGTTCCTTTATAACTTGGGACTCAAAATTTCGTCCTTGGTCAGAATGTATCCTGGTTGGAACTCCATAATGTAAAATAAAGTGTTCATAGAATATCTCTGCAGTTGTCTTTGCTGTTTGGTTTTTGGTTGGAATCGCTAAGGCCAATTTTGTAAAGTGGTCTGTGATCACAAGTATATTTCCAAACCCTTTGCTTGGTTCCAAAGTAAGAAAGTCCATGCAGACCAACTCTAGAGGATGTGTGGTAACTATGTTGACCAATGGAGCTCTTGTATTAGTATCCGACTTCCTTCTTACACAGTTTTTGCATTTTTTGATCCAATGCTCACAATGCGATGACATTCCTGGCCAAAAGAAACGCTCTCGTAAAAGTGACATGGTCATATCCCTACCAGGGTGACCAATTTCATTATGTAGACCTTCCAATGCTCTTTTCCTATAGACCTCAGGTAAAACTAGTTGCATAACTTTTTCATCGTGGTCAACTACTTCTCTATATAGAACTCCTCTGACGACTTTAAGTCGGTGAAAGTTATTTTTCATTGCATGATCTTCACTGGTGTAATATCCCCCTGGTAATTGCTTATCTATTGCTCCTCTAAGCCACTTCCCGATAACTATATCCTCTCTTTGGTTCTTTCTGATTTCCCTCAATTCTATCTGTGAAAGATGGGATCCAGATGTTTCTATGGCTTCTATGATATTGATTGAAGCTGTTGGCAATGCTTCTATATATGAAACCAGTTGAATACCACTGCAGATGGCTCTAACGGTCTCATTGTCCAATTTAACCATTTCACCCATTTCACCATCTGTCACCTTTTCATGGTGATATCTGGACAGTGCATCTGCATCTGTATTGCGCAAGCCTGCTCTATATAATATATCAAAGTTGTATCCTGCTGAAGCTGAAACCCACCGTTGCCCTGTTGCATCCAGTTTGGCAGAAGTAAGAATATGTGTCAATGGGTTATTGTCTGTGTATACAACGAAATGATTGCCTGTAAGGTAGTCACTAAATTTATCAGTTACAGCCCATTTTAAGCAAAGGAATTCCAACTTGAAAGCTGGGTAGTTTTTCTCTGATCTTGACAAACTTCTACTTGCATATGTTATTACTTTCTTATGCACACCGTGCGTTTGATACAGTACTGCTCCAAGTCCAATGTTACTAGCATCCACATGTATTTCAAAGGGAAGGGTAAAATCTGGATATGCCAGTATAGGTGGCCTTACCAAAATATCTTTCAGCTTTTCAAAAGTTTCTTGCTCTCTACTTGTCCATTTCCATGTTTTCTGTTGAGGTTTACTATTCTTTTTTCCAACTGTTGGCGGAAGAAGTTCATTTAGTGGTCTGGTAAGTTTAGAAAAATCTTTGATGAAACGTCGATAATATCCAGCAAAGGCTAAGAATGAGCGTAATTCGTCTGCATTTGTTGGAGTTGGCCAATTTCTAACTTTCTCCATTTTGTCGGGATCTGTTTCTACACCCTGCTCACTGACTATATGTCCAAGGAATTTAACTCTCTTCTGTAGAAAGAAACACTTCTCAGCAGCCAATTTCAACTTGCACTCGTGCAATCTGGTCAAAACAATATCAAGTCTCTCCAGATGTTGCTCAAAGCTTTCAGCAAATATTATCAAGTCATCCAGATAGATAACACAGATTTTCATGTTTAATTCTCCTAGACATTCCTCCATTAAACGTTGATATGTAGCTGGGCTGTTCGATAAACCAAAAGGCATCCGAATATATTCAAAGAATCCTAGAGGTCCTACTGTGAAAGCTGTTCTCTCCCTATGCCCTTCCTCCATGGTTACCTGATGATAGCCACTCTTCATGTCTATGACGCTAAAATATTTCGAGCCATTCAAACAATCAAAAACTGCCTCAATGCGTGGCAATGCGTAAGCATCCTTAACTGTTCTATTATTCAGCATTCTGTAGTCCACACACATGCGTAATTTACCGTTCTTCTTCCTAACTAATACTATGTTGGAAGCCCAAGGTGATTTCGACTTTTGGATAACTCCAGCTGCAAGCAGTTGTTCCATGTGTTGCCTAACTTCGTCTATCATTGCTGGCGGAATTCTGCGATGGCGTTGTTTAAAATGTGTATCATTCACAAGGTCAATTCTGTGTTTGATCATTTGGCAATCCCCAATGTCATCATCTCCATTTGAAAATATATGCTCATGTTTCTTTAAAAGTTCCTTCAACTGTGCAGTTTCCTTTTCATTCAACCTGGACTCAATATGAATTTCTTCGAAGATCTTTTGATGAAAACTCTGTCTTTCCATTTTATCAAAAACTGAGTGGTCAACAGTGACTGGCTGAACTTCACAAAGGACAGCTTTAGGCGATATGGAAATAGCCTGGGCTGTTACATTGGATATATTCACCAAAACTTCTCCATTTTTCCTGTATTTATATTGTGTGACAGCTGGAGTAATATCAATAAATTCTGGCAAGTTTGACTCCTCACTTTCCTGTAGAATAGCTGTAGTATCATAAAAATTCAATTTCTTATCCGTATATCCCTTAATATCAACTGATTGATTTGGTCCTATGACAACTTTTGCTGGTTCAGCTGACCTTACAATGGCTATTCTGTCCTTGTTTCTTCTAAGCTCCCTCAGTTGACTTCCATC
Source organism: Azorinus chamasolen (assembly GCA_963576725.1). NCBI lineage: Eukaryota > Metazoa > Mollusca > Bivalvia > Cardiida > Solecurtidae > Azorinus > Azorinus chamasolen. The sequence continues at coordinate 7,198,565 of OY755240.1, forward strand.
GGCGCACTCTACATTTATAATATCTTTAAGTGGCTGAATGTCCAAATGCTTCAAATTACTATCATAAAATGTTTTGCTGATTGTAGAGATGCAGCTACCGCTATCTATCAATGCTGTCGTTGCTATACCATTGATACTAACATCTGCTTCTGTAGCATGTCCAACTAATTCGGGATCTTGTGTCTCGCGTTTGCCTTGGTTTGATCCCCCAACTGAGGCACTAACTAGTTTGGGCAATCACGAATCATGTGTTCTTCACTTTCACATTTGAAGCATCTAGGCCTCATGGTTGTTCCAGCTGTCGGCCTCCTGTATCTTCCGGCTCCACGACTCCTTCCCTGATCCCTTCGATAACCTCTCGAAACTCCACGGTCACCCCTATATGACCCTCTGTAGTTATGATTCCCGTTTCCTTGATAGCTATAACGTCCATAGCCAGCGTCAGACACATTTACATGTCTTGATTCTTCTTTCTCCCTTTCTAACCTATTAATCCTAGCATTTAATTGCTCTAACAAACTCTTTACTTCTCCCAATTCACTTTTGTCTTCAGTTCGTGTGACAGAATGGCACTTCGTTGTATGTGCTGTTGCAGCTTTCTGAGCATTACTCTCTATTTTCTTTAATTCAACGTTGAACGTTCCATAATCTGCCACAGTCTCATATTTATAAGTTGCTAATTGCATCAATTCAGGTCTTAAACCTTCAAATAAAACCGTTTTGAGTGCAGCTTCATTGGTACGAGCTATTTCATTCATCTGTACCGCTTGAGCAAAAATATCCTCCACTCTGGAAGCAAACGATGAAACACTTTCATCTTCATTCTGAGTGCAAGCATAAAAACGCCTAAGCACAGTTGCACCAGATTCAATAGTACCATAATCTGTTTGAAAATTCTTCAGTACCATCCGTAAGGTGGCATCTGAACCGAGGTTTCTCAACTTATCAGCTGCATCGCCTTTGCAAGAATTGCGAATAGCTGTTAATATCTGATCTTCTGAATGTTTACCCGCCTTAATAAGACATTCAACTTGATACAACCAAGTCAGATAGCTAACCTCACCCTTATTAGCTTCCCCAAAGAACTGATATATCTTAGGTGTATTTATTGTATGAGGTATAACTGGATCTTCCTTCTTAAGTTGAGAGACATAATACTTCATGTATTGCTCCAGATCCTCTGGATTTTCAAACTTTGGTGGCTTTATTTTTAAGTGTTGCATAAGCTCAACCATTTTTAACTCATCATCCGTTACTGTGTCTCTAGTAACAGCTTCTGTTGGCTCCATGATTAACCCTCAGTAATGAATAGTTTATAGTTATACTACTATACAGTTTCTCCAACTTATCACAGGTTTCAGATCTCACTGGTTTGCAATAACTCACAATTCAACCAATACTACTTGTAAAATAGTAAGAATTTAAAAAAAATTAGTTTACAACTTATATTCATTTCAATGCTTTCAATCAATAGGGAAAATGCTATATTCACACTATAAGCAAGCACTTAACTATATCTGCATGCACTATATACCCTTTCTGTCATATATGATTGGATGATCTGGATCTACTTTGACACTTGATTACATATGTATACTATCTCACTACGCACTAATACTTTAAGTCTGAGAACAAACTCAATTCCCTAGATAAGTCAATGTAATAGTATAATGAATAAGGCAGAGTCACATTATACTAATCAAAGGTCAAGGTTAAACTAATTGACACGAAGTTGACGCGACAATGCACTATTACTGCGAAGTAATTCAAACTACTGTATATATTTCTATGTGTTTGTGTACACAGCGAAGAACTATGTAGAAATGTGGATAAAGAAGACCTTTAGCTAAAAAGATATTGGTTAGAGAAAATTAAGAGAATACTAAGTTAAAAACGATGATATGATTTACTTACAATCATGTCTCAGCAAGTTTCTTGCAAGCAGGCGCTCGCGTTTGCCATTTTTAAGTCTTTGTAGTTTGTCCTTAAGAGACGAAGAGCTTCCTTTCAACGAGGCTGCGCAGCAAAAGCCCAACATGACCAGGAAACCCGAATAGACAAACACGTACATGTACTTCATTGTTGCTGTGAGGAACTCGGCTTCAGAATACTAGACGTCGTTCAACGCTGCGTATTTATGTACAACCTATAACGTTTGATATTGACAATTTTAAGATTAGCCAATTGAGGCATTGCATGAGGTTTGGCCTAGTAGAAAGTCTTTTTCGGTCCCGCAACATGTTTATGGTCAAATTATTCACTCAAATGAGAAAATGTTGTTCAGCTCGTTTGTTTCTAACCTTATACATCATGATTATTGGTGCGAGAAATAATAACAGCATTTTTATACAGTGCTCCCTCCCTACAACGGCCCTCTCAATAACGATTCCCTCCTTAGAACAACACATGTCACTGTTTCCCAAACAACAAGGCTCAGAAACAACCTTTTTTCCATAGTATTTTCTGTATGCCTCCATCAAACCCTATGTTGTGACCACTCTTTAGAATTGTCACTTTGTGACGATTCTAAAGAGTGGTCACAACATAGGGTTTGATTGAGGCATAACGGTTTTAGTTCTCGAAATACACCTTATCTGTGGATCTGCAAACAAGCTAATTATGTTTGATTTTCCCTCCCTATAACAACTCCCTCTGAACAACACATACAATCGTCGTATCCCAAAGGGTGTCGTTGTAGAGAGGGAGCACTGTAGTGGTATATGAACACACACGGTGTTGGCCATGTCGGACAACGTAGAATCAGATCTATCTTTTTATAGCAAAGTACAAACCCTGCTCTGGGTCCACTCTGTTTGCAAATGACTTACAAATCGATGGAGTAAGGGGTTAAACATTCACTCATTTATTCTCATATTATTTAATGAAACCTTGTCAAGATATTACGTTTGAACCTAACAATTTGTCAAATTGAAGCTACACAGCTTGTATAAACCATTGACATTGGTGGTTTCAGGAGCTCTCTGATCTGGGTATACACTCTTTGTCATTGTCCTTTTTCGGGACGCTTGCACTAATGGTTTAGATTACTGGGGTCTGAGATGGATCTATATTAGTTACCTAAAAGTATAGCAAAACTCATTTGAAGCGGTCCTATACTCGTCTAAACCACACATTTAACCCCTACACCTGGCTCGTTAAGAGAGCACCGGGCAAATGGCGATTAGTTCGAGGTTTTTAACCATTTCTTTCATATAAAGCACCTTTTCATGCCTGTCAACAAAGATGACCCAGAACAGACGCTGAGTAATTTAACTTCGAACTAGGATCAACACTGCGCGACACATCACTTACCTTTTAGATAAAAATTCGAAGGAGTGTCCACTTTTTACACGACATTGTTTGCGAACGAAATTTATCAACAACAAAAGGGTTATAGGGATTGAATGTAATTTCTACTGTTAATACAAAACAAAATCGAACAAAACAAGACTCATTGCTAACGACAGTCGTTGTGAATAAAATACGTTCTCTTCAAATGTGAATCTGATGCAATTGGGAATACTTCGGATTCGGTCAAGCTTTACGAAATCATTAACCGGGTGGATCCAAATGGTGTGCAAATGTTAATGGAAAAGTAGTAAAGTCAAGCAGGCAAAGCCACATGCAAGACGCAACCACCACCAATACACCGATAGACAGCATGACACACACACACACACAACCACACACCCAAACGCACACGCACATACACACACACGAAATGAACACAGAAAACACCAAAAGACACACAAGAACCAGGGACAAACGTTCCACAACATGAACAAACCACAAGCACAAAGACGCAATGCAAACAAAAGGAAGGGTGACAAAGAGAGTACCGCCTTGGCACGGTCAGCAGCAAAAACACCACTGGGGGTTTAAACCGGTTTACGGACGTCCTAACCTCACACTTCTCTCAAAGTCACCCTAGCTTTACAAATATTGTAAATAAAGGTATCCCCGCTGGACTTACCCACAACATAGACCACGGTGAACACAGGACAACATGTAAAACATAGCATAATAACTGTGACAATCCGTCAAATATGTACTCAATGACTTTGCTGAAGTCAGAGCACCTGCAGGTAAGCCGTTAAGGGCACGACAGGGAAAAAATAATACATGAGTCTGGTAAGCTCCTCCTGTATCCAAGTTTAAGAGTATACCATCATAGAGTACTACCCTCGGCCTGTCATCGCGCAAGCAAAGAGGGAAGCGTAGCTACCGACTGTAAAAGGGTCGATAACCAAACATGCAGTGTGTTGCAATATAATAGGATCATAACCTTTCTTTTTAAATTTTTTAATGCGTTTTATAAACAAATCATGAAAATGGATATGACCCCGAATTTTCCTAAGTTTGTAGATAACATCCCCATAAAATTCTGGTTGAGAAATGCCTTGTCGCAGTAACGTCCGTAGATTGCAATTATATTTACTAATGAGAGGTAAATTTCGATAATAAAATTTAGAAAAGGTTTTCCGAAGTTTGTGATATCTGTAACCTTGCTTAAGAAGTTTATCAGTTATAACTAAATTACGTCTGTTAAAATCTTCAAGCAAAGAACAGGCTCGGGCAAACCTAATAAGTTGAGAAATATAAACACCATAAGATGTAGAACGTGGCACATCCCCATCTAGAAAAGGATAATTAACAATTTTAAAATTAAAATCTTCTCTTTTATCATATACTTTGGACGAAACTTTATCATTTGTAATTGAAAGATTCAAATCTAGAAATGAAGCATTAATGTCAGATTGATTAGCTTTGTTTAAAGACAGTTCTTTTGGGTAGATTGAAGAAACCATAGTATCAAAATAAGGATTATCTAAATTCAAAATATCGTCTAAATACCTTGAAGTTTTATTAAAAGCATTAACAATATCGGTCTGTGTATCAGGTTTTAAGCTAAGCATAAAATCCCTCTCGTAGCAATACAAAAACAAATCTGCAACAAGAGGGGCACAATTTGTACCCATGGGTATACCAACAACTTGACGATATATGGTATCTCCATAACGCACAAATATATTATCTAAAAGAAAGGTAAGAGATCTACAAACATCAAGGCAAGTCCACATTGTGTAATGTTCAACTTCTGAATTCGAAAAGAATGAACGTTGAACATTACAAGCAATGAACATTTTGTTTTCTCTGGCAAAGGTTTTTTCTATTAATTTAATAAGTCTATCCTTTATAAGATGGTGAGGTAGAGTAGTATAGAGTGTAGAGAAATCATAAGAGCTCAGTAAAGAAATGTTATACTGTTCATTTTCAAGTTTTGTTAAAACATCATTTGAATTTAAGTCATATAGCGAATAACGAGTTTAAAAGAGACATTGCACATGTGTTTGACGTCATATATTTTGGTACAATTGTAATTATATTTCTATTCTGAAAGCATTGTTATAAATAGGTGCAAAATTAAATTGCCGAATTTTGTTAAATTATCAACAAAATGATACTCAATCATTGAGTACACTAGCGATAGGTGGATACAGTTTGTTCACTTAAATGTTTTCGTTATACATGCACTTTACCACTGTATTTGCCGTCGCGGTTGTTGTAGATTAGTCGGAGAGGGGATACGTTTATTTACACTGTTTGTCTTTTAGGGTGGGGATGGAATAAGTGTGAGGTTGGGCGCCCATAAACCGGTTTACCCCCCCCCCCAGTGACTTTTGTCACTGACCGTTGCAAGGCGGTGCTTTCATCTTACCCCTATTGTGTGTTTGTTTTGTCTTTGTGCGTCTCTTGTTGTTTTTATAGTTATGTACATTTGCTGTTTCCTTGTGTTGCTGTTCGGGCGACTGTTTGTTCTGTATGTGGTGTTTCCTGCATGACTCATTTTTGTACTTTTACTGTTAAAAGTTAATAAATGCCCCAGTCTGTAGTAGGTCTCGTGCGTGATTGTTTAATGCCTATTTACACAAATTAGGACAAACCAGTGTCACAATGTTAATCCCTCCTTTTGCAAACATGAACAGGGCTGCGTTTTGTTTCTCGTTTGAGAATTGCGATTGCCAAGTTGTTGTTTTAAATTGCCAAGTGTCCATATTTGTTATTATTATTATTATTATTATTATACCATATTTATATAGCGCTCTTTTTACACAGGACACGTGCGTTCAAGATCGCTTTACCTGTATGACTAACCGGAACGAACCACATGGTTATCCATAAAGCCAATGAAATAAAAACAACAGATAAACACTATACAGTAAAACCTCTCTATAACGATCACTTAATTTTGTTAATTAGTTGGTATTTTGGGCATGTGGTTGCTTAAAGCTATAGGAGCGTTCTGTTTTACTTTCACATTGCTTTAAGCATCCACCTGCCTTTACCACAAGATACTTGATGTAATTTAGTGGTCGTTATAGAGAGGTTTAACTGTATATGAAATCACTGGCCGGAAGGAACCGACTGATTGTTTACCCCGTCAATGAAAGATATGAAATAAATATACAATGAATATGAAATCACTAACCGGAAGGAACCGCTTGATTGTCTATCCGGTCAATGATATATATTCAATAGATATAACATAGATATGAAATCACTAACCAGTAGGAACCGCGTGACTGTCTATCCGGCCAATGAATGATATACAATAGATATACAGTAGATATGGAATCAATAACCTTGCCCTTGTTGTTTTGTTTGCCGTACTGTTCATGCTATTTTGAAACCATGCCTATGCTGTCATAACATTGTCATCAAGGATAATGACTTAACTGTTTCCCTGGCTACTAATCATCTAAGAAACTAATACATCATAGATATTAATTAGCTCAACTTTTGTAATGGCTATAATTATGTGCACAATATATTTTGGTATTTGTAGAAACAAACTGTAGACTGATCTATTATAAGTTCATAGGCAAACAGGGCAGCTCCTAATCACAGGGTTCTTAAAGGAACTTTCTGATCTGGATCTTCTTTCATTGCAAAGACCTGTGAGGAAATTCGTTAAATAATACTTACAAGCAGCAATGCGTTTAGTCACAGTTCATAGGCACAAAATGTCTTGTATTTTTATATTTGAATAGCAACTTATATAGCATTTGTGAAGTTAAGATGGCCTCTTGATGACTTATCTGGTCCAAATAAGTCTGAGGTACTGCTTACCGCATCAAATCCGTCCCAGCAATGCCCCGTAATAAATGGACATTTTCCGTTGCATATTCATGTCAGAAATAATCACATTTTGAATATTTGTGACTGAATTCTTAAAATGCCATATGTACACAGGATATTTTGGTATTGGTTTAGAACCTATATGTAGTCATATCTATTATAATGCCATAATTAAGCAGAGCTTACCAAGATCGGACGGGTCGTATAGGAACCTCTGATATTGGTCTACTCATTTGCAGAAGGGTAAAAAGGCATTTGTATACTGGACAGGGTTAATACATGTACCGAATTGATTCATCAATACAATGATTGATGACTGACCACTCCACTTTGCACTATGTTCCTTACTTTGCTTATTAACACTATATTAGTTAATACGCCAGTACCCCACCTCTAATAACTTTTTGGTGAAATCCGTGTGTTTGATTGGTTGAATTATGTCAGTTGATCGTAGAGTAAAACTGATACACGGTCACTAGAAATTCAATACAAAGTCAGTAGAAATCCAATACACGGTCAGTAGCTAGGTTACTTCCCCTGCCATCGTAGAGCCCAAATTTGAGGTAATGGCTGCACGGTGTTTTTGTCAGCAAATGGTTACTTAGTAAATTAGATTTTATTTTAAAGTTCAATACATAGCGAATTTTTGTTTTAGATTTTTTTAGTTTCAATTTCGGTTAGCTCGATTGGACTGTGCAGAATTGGTATTGGGCCGAATTGACACGGTAGAGATACAGTAAGTTGTCGTTAGTTTGTTTACAAATATGGCAAAACGCTTTGCTTCCTTGGATGTGGACGAGAATGAGAAAAAGAAGCAACATTGAGCACTGATATACAATAGACTTTCATCGGTGGGGTAAATTCGTTACATAGTCATGTAATGACCGGGTACGGGAGAATACCTGGTACGTAAATGAAGCCTCGCCGGGTATAACATTTACTAACCAAGTATCTTCCCGTACCCGGTAACTACATGACTATGTAACTAAAATACAGATCGTTACCTTTCAAAAGAGTAGAGCAGGTGTCAAACTGTCATTGGGGATAATCAAGAAACCATAAAACAACGTCAACAGTAACTACGAAACAGAAATATTATATAGACTGTTTTGCAATGCATTCGTCTTTCAAAGGTGCTTAGTGATATGATATTGAAACGTAAGTCCCAGTCCTGTGCCGACGAAACCTCAAGAAAGAAAACCCATGAAACTTTGAGTTTAAGAAAGGCAACTCAAAGTTAAATCGCTGAGCTGAAATCTCAACTTGCATTTTAAGACGGGATATTATTGAAACGTGAACTCACAAAGAATTGATTATGACAGAATAAAGAATTTAGAAAAAGAAACTAGTGCCATCATATTATACTCATCGGTTGTAAAACGAACATCTACAAAAGCACCCAAAAGTGACAATCAACCAAATAGTATCATCTCAACTCAAAACTCGTGTTCGACAGACATAAAGGTCAATTAATTCGGAAAACAGAACAAGGACGAAATGAATCTCTATCGAGCAAACAAACTGATACACAAGCCTCAAACAAACAGCAACAGATTGTACTAGACAATTTTCTACGGTGTACATTAAACCAAAATCTATAACATCGAATTCATTTGCAAATATCTATTCAGATCATAAGTGTAAGTAAGCGATTGAAAGGCAAAAACAAACAGCAAGACGGACAACACAACAGCCTATGAAAAGCAGATTTGAAGGTAATTGCGAACCACAATTACGCAAAATAGATCGAAGTGCATACGCAAACAGTCAGTAAACCTTATTTGAATGTGTCAGCTCAACGCGTACAACTAAGTAATATGTAGGAGGCGTAACTTCTTACTCTAACCGTGTAGGGTTGAACCAGTTCTTGCTAGACAATGGAGTGAAAGGGTTTTCATCGTGTTTCTCCTTTCATCGTAAAGGTTTGATTCGATTGTTCAGTATGATCTCTGAACACGGCATCTCGTTTGGAAACCCAGATGTAATTGCATCTGAGATTAAGAGGCACTTGTCAGCACTATTCATACAAAGACAAAATGATGAGCGTTTTTTTTTTAAATATCTTTACTCACATGTGAACTGTACAACTGATGAGTTTTTAAAGGCGGACTTTTTCGGAGACAGCTTGGAACTAGCAGCATCAAAGAGATTTCAAATGCTGGTAAAAGCCTGACGTGCAGAAATGCCCTCAGAAATGACGGCATAGTAAAGGAATATATCTTGTTTGGATGGAAAAGTAGTAAAGTCAAGCAGGCAAAGCCACATGCAAGACGCAACCACCACTAAAACACCGATAGACAGCATGACACACACACACACACAACCACACACACACACACACACACACACACACACACACACACACACACACACACACACACACACACACACACACACACACACACACACACACACACACACACACACACACACACACACACACACACACACACACACACACACACACACACACACACACACACACACACACACACACACACACACACACACACACACACACACACACACACACACACACACACACACACACACACACACACACACACACACACACACACACACACACACACACACACACACACACACACACACACACACACACACACACACACACACACACACACACACACACACACACACACACACACACACACACACACACACACACACACACACACACACACACACACACACACACGAAATGAACACTGAAAACACCAAAAGACACATAAAAAACAGGGACAAACGTTCCACAACATGAACAAACCACAAGCACAAAGACGCAAGGCAAACAAAAGGAAGGGTGACAAAGAGAGTACCGCCTTGGCACGGTCAGCAGCAAAAACACCACTGGGGGTTTAAACCGGTTTACGGACGTACTAACCTCACACTTCTCTCAAAGTCACCCTAGCTTTACAAATATTGTAAATAAAGGTATCCCCGCTGGACTTACCCACAACATAGACGACGGTGAACACAGGACAACATGTAAAGCATAGCATAATAACTGTGACAATCCGTCAAATATGTACTCAATGACTTTGCTGAAGTCAGAGCACCTGTAGGTAAGCCGTTAAGGGCACGACAGAGAAAAAATAATACATGAGTCTGGTAAGCTCCTCCTGTATCCAAGTTTAAGAGTATACCATCATAGAGTACTACCCTCGGCCTGTCATCGCGCAAGCAAAGAGGGAACCCATATTCTTATTAATTAAATAAGTGTATGCTAAAACAATGTACTAACATAGTTTTAAAATTGGCGTTATTGTTCTAATTCTGTAAGAGGGAAAGCCAAAGCACTGTGTGAGTAGCTATAGACCGGTTGCTTTATTGTCAATTATTCATAAACTATTCGAATCTATTTTAAAGTCACGTCTTGAAAATAAAGTATTATTTGATACTATTTCATTTCCAAGTATTCACCATACTATATCCTCAAAAATGCCTAGGATCCTTGACTGTGTTTTTCAGTCTGCAAGAAACTATTTGGCATAATAGGGAACACTGTAATGACACATATGCTGCAAGCATGGACGCTGCTTCCGCTTTTGATGGAGTCTGTCATTATGGGTTGCTTTATTAAATGCTAGAATTTAACATCAGTGGCCCTCTGTTAGTCTGATAAATCAATGCAAATAGACACCTTACAAGTACAGTATTGGTAAAGGGAATTTTATCAGACCCACCCCAAGTTGTACAAGGCATCAGACAAGGGGGCGTGTTTATCCTTAAAAGGCTACGTTCACCCCACCGATTGTCTTTACACATCGTTTTTATGATACAGGATCCGAGATTAAAAATCTTCCAAGAATGACTCTGATGCCATTCTAAAGTATCTGATTGGCAAGGGTTTCAGCAGGCTAAGAATCTGACTAATCATATGCTTGCAAGTAATCTAAGACTCAAGCAAAAAGTAGAGCAATTGAATACATCGTTTATTTTGAAAAGGAAGTCAACAAACAGTTCATGCTAACAATTAACAGGCATTGCAATACTTTGCACAGTTCAATCTCATATAATCTTGGTATCTGTAGTCAGTACAGTATGACAGCTGGTAAATGGAGCAAGTCTGGACTTTGTCATAGCACTGGGCTGAAAATAATTTTTTTTACAGTTTTATTTAGCGAATCGGCAATACAATTGTATTCGGCAATTAACAATTGACTACAAAATGCCAAAAAATAAAATGGCGCGGACGTATGGTATATACAAGTAAATTACGCATGTATAACACAAAACACGTCAAGATCCATGCTTAACCCTTTCTTGCTGAATTTTAAAATACATTTCTCCTTCTTTACCCATGCCCTGTTGTGTAATTACATATATATTTACTGTGTACACGTATTGCGCTGTGCAATCACTGTTGTGGAGTGCACTGGTTGCACAATCAACTTGTAAATAGTGCAGACCCTGATGAGACAGCTCCTGCTGGAGCTGTCTCATCTGGGTCTTCACTATTTACAGGTAGGTATATTGACGCAAATACTATTTGGAGTCTGCTTACGTACTCCTAGAATCCGTTTACAGATATTCAAATGAAATCTATCTAGCTCATTAAAGTCATAGACACCCTTAATTACAGAAAGTAAACTATTGTACGCTTTAAGAGCTTGATCGGACAAGGTCTTAACTGCATGAATTAAGTTTCCGTTATGCGAGAAACGTATACCTAGGTAACAGAAATGATCCAATTATTTCGAGTTTGAGGACATTTCAATAAAGCTCACACTCATTTTGACATCCGCGTGTTTCAAAAATACATACTTTTGTCTCATTTTCATTTATTTTAAGACACCGTTTCGTTGAATGTTGATACAAATTGTCTAGTTGTTTTTGTAAGCTGTTTGGATATGCAGTAAACAAGTCTGTGTAATCGGCAAAAAGTAATAAGTAAATTGATGGCTATTCTATATCCTTTTATGTAAGACTGGTAATATCTATGGAATCAATATAGAAAAAACAAGCAGACAGAATAATTTTATAATTGTAAAGAATTATGACCTAAAATTGTGTAATACAGTAAAGCCTCTCTTACGGCCACTAAATTGTGTTCATTGTTTGGTACTTAGGGCAGGTGACCGCTTAAAGCAAGTTGAAAATAAAACAGACTTTCACCTTGCTTTGTGCAGTCGCCTGCCTTTAACACGAAATACTTGATGCAATTTAGTGGCTGTTATAGAGAGGGTTTACTGTATATGGTTTTATATTGATGTTGTAAAATCTAATCTAATGGCGGTTAAATACTAAATTTGTTTTGTTTTCACATACAAGGCTAGTTTCATTAACCTCTAGTCTGTTGGTAGTGAATTTTTGGTTACTTTTGTAGCTTGCTATCTCATCAATATCCAACATATTTTTGATTCCATAGAGACATTTTGTTTTCATTTTTATAAACAGGATAGACATGACGGAGTCGTGTGATCAGGGTTTGCTCTGATTAACTATATTATCATACATACTCCATCCTGAAGTTTCTATTATGGCTAAACATTCCAGTGTACATATACAACAATAAAAACTTATCGGTTTAATATTATTGACATTGAAGCACGGACGCTGATCAAACTACTCCTTTTGGAGCAGTTAACTATGGGACAGCATTATATCCTTAAGTCTGCCTATCTAGGATAAGGACGATATGTCTTATTTATGAATACAGTTTAACTTCGATATTTCGAATTTCAAGGGAGCATACACATTACTTCGAGATAACAGATGTACGAGTTATCCGATTTCTGATCTGGACAATTTCTGGAGTTCACAGATTAACCTGTAGGAGATTTCAGCATTACCTTAGACCTGCATTAGGCTGTCACGCGTGTTTCTAGTTATGCATAGTTATACATTTTGGACCGAACTATAAGTTCGAAATATCCGACGTTCGAGTTATCCAAGTTTGAGATATCGAAATTCAACTGTATACAGTACTAACCTGACGAGCTCCCTGTCGTAGAACCGGACGTCCCAAGTGTCCCTGGGAGGAAACAGAATACAGAAATGAGTTGAACCAAGGGGTACTATGAGTCACACTCGGAGAACCAATGTAGACCCAGATCAGAAGACATGCCTATGATTACATATCTGATCAAGGTATTCACTGTATGGAAATATGGAGAACAAAAACCACGTATTTTTTCTTAAATATTGATTCTCATCCGGATATGTACTGTTTGTCATGTTACAGTGTTTATGAGAAACATATTCCGGAACATTCACGGTAAGTATGAATCTTTTGAATTTCGAAAATGCACCTTTGAAATGATTAGCCTGTCTCTAGGCGCTGGCTACACGGCGTTTATAAACATCTTGAATCTAGACGAGATGTTGAGTATCAAGATCCAAACTATTTGACACCTAAATGCTTCAGGTACAAATCACAGCAGATCATGGTTTAAGCAAATATTGTTTTACTGCAAGAAAAGGTTTCAATGATAGTATTAACATTTAGCCTGCTATGAGACGATGGATGGATACGTATGCAAACAGTTTGGATTTGATCCAGATGAGACGCCGAGTAACTCGACGTCTCATCAGAATCCACACTATTTTACACCTGGTTGTATTTCGGTAGACAAATTGATTATAGCTTGAATTTTGAAAATGTAGTAGGTGAAAGTTTCTGTAAAAATAATCTGCTCAGCAGGCTAAAAATTAATATGTTGATCGTTCAAAAGCTATAGCTGGCACTAGATGTAAAACAATATGTACGACTACCTTTGCATACTGCGCAAGATTTTGCACAATAGAATCTGGCCCAGTCTGGTCTGGTTCTACAGTCTTTAACCTTGGAAGCACAGTCAGACAGTCTGTCCTCGCATGCCACTGTAATAAAACATACTATGCTTACCACATGGCAATGCGTACGCAGTTTCGTCGGTATATTTTCCGGAACGCGACGTACAGGGCCAACTGCAGTTGCAGAAACAGTTTGCATCCATGTGAGACGCCGAGTTACTCGGCCTCTCAACTGGACCCGTACTGTTTGACACACCTCTTACGTTTAAAGAAGAAATTAAAAGAAATTATTTGGCGCCAAAAGAACTAATATATATGCATAGAAAATGTTATCGATACTTCTGTAATATTTACGGGGGCATCCGTACTATTTATGGACATACTTGTATATTTACAGAATATAAACACGTTTTGTGCTATAAGCGCATCAAAAAGCATGAGTATATCAACCTATATTGAGAGTTTATCCATATTAGTAGGAGTTAAGTGACACTTTTACAAATAGGTCCAAACTGTTGAATGCATAACCATACATACTGTATTGTATCTCTAACTGGCAACATTATCGGCGGACAATCGGGAACAAGAACAATGTAAAACCTCGGAATCGTCATAATCACGTTAGTTCTTATAGTTGAGCGTTAAGTATGAATGCTCACATGATAAAACTCTGGGGCCAGTCTTCCGCATGGTCGTAAAACCAAACATACCACAATACCTTATCATTGACACAATATACTATTCGCAAAGCCAAAATTATCGAACATACTGGAGTGTATCGTACGATTATACCAGTTGCACAAGCTTTGTTTCGTAAAACGTAACAAAGATAATTACATGTAGTCGTGAATAAATATTTGGAGCGTTTGCATTAACCACACCAATTGAATAGTATACATACGAACTCATTGTTAACGAAAACCTTATAGAATACAATAGACTTGGAATACACAGCTAACCAAATCCATCATAGTGACGCCTTTGACGCCTCTGTAAAAGTCACTTTTTGAAACCATTGTGATAAATGGAGCATCCATAGGAGCAAATGCTCCATTTATCACAATGGTTTCAAAACTACACAATTCTAAAATGTCCCTTTTCTCTAGTAAATGCTCCTTTTCGGTAGATTTATTCAAAGAGCCTGGGTCTAAAACAGCCAGTGGGGAAATGAGTTAAACCTCTCTAATGCAATCGCTTACTGATTAAGCAGGTGTTTTTAACCTTTACGTAATGAATATTGGTGTAAGAAATAATGACTTAATGAATACCAATTAGCGGAATTTCTATAATGACATATGAACAAGTTTATATTCGACCATGACACAAACTATAGAAAAAGATTTATAGTTTATAAGTAAATAGAACAGACCCTGATGACACAGCTCCTGCAGGAGCCTTTGATCTGTGTCTACTCTGTTTGGAAGGAGTCTATACGCATTTTCTATTAGATAAAGGGTTAAAAGCGAGAACAGTTATAGAAAAAATATCCATGCATTGGGGTTTTTATGTGGTCGAGGGGTATTACTGGTTCAAAGACATAATAGTCAATCTTCTTTGAAAATAAACGGGTAACCCAGTAATTCATAGACGCAATTCATTTTGACGTACAGTTGAACTTCGATATCTCGAACTTCAAGAGACCATACAAATCAGTTCGAGATAACAGTGATCCGGGTCATCCGATATTAATCTGACCAATATCTCAAGTTCACACCTAAATGCAGGTCTAAAGTAACGCTGAGAGCTCCTGTATGAGCTTCCAGTATTACTTTAGAGCTGCATGAAGCTTTCCCATGTGTTTCTAGATATATGAAGTGATACATTTTAAAACAAGTCTGTATTGCATATATTTGAAGGACCCGAAGTTCGAGTTCTCCCGAAGTTCGAGTTATCCAAGTTCGAGATATCGAAGTTCAACTGTATTAACAAGGAAAGTAGACGAAGAGCAGGTGGTGTCATCAGGAGCTGTCTGATCTGCATTTGTTCTGTTACATGTAACTTATGAACTAATATAACTCCTATTCTACAGTTTGGTCATGTCCATTTTTGGAATATTCCTATGATCATGTCATTATGAAAACTCATTTAATGAACATTCATGGTGCATATTTCTTACATCATAAGGTCACCGGATTAACTCTTTCTCTGTTCTGTATTTAGGCCAAATTTAATTACCTACTGAATATTCATTAACAAAATAGGTATAAAGAAATATGGAAGGTGAAACATTATAGAGATGTTAGAAAGCAAAGAAACAGATCTATCATATTCTATTAGCAAACAGAGTAGACCCTGATCAGACTGCTCCTCTAGGAGCCGTCTGATCTGGGTCTACTCTGTTTGCAGGTGCGTGAAAACACGTTTATATGAGAGAAAGGGTTAACTCTTTCTCTACCAAATATTGTCGTCCACAAAATTTGACGGCTCTTCAGTTTTCTTTATTATTTTCGTTTTTACTAAAAAAACCACTGTAGCACACCCGACAGTTGGATTCTGAGGAGACACTTAATAATTACTCGGGTTCTCGCCTGGATCCAAACCGTTTGCATACGAAATCGCAGATACACAATTGGCAGTGAAAGAGGTAAAGGAAGATATATACTGTAGAAGGAAACTCAAAATCCCCAGACAGACTCAGATCAGGTTTTCTTCACTGCTGACAAGCCAATGACCGCTGTATAAATTGAAAGGAAAAAGAGTCAGGGTCTGCAATGAGTGTCATCCAAAATCCTTTGGAAAGTTTAAGCCTTTCATACTGGGGGGGGGGGGGGGCTTTACAGTTAAACAGTAGTGAAATGGTCAAGGTCCCGGCCTAACATGTGTACAGATATGAGAGTTTCCTTTTCCCCGTAGATCGGTTTTTGAAAATCAAGTGTTACATTTGCACGTGTTGCAAAACGTCGGGCAGTAGTAGGTGTCCCAGTCGTGGTTTTGTTTGTTCCAGCAATAGTCAGTTGAATAAGCGGCACAGTTAGGGATTTTATCCTCACACGTTGCTGAAAAATATGATTTCCATAGTATATTACTCTTAAATAAGCCTTTAACCCTTCCATCGCCAATGTCGCAAACATGCACCACGACAAATAGTGCAGCTCCAGATCAGACGCCACCTTTTCAACGCGGCATCTGATCAAAGACTTCACTTTTTGTTCTCAAACTCTATTTTTATATCTGTGCTTTATTCCTTTGAAATTTGCATTTATTTATCTTATTTCCTTATTTTACCGAATGAAAACATTGGTTTGCAGACGACAATAAGAATTTTGGCGCCGAAAGGTTTAACCTTTGCACTTCCAAAACCTATAGTCTACCCAAACTCTGATATGTTGTATTTTCACTTATATTCGGTTCCTTAACTCTTCGCTGCCAAATTTTGTCGTCTGCAAATTGTCTAGTTTTTAAATTTATTATTCATTCATTTTTGTTTCAAGAAACAGTTTGGATCCTGATGAGACGCTGAGTAACTCGGCGTCTCATCTGGATCAAGACTGTTTGCATAGGTAATCACAGATACGACATTGGCGGCGAAAGAGTTAATGCGTTTCTCTGGGTGCCAAACAGCGTGGATCCTGATGAGACATTGTGTTAATGGCAGATTGATAGAAGCATTTTGCAAATGTTAGCAAGTGACGTTTGACAGGATAAGGTTCAGGTGCTGCCTGTAAATATGTGATGACCTTTGAAAACAATGTTGATCCAGACGAGAAGATAAGTGACTCGGCATCTCGTAAGGATCCAACCGTTTGGGTGTGTATATTTGTAGTAGACGATACGTACATGTATATCGTAGATTTCAACCTGCAACTCCCAAATCCCACCTTTAACGCCTTGTCGAACAGATTAGATCTAGAGCATACATCTCCTGTATACATCTCCTGTATGAGATGTAGGATTAGGTTTTCCTTATGTGTTGCAACTCTGATTCTATATTGCCTTGGCGATATATTTCCTTTGCATATACTTTGATTCAAAAATTAAATTAATTAATAGATAGAGAGTTTCATGGATATTAAGAAAGCACAGTAGATTCACTCTAAACCGAAATTCTGGTAGAGAAGAATTAAGATACTTTTAGGCAGGTGGCTGCTTAATGCTGGGTGAAAGTCATGCAGAAAGCTCCTCTAGGAGCTTTCTGCATGACTTTGATCCTGCATTAAGCTGCCACCTGTCTCAAAGACCGATATTTATGCTACATTTAAGCTCTTGTTTAGAGTGTGGATTTACTTTATAGATTTAACTCTTCTCATACTAAGTACGACATGACTGACATTTGCAAATAGATTGGGTGCAGATGAAACTTCCAGTAACTAGCCGTCTCATCAGGACCCAAGCCCTTTGACCGTCTGTCAGTAGTTGCTGAAAAAAATATAACCACATGGATGTAAGTAGAAAGTATAACAGATAAAGGGTCCATTTTACTAAATAATAGCATATCAGGGACCCGTTTTACTATAGAGTATAACGGACTAGGGACCCGTGTTACCAAATACATGTACATGTAATAACAAATCAGGGATCCGTTTTACTAAATCATAACAGATAATGGGCCCGTTATACAAAATTATAACAGACTAGGGACCCGTTTTACTAAACTCATACAGATCCAGGGCCCGTTTTACTAAATTATAACAGATCAGGGCTCCGTTTTCCTACATTGTAACAGTTAATGGGCCAGTTTTACTAAATCATAACACATCAGAGGCCTGTTCTACTAAATTATAACATATCAGGAGCCCGTTTTACTAAATCATAACATATCAGGGGCCCAATTTATTAAATTGTAACAGATAAGGGGCCCGTTTTACTAACTTATAACATATCAGGGACCCATTTTACTAAATTATAACAGATCAAGGGACCGTTTTACTAAATTCTTCCAGATCACGGGACCGTTTTAATAAATGATAACAGATCAAAGTCTGGGTTTACAAACTTAATACAGACCAGGGGACCGTTTTACCAAATTATAACAGACCAAGCGCCCGTTTTACAAACTTATAACAGACAAGGGGCTCGTTTTACAAAATTATAACAGATCGGGGCCCGTTTTACTAAAGATCGTTCGACCAAACTTTTGTAAGTCTTAATGTTACGACAGTTGTTACCACTGGGGTAGCTAAAATTACTGTAGTGTACAGCAATAAAGGTTAGCTTAATTACCACACACTTTAATGCACAGCTAATATTACCACACCCTCTAGTGTACAACTAAAATTACACTCTAGTGTACAGCAATTAAGGTTAACTAAAATTACCACACACTCTAGACTAAGTGTACAGCTGAAATTACCACACAATCGAGTGTACAGCTAAAATTACCACACAATCGAGTGTACAGCTGAAATTACCACACAATCGAGTGTACAGCTAAAATTACCACACACTCGAGTGTACAGCTAAAATTACCACGAGCTCAAGTGTACGGCTAAAATTACCACACACTCTAGTGTACAGCTAAAATAACCACACACTCTAGTGTTCAGCTAAAATTACCACACACTCTAGTGTACAGCTAAAATTACCACACACTCTAGTGTTCAGCTAAAATTACCACACACTCTAGTGTACGGCAATGAAGATTTACTTTGTACGACAGAAAGTATCGTTCTAACATGCGAAGACTGCAACTTTCAATATGATCTTTAGTGAAACGAATCCAGTTATTAGTTTTCAGCTTAAAAATAATAAATACGAAACAAACAAACTGTACAGCACATACTTAAGGTTCTTTATTTATAAATAGTTTTAAGTGAATATGAGTTCATTCTGAAACATCTGAGTGGTCAGTGTGTTAGTTGAACTCCACACCTGATCAGTCAGATACTTCCTAATAAATGCAGAATCAAACTGATTTTGTATAGCCTTGTGGACAGATTTTCTCGATCTTGCTGTTTTTTACTAATTAAAGAGTCACTGATATGTGTATCATGCTAAAGTCGTACCTTAAATGATATTAACTATTGTGATATTAATTGGTTTTAACATGTTTCATAAATGTTCTTCATTGAATACTTTTGCACCACCAAAGCAAAATGTCTGACTTTAAAACTTACATGTACTGGGCAAGTTCGAAGTCGTCACTACCGTCGTCGACGTGGTTGCAGTTACCATTGCTAAAAGGTTAAATATTCTATTTTCAGTTTGAGAATACAGTAAAGCGCCACCTAGTGTGTTATAGCACGTGTGTGCTGCCACCTGTCTTTGGTGCTACAAAGCAATTGGTAATAAACGCCATTTGAAAGACTAGTTTTTTTTCACTGTACTTAATTTTCATTATCCAGGTAAGATCTGTTTCCATATAAAATAATATATATCTTATTCTACAGTTCCTTTCCGTAAAAAAAACTTGTGTTCATTTTTAACATTAACCCTTTCGCTGCCAAACTCTGTCGTCTGCTAACTTTGTCGTCTGCTACACATTTTCATTTTTTTTCCTTCATTTTTATTTAGAAAACGTAGTAACAGTAGCAAACAGTTTGGATCCTGATGAGACGCCGAGTTACTCGGCGTCTCATCTGGATCCAAACTGTTTGCATAGGTAATCACAGATCCGGCATTTGCAGCGAAAGGGTTAATCTAACAACAAATCATTAATATAAATTATTTTCTAAATGAATGTTCATAAGGTAATGGGTTAAGAAGCAGCGACTAAGGGTTGAACACTAGACATACAGTTGAACTTTGATATCTCGCACCTCAAGGAACCATACAATAAAGTTCTAGATAACAGAAGTTCGAGTCATCCGAAATCTAATCTAGACAATTTCTCAAGTTCGCAGCTAAATGCAGTTCGAAAGTAATGCTGAAAGCCCCTGTAGGAACTTTCATCATTACTTTCGACATGCATTAAACTATCAGATGTATGTCTAGATATGTGTTGTGAAACAGTATAGAACCATTCTGTATTGTTAAATTTGGAAGGACTGAACTTTATTGAACTTTATTCGAGTTCGAGATATCGAAGTAAACACTAATTAACCTTTCGCTTGCTGTTCACGTCAATATACCTACCTGTAAATAGTGAAGACCCAGATGAGACAGCTCCTGCAGGAGCTGTCTCATCAGGGTCTGCACTATTTACAAGTTGATTGTGCAACCAATGCACTCCACAGCAATGATTGCACAGCGAAGTACTCGTACACAGTGAAGATATATGTAATAATTATACAACAGGGCATGGGTAAAGAAGGAGAAATGTATTTTAAAATTCAGCAAGCGAAGGGTTAAATGTTGAATTTTACCTGTATGCTGGGGTGCTGTACTTGTAGATTGTTTGGTCACTGTGCTCATCGCGTGCTCTGTAAAATGTACGATAAAACCTCTCTATAGTGGCCAGCTGGCTAACTCTTTTCTGAAGAACAGTTATGCGTAACTGGTCATTTCATGAATATTCACTAAATTTAATATTATAATGTAAAACTTTCAATGTAATATTTTTGCTTTGACAAGAATATTAGATCTGTATAATTCCATCGGTAAATCATGATTAGACGGCTCCTGCATCGTTTGATCTGGGTCAACTCTGTTTGCAAAGGAGTGAATATAAGGGAACCGTTAAAAAACGTTGGGATTAATTAAAGCAGATGGCTACTAAATGCAGGAATAATGTAATATAGTAGCACGTTGAATACTTTTCGTCGTACATTATGCTACCACCTATTTGAAAGACCAGGACATAGACTATAGTTGGACTTCGATATCTCGAACTTCGGGATTACTCTTCCAAAACTACAGAATTGTTCTAAAATGTAAAAATATATATAGCTAGAAATATACGTGATAGCATAATGCGGGTTTAAAGTAATACTGAAAGCTCCTACGGGAGATTTCAGCATTACTTTACACCTGCAGTAAGCTGTGAACGTCTAAAAGTGTCCAGATCAGAAATCGGAAATATTCTCTTATCTCGAAATAGTTTGTATGGTCCTTTGAAGTTCGAGATATCGAAGTTGAAATGTATTTTCAGTGGTCAATGAAGAGAGATCGTTACTGCTGAGTAACTATCTTCAGTGGTACGCGTAATCTACAGTGAAACCCTGCTAATGCGACCACCTAAAAGATGTATAATTCTGGGTGCTAGATGCAGGTGGTAGCTTAATGCAAGACAAAAGTAATGCAGAAAGTCCCTAGAGGAGCTTTCTGCATTACTTTTGTCCTGCATTAAGCAACCACCTGCTTATAAAGACACCAATGCTTATTCATTAAGTGGTCGCATTAGAGGGGTTTTACTGTATTTCAATTTCAAATTTGATTTACCTTACATTTCTTCTCACAAATATAATAAAAGTTCGATCACCTACTTATTCGACGTGTTACCAAACTGTTTGCAACGATAATAAAAAAGTCGATAGCGTGCTAAACCATACCCCTTTCCTACATGGATATTCATGTTAGAACTAATGACGTCATGAATATTAATCAGATGAATTTGAAATAATAACACATGGATCCATGCAATTTCGGCCTTAGTAGAAACGGTTCAATCATATCTACATTACATCACAATCAACTAGAGCAGACCTTGATCAGATGGCTCCTATAGGAATCGTCTGATCTGGGTTTACTCTGTTTGTAAATGTGTAGAAAGGCGTATTTATTGAGTAAAGGGTTAATGTCCGTTACCCTATAATATAATATAATGATATTATATCAACGTATACGTCATAGATACACTTTTTGACGCCTTTGCAAATATAGTAGGCCCAGATCAGACGATACACTTGGGAGCCGTCTGATCAGGATCTGCTCTGATTGCTAACAGAACAATATAGATATAATTCTACCGTTTCTGTCATGGCCAAAACTTCACGAGTTCAAACGCCTTAATAAAACGCATCTATTTTATATTTACGTATCAATTATTCCTTATATGAATTATCATCAGGTAATCGGATAATTCAAACCGATCAGTGAAACAGTGTGGTGATTTTTTATACTTAATAACAGTATGTCTGAGAAAATTTCAGAGACGCTTTTCAGTGTCTTCCAACCGCACCTCCTCTCCACCCAGGGGTTAAAATGGGTACATGTTAAGGTCACTAGCCGGTAATGCGGCTGCATGATTGCGCCATATGTTTGTAGTGCTCAATATTGTAGGCGAATGACTCAATGACCAGGGGAGAAAATGGACAGTCGGCTGAGCGGTCCTTCGGTCTAAGAGTAGACTATAACTAGGTATTTTAGGTCTGGGCGCAGGAATATGGTTTCGTAGTGAAAATATTATATATGTTACTATTAAATCACAGATATAATATTTTCACTACAAACCGATTCCCTGTGTACGACTACACTGAAACAAAATGACAACAAAGAGAAAAACAAATACAACTCGATATGTCAGAGATATTTGGGGAACACGTGATAGTCTATGACGGGGCTACTACATTAGTGTTACTGATGTATATCATAACCATGTCATAGACGTAAAAACAACCAGGTGTTCTACTGTGAAGCACGTGATGGTCTATGACAGGTGCTACTACACTAGTGTTACTGATGTATATCATAACCATGTCATAGACGTAAAAACAACCAGGCGTTCTACTGTGAAGCACGTGATGGTCTATGACAGGTGCTACTACACTAGTGTTGCTGATGTATCTCATAACCATGTCATAGACGTAAAAACAACCAGGCGTTCTACTGTGAAGCACGTGCTGGCCTATGACTAGGCTATTACCCTAGTGATACTGGTGTATATCATAACCATGTCACGTGTACTCATATAATGACACGTTCTTCTATCGTCTGCACAACCGATCAGATCTATGATAATCTAAAACAAATGTTCTTCGAATAAGACTACACCGGTTAGTATATCTAACAGAAAACAGCATATGCACGACTGAAGCATTTATATTTTCTCAGATGAATGTTGTGTCGTTTTAATCATTTCGCTGCCAATGCCGGATTTGTGAATACCTATGCAAACAGTTTGGATCCAGATGAGACGCCGAGTAACTCGGCGTCTCATCAGGATCCAAACTATTTGTTACTGTTACTATGTTTTCGAAACAAATATGAAGAAACTCAAAAGAATGAAATTTTGTAGTAGACGACAGAGTTTGGCAGCGAAAGGGTTAAAGTTGTCACAATGTATAAATCGCCCAACCGCTCGACATACTTCACTTAAATAATATTGCGGACACCATCGAGGGCACCACCATGATTTGATGGCAAGTCGTCTATGTACGTCCTACTTAAAGTGTTGTCGATGACTGACATTTAATTCAACCATTCTTCAAAGTCGAACTTATGCAAAGCAAAACATTGACAGAATAACATGAGCACATCTAAAACAAGTGATGATGAAAATGAAAAATGTGATGCTATAGCAACAATGAAAACAGTAATAGTTTCTGGTAAATGTTTTAAAAGCTACATACTTGTGTCACAATTCAGTCCAGTGTATCCGCTCTGGCACTTACATGCGTAGTAACTCCCATGGTTTATACATTGCCCATACACACAAGGGTTTGACAGACACGGATCATTCTGTATAACTGTACAGAAATGTATGAACACTGATGTAGAATTCAAGTCACGAGTATCGTGTTCTTTGCAAACAGTGTAGACCCAGATGAGAGGGCTCCTAGAGGAGCCCTCTCATCAGGGTCTGCACTGTTTGTCATGTTACACTTTCTTTTAGAACCCCCTGCCAAAAACAACAACAAAAAAAAAACCAAAACAAAACACATTAAGCTTGACTTGTTTTACTTTTGGAATAGTCCATTTGAAAAGTCAGAGTTTTAAGGACTAACGTAACATTGTGCAAGCAACGGGCGTACTTATGATTACATCTACACATGGTTAGAGTGCATATGAGACGAGAAGTACATGTAACATGATGACCTCATCAGGATCCAAACTGGCCGGCTTTATTGTTGTGCAAATTGTAGATATGTTTTAACTAAGCATTACCTGATAATTATTTACCGTCTGGAAGAGATGATTCTTAAGAGCGGTCACAGTAATACATGTACTACGGCACACTTCATGAATATATTAGTATCACCATATATAGAAGCGTGGTTAACTGAATCCCTCAAACCTATGTTTTATTGGTTTGAGAGATTCAGTTGAGGCTGGCCTGGTCTAGATACATCACGTAAATCTCTTATAAAACAATACTCGGATAGCATGTTACCGATCTAACATAATCCGCAGTGTCTAAAAAGCATCATTTTCGTCTTAATAATCAAAGTTCTGTCGACAAGAATTATCTTTAAGTAAGGTTATTTCATTACGTCCGTTTGGAATATTTTGTATATTCATTTAGGATTTAATAACATAGAGAATATCTATTACCAGGGTCCATGCTTGTAAAACGTTTAGTTGAGTCTGAGTTCGTTCTCAAGTTTTTGATTGGTCAGATTTGAGCCTCTGGCTTAAATCTGACCAATCAAAAGCTTGACAACTCAAATCTGACCAATCAAAAGCTTGAGAACGATCTCAGACTCAACTAAAAAGCTTTATAAGCATGGACCCTGGACTTAAAATGTCATAAAAATACTGCATGTTTCGGTCATGGGAGAAACTGCAGACGCATATTTAAAAGCAAACAAAGCATACCCTAATTATAAGCTCCTACGGGATTTATCTGAGCTGGGTCTACTCTGAAAATTAGGATCAATATGATTTGCTATCAGGTAAAGCTTTGGCTGCCCTTGTTGAGACAGCAGTCCATTCACGAAGTGGTCGTAAGAATATACTCTAAACTACCTTTTTGGCAGGTTAAGCCAGTGTACCCTGGGTAACAGTCACACACGTAGTCACTCGTAACCTCTCGGCAAGTTCCGCCAAAACACGGTCTTGAAGCACAGGGACTGCCAACGACAGCGGAAGTGTTACATCTGTCGTTACACAGGTCCGTATCGCAACACTGGGAACAGGACGTCTCTAATGTACAAGTGTAAAACAGCATCGAATAAACAAGAAGTAACACCATTTACCCACAAATATAAACTCTCAATTAAAGCTTTAAACAGTAAGCACACTGACCTAAGTGTACCTTATTTCTCAGCCAAACACATATAGTTTCTGGTGTTGAATTAGATTCGCCACAAACAAGCAAATTTAATGAATACCACGAATCCTTTTGCGGAGAAAAATGAAAAGTATATAGATTTTTTTTAAATATCTTCAGTCAGTATTTTACACATTTCCATAGCAAACAGCGAATACACAGACGTTGTGTTCCTATCCGACAATACATGATTACTTACAGTAAGTACACGCTATGTCCCTATCCGAAAATACATGGTTACTTACAGTAAGTACACGCTGTGTTCCTATCCGACAATACAGGAATACTTACAGTAAGTACACGCTATGTCCCTATCCGACAATACAGGAATACTTACAGTAAGTACACGCTATGTTCCTATCCGACAATACATGGTTACTTACATTAAGTACACGCTATGTCCCTATCCGACAATACATGATTACTTACAGTAAGTACACGCTATGTCCCTATCCGGCAATACATGATTACTTACAGTAAGTACACGCTATGTCCCTATCCGACAATACATGATTACTTACAGTAAGTACACGCAGTGTCCCAATCCGACAATACATGATTACTTACAGTAAGTACACGCTGTGTCCCTATCCGACAATACATGATTACTTACAGTAAGTACACGCTGTGTTTCTATCCGGCAATACATGATTACTTACAGTAAGTACACGCTATGTCCCTATCCGACAATACATGGTTACTTACATTAAGTACACGCTGTGCCCCTATCCGGCAATACATGATTACTTACAGTAAGTACACGCAGTCGGTATGATTAGAGCTCAAGATAAAATGTGTAAATTAACAAAAACTCAAGAATAACTCCTTTATTTCTCCATCAAAACCGTATACTTCATTCTCAGTGTTGTTATACCTTCTGATCCTTCGAGATCATGAATTTCAGTACTTCTTGTTCTGAAAATTGAATACCGCTTAAGCCGGTGCTAGGGGTGTGAGCAGTGTTGCACTTTCAATTACTGTTCATAAACAGACTCAATAAAACCGAGTCTGCAATTTTCTCTTTTTATGTTGAAATTTTTGTTCTCGGGGGATCACATCCGTTCAGAAGTTATACTCTTTAGAATCGTCTCGAAAAAACGATTCTAAAGAGTGGTCACAGTATACGGTTCTGTGGAGAAATGACGATTTTATTATTTGGGCACGCACTTATTTGTAACTCTTGGTAGGATTACCAAATAAACCCAAACTATCAATTGGGAGACATTTTCCGACAACCAACATTTGTTTGAAATTGTCAAATCTATGTTAAAAGTCACTTCGGTGTCTAAATACATTTATTGTTCAAATTTTATATTTCGACGACTTTGTGTGGCGTAGAGTTGGTTTGATTGTAGTTGACAGTAACCGATTGTCTACACTTCTGTCAAGGAATAAATTTCTTTTCAAAAACACCATCGGAGCATCAAACAGGTTAGATCCTGATTAGACGCTACTAGCCTGTCTTCTCATCGGAGTTTCCTTTGCTTATAAAGGAAATTACGACATCGCCTGTAGCGTGTTAAATATTTAACCCTTTCCCTCATATAAACGTGTTTTCACGCATTTGCAAACAGAGTAGACCCAGATCAGACGGCTCCTAGAGGATCCGTCTGATCATGGTCTGCTCTGTTTGCTAATAGAATTTGAAAGATCTGTTTCTTTGCTTTTTAAAATGTCTACAATGCCCCACCTTTCATATTTATTTATAACTATTTTGTTAATGAATGTTCAGTAGGTATTGAAATTTAGGCTAAATATAGAACAGGGAAAGGGTTAACTCAATACTCCATGGATATGTATGCAAGAAACAATGACATCATGCATATTAATTACATGATTGTTTGAAATATTTGACCACAACAGAAACGGTAGAATCAATTATATAGTGCATGTACATGTATATCATAAGCAAGCAGGGTAGATCCTGATCAAACGGCTCAGACAGGAGGAGTCTGATTTGGATCTACTCTGTAAAGGCGTAAAAAGGTCTATTTATGAAGTAAATTTTAAGAGACTTCACGTACCCCTTGCATGGAGAACAGCTGAACTCCTCCGGCCAAATATACCAGAAAGCGTTTGGCACATCTTAAGAGAGAATAAACGACAAAGGAATCTGTGCAATCGTTTTCTATTGAAGCAAACTGACTGACAAGAACGGTATGTTTTCTAATACACATGTTATTCTGAACGTTTTTTCAATCGTTATCTTGCACCCTAATAACTTCTTCAAGTTAAATGAAAATTAATTTAAAGATAGCATGATAATTGGTCTTATAAATGCAATTGTTACTCAATACATTATAAAAGGCAAAGATTAAACATTCTAAATAATTTGATAATACGGAAAGTACTGTGTTTTGTGGCGACATGCCATTTCCACGAGAAATGTCATGCTAATATATCTAACTTACTCTGTTCAATGTCTACACCATGGTATATACATATATCCAATCAATAACTGTTTACAGAGTTGTCGATTCATGTATTTCTATCTGGATGTCGTTGACCTAGTAGCAAAAATGGTTGGAAAACGAAAAACGAATACTGAAGAAATTCAGACAGATATAAAAGTTCGCAGTAAATCGGTTGCTCTTTGAAATAACTTTTTGCCGATCTAACCCGTGTTTGTAGATCTAGTAAGCTGGCTTATGAGACTGTTCACAGACACAGAAAAGAAATTTGATTGTGGTTCAGAGTGTGTTACGAATGTCCCGAAATCAAATAGAAGGTTGACTGGTAGGTACTACAGTGATGTTATCTCGAAAAACTTAAAGACGTTCAGCCAGAAATGTCGCCTAGTCACACATTGTTAACATGCTTAATTGTTGCATGACCATGCTACGGCACATTACCTCAAACATAGTAACACAGTTTTTGAAGTCATAGCGAGTTACTGTGCTACTATATCCATCTTATTCCCTAGATATTGTAACATGTCAGCCGATAGCTAAGCTTCCATCTTTGCTTACAGGTCGAGGTAGTTCTCTATGATGGTATACATACTCTTAAACCCAACAACGGGATGAGCTTACCAGGCTCAGCTATTGCCTTGTCTCTGTCGTGCCCTTAACGGCTTCCCTGCAGTTGCTCTGATTTCAGCAAAGTTATTGAGTACATATTTGACGGACTTTCACAGTTGTTGTCATGCTATGGTTTTGTTTGGAATAAATATGGAACAAGGAAATGGTTAATCAGACCAATGGATGTTTCGGTGTTAATTTAGTCTGATGTGATTCGCACGCTTTGCGGGAAATAAAACTGTTATTTGTAAAGTATAGCATAATTTACCTCTTTCCGCTCACATGCTGTTTGGAATAGCGCCAGGTGCCCATCGCGAGGTTTTATTGAACACACCTGAGATTCGTAAGAAATATATCACATTACGCTGAATTACTCATGGTAGTGCATTTATTGAATATCAGCTATTTCATGTAAACATCGTTAACTCTGCACATTTGCGATGCATATACAAGTATTGGATCCAAAATGAGACGCAGGGTAATTCCGTATCCCATCTACTGCAATATATATCCCACAATATATATCCTACAATATATATCCCACAATATATATCCTACAATATATATCCTACAATATATATCCCACAATATATATCCTACAATATATATATCCTACAATATATATCCTACAATATATATCCCACAATATATATCCTACAATATATATCCTACAATATATATCCCACAATATATATCCTACAATATATATCCCACAATATATATATCCTACAATATATATCCCACAATATATATCCCACAATATATATCCTACAATATATATCCTACAATATATATCCCACAATATATATCCCACAATATATATCCTACAAACTATATTACAATGTATATCCCGCAAGGTATATCTTACAAGGTATACTACAAGGAATGTACTACAGGGAAAATTACAGGTTATACCCTACAATATATATCTTACAAAGTATATCTTTCAAGGTATACTGCAAGGTAACTTCTACAAGGTATATCCCACAATGAAACAGTATAATGTCCATTGTAATAAAAACAAAATGTAGACCAATTTGTAAGAAATAATCCTTAGTATTAAAACTCGATATGCACAACATACAAAACATGTCTAGTTTGATTACGAAAACCCGTTATAACCTTTAAACATTCGACGTCTGTACTGGTGCAATATGATTATATTACATATCGAGGGTTTGGTGCAAAACTATTGTAACTCATTTATTTTGTGAAGGACTTACAATTGGTTTGACCAAACCCTCGATATGTAAACTTACCTCATCTTGACTACATATCTTTATTTTGTCACAGTCATTGTAGTGAGCTTGGCTTTGACAACTATAACATATTGGTCCCCTTGACTGACTGTAACCTTTAAAAGCAGATACAGAAATCAATGACAGTGATATATGTTTACTTCTAATGTTATATCTTGTAACACAACGAATGCCAAATAAGGCTTTCCGAACGTTACCAGAGAATACATCCATATTTTGCATCGGGTGACTTACGGAATATGTTATATTTTAATTTATCAGAATCATATCTATATAATGACACAAGGACACAGAGCAGACCATTCCTACGGGAGCCACCGACTGGTGTTATCTCCGTTTGCAAATGTGCCAAATGTGTCTATACCAGGTAGATTAATAAACCAATGGCGCCAAATTTCTAATTGTCGTCTGCAATCCAATTTTTTTACATCATTCGGTAAACTAAATAATTAAGATAAATACATGCAACTTTCAATGGAATAAAGCACATTTTATATAGAAATAGATTTTTGAGAAAAAGAGTGAAGTTTCTGATAAGACGCCAACTTTAAAATGCGGCGTCTGATCTGGGCCTGCACTATTTGTCGTGGTGCAATTTTGCGACGTTGGCGATGAAAGGGTTAAACTAAAGTCTAAGATAATGGAATACCGATAAAACATACTGATTGGAGCAAACATTGTTTTCATATTTGATAGTGTCGTTAGATTCATTTGTATTGCAGCCAGGATCATTATTTATCTAGGTTTAGAAAAGCAGATTTTTTAAAAATATTTTCATACGATGTCTACTCATGTGTCTTTGAAACTTAACATTACGAATTTAACACTTGTATATGTAGCTATTGACCAATCGGCATTTTTTAATCAATATTTACTGTGCGACGTTATAAATCCGTTTAGAAATCTGAAAATATGATCTTGATATCGACCTCGGTAACATCTGAAACACCGAGCTTGAAAACTAAACATAGCTCAACATATGCAAAGTCGATATATATCTAGATATAGGAAATAAAGGACTCTACCTGGGTGCCGTTTGGTTTTTACATTGCACAAATTGCCACTGCAACAAGTTGAAGAAATCAAACTGTCTGACGAAGATGACCGTTTCATCATAGAGCTGTTACTTGTCCGTATTCCCGTACATTGCTTGGAAGACAATTTATAAAGTATACTATATACAGATGTTTCGAAAACCAACTTCCCCGGAGGCTTATTGGTGGTGTCACTCGTTCGTCACAAGGTAATTGTATATGTTATATCATGCCTATGTGTTCTTACAAATCAATTAATACGAGTGTATACTTACATTCAGGTCTAAAAATAATGCAAACAGTCAATGTTCCCACAGTCAGTCAAATGTCTACTACATATTACTAAATCCGTAGAGAGCAGCTGACGTTTGTAGAAGAAATATGCAACGATTTGTACGAGAATCAACAGATATACAAAATGTATTTGGTAAAGCACCGATTGAATTTGAACGTGTTTCTGAACAATACTTCGAATATCAAGCTTAACGTTTAATATTCAGGGAATGTTTTGAATAAAAATTGTAACATGATAATTAGCACATACCTTGATGTGAGAGTTTCCTTATAAACCCTCTCACCGTGGTCTTGTCTGGGTCTATACTATTTGCAAATGCCATTAATGGGCCGTTGTAGTGATGTTTAACTTTATGATTTAACCTCATTCTCCCTAGAATATTTTTAGACCCAACCTTCCTCAACTGATGTATCGAAAAGGATCATTAACTATAGAAAAGGAGAATTTTAGAATTGTATTTTAGTATTGGCTTCTATGGAGCAAATGCTCTGTTTATCACAACGGTTTTAAATAATTGGTTCTATAGAGGCGCAAAACGTCATCAGGTCAGTAGGAGATAATGGGTTAAATAACGAATGCATTTTCATGAATGACTATTAACAATAAATATAACCTTTTATGACGCAGAGGGCAACCAGAAACATGTCATTTAAGAGTTCACGTCGTGAACTGGATAAATATATTTCCCATGAGTATTTCATGGAGTACCTACCATTGTGTCCCTACAACCAAGGTCGTATCGTAGAAATCCCGACGATGTAACTAACGTATCCGCAAAACAAGTCTGAAATATATTTTAACCCTGACAAGTATTAATGTATGACGTTATAACATAATGAAAAGTAATAAATTCTGAAGGGAGGTGATCCCCTGAGAGCAAAAATTGCAACACAAAAAGAGAAAATTGCAGACTCGGTTTTATTGAGTCTGTTCATGAACAGTAATTGAAAGTGCAACACTGCTCACGCCCCCTAGCACCGGCTTAAGCGGTATTCAATTGTCAGAACAAGTAGTACTGAAATTCATGATCTCAAAGGATCAGAAGGTATAACAACACTGAGAATGAAGTACGGGGCGACGTTTTACGGCCGCCACACAAGCACTTAACACCTGCTGTTGTGAAGATTATAAATTCTGAAGGGAGGTGATCCCCTGAGAGCAAATATTGCAACACAAAAAGAGAAAATTGCAGACTCGGTTTAAACCGAATTGTATCTGCATATGAACACACGAACAAACGCTGTAGTACTATATCTATATCATTCCATTAGCAAACATAGTAGACCCTGGTCAGGTGGCTGTTACAAACGCTATCAAATTTTGATCTCGACCTGAGATTGCGTCAAAAGGTACACACACATATATTCTGAATTAATATCAATTTGACACATACTTATACAGGAAATCAAAACAGAGAGATATAAATAGAGAGAGATACTGACCTCGTGCTGTCCACATCGTACCACCGTGTCACAATCTGCAGGTAACACAGCACCATTGCACGCAAGGCATGTGAGATATCCTGTGCAAAAAAGTAAGTGATTGTTTTCACATCAATCATTTTTTTATCTGGTGTATAGCTAGTTAAGCAGTAATACTATTATACGGTAAAAGCCCTCTGACCTGGACGTCTAATAGTTATTGGTCTTGTAGAAAGGCGGCCGCTTAATGCAAGGTCGAAGTCATTCAGAAAACTTTTCAGGAAGCTTTCTGCATGACTATCGCCTTACATTAAGCCACCTGCCTAAAACTATTTAAATTCTTCTCTACTAGAATTCCTGTTCAAATGAGTTGTACTTTCTTGTAATGCTTGTGGAATAATTTTCTTTTGTAAAAAAATATTTTAACTCTCAACATGAACTAATATTGAATAATAACATGTTATTGATGTAAATGAGTGTCAAAGGTGTATACATTGATCATACTGTGTGTCAAAGACGCGGCAGCAATTCTAGGTCTACACAGTTTGTAAGACTCATTTCCTCGACGATACATTCACTGAAAGTTATGATCATCAGTTAGCCCCAGTCATTAAGTTAACTATAACCTGGTGCCTGACAGCAACATCCCTTGGCGCTTAACCCTTTCCTCTATGAATATTCATGTGAGAAATAAATATATCATGAATATTAATAAGATTATTTTTAATATTGGCACATGGATACAAAACAGTTTAGGTCATGGTAGAAACTGTAGAATCATATCTATAGTATATCATAAGCAAACACAGCAGACCCTGATCAGACGGCTCCTATATACAGGAGCCGTCTGATATCGGCATACTCTGTTTGCAAAGGCGTAGAAAAGCGTTTTTATGGAGTAAAGGGTTAAGAAATGTTACTTAAGGAATAATACAGATGTGTCAACAAATTGTGTGCTTATATACCATCATGAAACTACAGATAATAAATAGTGATAGTCATTATATCTCACATTGATATGCATTAGGTTACTGTTTAACAACACACATCGAATCTGACCTAAACGATTAAGTGGGTAATCTAAGATGGTCGGCTTGTCATATATGGTTTATACAACATCAATAACTATGTATGCTCGTCTTAAATCTTAACTTTATGAATGTATTATATATACTTTATGAAAGGTAAAAATGAAATCACGAATATTAATTGGAAAGAATGTTTGGGCATAAAAAACACTTACGAATGATATTCATACCATTCGTTAAACAAACCTAGCAGGTCCAGGCCAGTAGGGTCCTGCAGGAGTGTCTGATCTTGATCTACTCTGGCTGCCAATGCATGAAAAAGGTGTATATCTGAGGTAAAGGGTTCATTCTTTTTATGCCAAATAATGGTATCTGTAAAATGTGTCGTCTGTCATTTTATTTCAACGCACAACATAATCATATATCAAACAG
This sequence comes from Azorinus chamasolen, assembly GCA_963576725.1. Lineage (NCBI taxonomy): Eukaryota > Metazoa > Mollusca > Bivalvia > Cardiida > Solecurtidae > Azorinus > Azorinus chamasolen. The sequence goes on from OY755240.1 coordinate 7,232,978, forward strand.
TTTGTCTTGGATATTCACATTCCAACTGTTAACATAGGGGGTGTTACACTAGAGCGTATGGCACGAGTGTATGAGCGCGCATGAGAAAAGATGCTCGCATGCACAGATATACGCTAATAGTAGGTTAGGCATACGCCCTATAAGTTTCAGTTACGCTACCATTCGCCGGTGTATGTTCTCATACGCAGAGGCCGAAAATAATTTAGGAACATGTTAACAAAATAAGTTCAGCGTATACGAGCGTATAATTCCAATCCAGTGACGTTTACACAAAATCGCCGAATCTGATTGGTTGAAATTTGACATTCATTTTTCAATGAATGTAAAGAGCCGGTTCTCTGTCGTTGCTCCATGATTTACATCAAGTCGGTAACCAGTAGCCGATACACTATGGACCTACTTCTTTGCATGACGTTCTATTTATAGACAAATTCCTTGAAATGTTGACGTAGAATTAATGGGAAAAAATGTTGTTTTGAAGTTTTGTGGAGCGCGTATTTTGAAATTTAAGTGTTAAGAGTGAAACTTATGGTAAAAAGCAAGTGATTGTATTAATATCAAGAGCCAGCAGAGCCAGGCGGCTCGCATGGTGTAGAGAGAAAAGGACGAGGTGAACTTCTGGGAGGTGGGATTAACTGTTTATTTTTCGGATGGAAGTAAAGTGGTGATCAGCAGTGATAGCCTGTGTTGATTTGGAGAAAACAAAGCAAAGATTTGGAGAAAACAAAGCAAGGGCTACAGACCAGACTTAGTGTCAAAGTGTCATGGCTACTCTGCCAATAATAACAAGACACCTCCCCGTGAAATCAGTTATTTCAGGACGACAACGTACTGGTAGGATAGCTGTTTACCAGGCCAGAAATAACATTTTTGGTCAAATTCTTGACCTGCACAGTCACCGGGATTTGAACATAATTGAGAATACTTGGCTGTATATCAAACGTAAACTTTCACGTAGAGTCAATTTTATTGAAAACAAAAGGGATTTGTTCAAGAGATTTGGGGATCTGGACACGTATTCCACTGGTCTATGTTCAGAGCTTATACAGATCGATTCCAAGGAGGATTATGCAAATTATTCGATTAAGAGGAATTATGACAAAGTAGTAAGGTAGGACATGTGTTGAAATAATTCTGTTTATTGCTTTTAGTTATTGTTAACTTCAATTTGTTGCAACTAGGTCAAATAGTTGAGAACAGTCTATGATACGTCATCTATAACGTAGGATACAGTACACAAAGTGACATAGTTGTTGGAATGTGTATTGATTGAATTCCTACGCACGGCACTTAAAATAGCCAATTTCAAATTTGTTTTTATTTCTACAGACCACATTTTTTAAAAGGACGGATGGGTGGAATTATAAAGATTGAATTACATTTTGGTTGTGTTCATCGATGTATAAATCCAGACCTGATCACACACAACTTTTTACATGAATTCCTTCGGAATTTATGCAAGTTGTGTGTGATCAGGTCTGGATTTATACATCGGTGAACACAACCAAAATGTAATTCAATCTTTAAATGAATTATACGTTACGCATACGCTCATCATACGCTAGGCACACGTTGAAGACGCTATAATGTCGGCAAAGGTATGCTACTTATAGGTCAAATACGCTTCGAATACGGTGGTATGAAGGCGGTCAGTAAAGATATGATATAGATAGCGTATCAGCAACGTAATTGTAATAATGTCTGACGAATGATTAGCGCATTTAACGTAAATCTGGCTATTCAGACGCTACTCATGCGGTCACATGTGCTATGCATACGTTACTCATATGATCGCGATACCATACGCTATACTGACGTTGACATAAGTTGACACACCCTCATATATATACGTTTCGAATGGGCTGCCTATACGCCAGATATGCGGTACACACACGCTATCCATTCGCTTCTTATACATTCATCGAAGAGAGTGGTGGAACATTCGGGTTCATACGCTCAAAGGTTTTGCGCATGGCCAGTTTTTCAAAAACCTTCTTACGCAATCCATACGTCCCTCTTATACACTGTAATGTGACAGGGACAGGACCATAAGTAATCACATGTTCATAATTGTTAGTGAATACGTTATAAATCATATGACTTTATCGACAATCTTTCCAAAATATATCAAGTATGCATCGTAAATTCATTAAATATTTTCCTGTCAAAACATAAAATAACATTTTACTGGATTGAATTTGTGTCAGCTAAATTATCCTTTACTCTTTCGTTGTCAATATCGCACCTGTTACCTATGCAATCCGTTTGGATCCAGATGAGACACTGAGTAACTCGGCGTCTCATCAGGATCCAAACTGTTTGTTACCGTGGTTATGTTTTTGAAAGAAAAAAGGATAAAATTGAACAAGCGAAGATTGTAGCAGACGACAGAACTTACAGACGACAATATTTGGTAGGGAAATAGTTAGAGACATTGTTTAGCAAAAGAATTATTCAAACAACCCAGAGCGATATAATTACCCCATGCAACTGTTGGCAGAATAGCCAAAGCTATGAATCCGTGGACAGCTGAAAAACAAAATAAACACGCAAAACCATTTTAATAGCATCTAAAACAATGCACGTGAAAAATGGACGAATCAACTTAGTACTAAATTTTCATAATGGAATAGCCCATAAATGTTTAACAATATAGAACCTTTAGCATAAAGAGTATAATTTGCTAGAGGATTTTCAACGGCAAACAGTGCAGAATCTAATATGGTTTTCACTATTTGCAATATACCTGCTTTCTCGCATTCAAATGAACGTTTCAATAGTGCTATCATACCATTTGTAACTCTTCTCCTTTAACCCATTTCCTCAGAGGCTATTTTTAAATCCTACCTCTTTGAATAAATCGACCCAAAAGGAGTATTTACTAGAGAAAAGGAAATATTTAGAATTGTGTAGTTTGGAATTATTGTAATTAATAGACCATTTGCTCCTATGGAGAAAATGCTCTATTTATCACAACGGTTTCAGAAAGTGTCTTTTACAGAGGCGTCAAAAGACGTCAGTATGAGGAAATGAGTTAATAAAGATCGATGTACTCTCAAACTAGTTCGAATTTTCTGATGGAAGTTGCACTGTGTGGTAGTAGTCATTATAGAGAGTTTATACGTTTCAATTTCTCACACAAATATAAATCTAACCTTGGGAGCTTTCATCCATGTACTATGGAATTCATCAGTCAACTGATCGTTTCACTGTGACTGGGGTTTAGGCTTAACACCACTCGAGGGCATGAGTGATGTTAAAGCTTTGTCCCAGATGTGCGGTAGCTGGAAACAGCCCCCGTCCCTATTCAGCACTGGTTTGGGTGTTCTGATATATATCGCCTCTTTTTTACCTCCGTAGGTTAGCTTTATATTTGTGTGAGAATTTGAAAAGTATAAACTCTCTATAATAGTTCGAATTTTATTTAACCCCGATTGGTTCAAGCTGCCCGAGTATCGAATAGCTTGGGTCATGACCAGGCAGCGAGGTACTCGGTATCTCATCTGTTATTAAAGCTGTTCGATAACCTTTTTCTAAACAATTTGAGTCCAGGTCAAATGCAAACCATCTAAACTGCTTTGAAAATGTTTATCCCTTTCATCAAAGAAATGATGAGCATGAATACGAGTATTTAACTAGGAATTAGCTGACTTTATAAAGGCACTGTGGACAACATAATGTTTGGCCATACTAACTGTAGAATCAGATCAATATCATTTCAGATGCAAGTAGAGCCGATCCTTATCAGACAGTTTCTATCGGGACTGTCTGGACATAGGAGCATATTCTCTAACTATCACAATGGTTTACAAACTACACATGACTGTAATGAAGAAAGCTCGTACGAGAACGTTCTGTATAACGTTCGTCCTGTCTTAACCCTTCGCTTGCTATTCACGTCAATATACCTACCTGTAAATAGTGAAGACGCAGATGAGACAGATTCTGCAGGAGCTGTCTCAGCAAGTTCTGCACTATTTACAATTTATTTGTGCAACCAATGCACTCCACAGCAGTGATCGCACAGCGAAATACTTGTACACAGTGAATATTTATGTAATTATACAACAGGGCATGGGTAAAGAAGGAGAAATGTATTTTAAAATTCAGCAAGAGAAGGGTTAAGCTATCACCTTCCTTTAACCCATTCCCTCATATTGACGCATTTTGTCACCTCTGTAAAAATCACGTTATGAAACCATTGTGATAAATAGAGCATTTGCTCCATAGGAGCAAATGCTCTAATTATCACAATGGTTTACAAACTACACAGTTCTATAATTTCCGTTTCCCTAGTAAACGATCCTTTTCGGTAGTTTTTCAAAAAAGTTGGATCAAAAATAGCCTATGAGGTAATGGGTTAAGAACCTGAAATATACTTTAAGGTGTCACTGTAGAGAGGTTTTACTGTATCTTATACAAATCAGCATGCTTACTTTTCACCATGGTACATGTGCATTAATTCCAGATTTAAACATGTAGCTGAAAGATTTACAGTCTTTATGGTCGTTATCTTTCTGGACTGACCGCGGTCAAAAGTCACTGACCACGTATTTAGACTATGTGATAAGAGCTGGAATGAAATAGTGCTGTGTAATTTATAAATTAATATTTAGTAAATCTTATATGTTAAAAGCTAACGACATTTAAAGATAAAAAGTAACGTGTGTATAAAATATGCGTTTTGGAATCTATAGATATGGAATTAATTGCAGTTCGCTCAACAAAGATTACGAGGAGTTGAAATAACCTATTCATATACAGTAAAACCCCTCTAAACCGGACGTTAAATTTGGTATAAATACCGGTTTTGGAGACAGGTGGAAGCTTAATGCAGGGTGAAAGTCATGCAGAAAGCTCCTCTAGGAGCTTTCTGCATGACTTTCATCCTGCATGAAGCACCCACCTGCCTTAAAGTATCTAAATTCTTCTCTACTAGAATTTCGGTTTAGAGGGGTTTTACTGTACACTTAACTCTGTTAAAGTCTGATGATAAGTACCGATGTCACCGATGTCTAGATACAGTATCGCGTGCGATGTAGTTCTATTTCAATCGTAACTAGTCGGGGTATTCCGTTTGATGATCGGAGAAGTTTCGATTAGTTTCCAGCGTCATCGCGACATCGCAATATTTTGTTCTAGAACAAGAAATTACAAGTGGCGACATTAATAGTTATTACGGATTCAAAATATCACAAATTCAGATGTAGGCTTACATTGTTTGTAAACGCTTTCGTTTCCAGCATGCGGAGGACAAACTCTCGAGTTATTTGAATACCTGTTACGCTGAGCAAAGGTTGGTTTTGCACATGGTGTATTGATATAAATACATAAATACATTGACTTAGAAATTCGTGGAAGGACAAAACCAAACCAATTTCAATTTAATCAGTATTCATGATGTCATTATTTCTTATATAAATATTCATATAGTAAAGGGATATACCCTTTTGCAATGAGCAAAGGTAAGTTTTTGCAAAGGAGGTACCCGTATGGGACGCGTGTGTACGAATCTAAAATAAATTAAAATGAACACGAAGCACGTCATTTTGGACACCGAGTCCTTACAAGATTATAAAAATAGTTACTGCATAAATATCCAATTGCTTCATATAAACGCGTTTGGCGCGTCTGTAAAAGTCACATTTTGAAACAAGTGTGATAAAAGGAGCATATAGGAGCAACTGCTCTATTAATCACAATGGTTTCTAAACTATAAAGTTCTACCATATTCCTTTTTTTCTAGTAAGTTCTCCTTTTCAGTAAATTATTCGAAGAGACCGTGTTCAAAATTAGCATAATTATGAGGTAATGAGTTTACAAGGAATACTTAGCCTGACAGAAAATTTAGGAACAGTAAAACCTCTCTTAACCGGCCGTTAAATTTAGTATGAATATCGGTCTTGGAGACAGGTGGCAGCTTAATGCAGGGTGAAAGTCATGCAGAAAGCTCCTAGAGGAACTTTCTGCATGACTTTCACCCTGCATTAAGCAGCCACCTGCCTATAAGTGTCTAATTTCTTATCTACTAGTATTCCGGTTAGGAGAGGTTTTACTGTAGATATATATATGTATAGTACTCCCTAAGCAAGATCAGCTGACCCTGAACATATGGTTTCTACTTCGTTCGCAAAGGTGTCGAACGTCTTCCCTATGAGAAAAAGGGTTAATTCATGAATATTAATTTAACACTTTCCGCCATAGGTTATTTTTTGATCCAACATCTTTGAGTAAATCTACTGAAAAGGAACATTTACTACAGAAAAGGATTTTTTAGAATTATGTTATATTGAAACCATTGTGAAAAATAGAGCATTTGCTCTATTGGTCAAAATGGTTTCAAAAAGGGACTCCTATGATTAATTTATGATTGTCCGTGAACAGACTCAATAACATATTATTCCATAAGCAAATAAAACACACCCTGACCAAAATACTTCTACAGAAACTTCTGATCTGGGTCAAAACTGTTAAACCCTTTCCCCTCATATAAACGCTTTTCAACGCATTATACAAATGGAGTAGACCCAGATCAGACAGATTCTAAAAGAGATATCTTTTTTTTTATTAAGGTCTGCTTTCTTTGCTTTTGACATGATATAAGTCACAGATATTGTCAAATCAAACAATTCCTTTGAACGGTTTACTTGATTAAAATTGAACTAATAGATATTCATTATAAAAATTGTCATTTTAGAAACATAAGAAACAGATGTATCAACTTCCATTGGCAAAGATAGCGGACCCTGATCAGACGGATCCTACAGGGGTCATCTTATCTGGATGTACTCTGTTTGCAACTGTGTGAAAATGCATTTATATGAAGGAAAGTTATATAGTATTCCATGCTTTTTGACTTGATATAGATATGATTTTAAAGTGGGTTTTTTTTCAGAGCAAACAATTCCATTGAAACGTTTACATGATTAACATTAAGCTTACACCTATTCAAACTGAACAGGGGGAGATTAAAAGGGCATATACATCCAGTAAATGGCTACAGTACAAACTATCCATGTAAATTGTATTTTCTGTTCTATATAGGTGGGGCAAGCTTTGATTGGGACATGGGTCTGGGTTATTTGTGTATCTTCATTCAGAATCCAAGATGTTGAAGATTTATGATGAGTCAATAACAATTAGCAAAATGATAATTAAACGTTTGATCTGATTGGGATCAAATCTGTATACTGGTCAAGGCTTCCGAAAAGGTGTCCCTTATCCTCCGTATACAGACGCTTGAAATCATCATAGCACAAATATTCTGGAGTCAGAATGATGCCTCAAGGCGCGAGTGTTCTGGTCTCGCAGTGTATCTCTCATGCATGTATCTTTGATATACCTGGACCAACGCAAAAGATTCTGGTTCAAAACAGAGTCTATCTATTTGCTGAAATGGAATAAGGACATACAGTAATCAAGTCCCTGAATTCAGCTACTGACGCTTTAGCCCCGCCGCTCTTTTTAACACCTTTTGACGCCTCAGTCTGTAATAGTCACCTTTTATAACCGTTGTGATAAATAGAGCATCATCATGCTCATTAGGAGCAAACGCTCTATTTATCACACTGTTTCCAAAACTACGCAATTCTATTATTTTTCTTTTCTCTAGTAAATGCCCCTTTTCGGCAGATTTCTGCAAAGAAGGTGGACCTAAAATAGCTTATTAGGAAATTGGATAAACTTTTCCCTGTTCAATATGTATGTAAGAGCTAACGGTATCATAGTATGTATTTGCTGAATCATTATACAGTAAAACCTCTCTTAACCGGCAGTTAAATTTAGTATGAATATCGGTCTTGGAGACAGGTGGCAGCTTAATGCAGGGTGAAAGTCATGCAGAAAGCTTTCTGCGTGATTTTCACCCTGCATTCAGCAGCCACCTGCCTAAAAGCATCTAAATTATTATCTACTAGAATTCCGGTTAAGAGAGGTTATACTGTTATTGCATAAGTACATATGTGTTTTGGGTATTGGTAGAAACTATAGAGTCATGTCTATGATAATTTCAGTAACCTTCTGATCTTGTTCTACTCTACTTGCAAAGGTGTGAGGGAAAGGGTTTCAACCATTGCCAAGTTGTCATGACAACACTTTCTAGAAAGTTTTGATAAAACGATTGACCAAACACTAGAGCAACTGAATCAGTGTCGACAAAAAGTTCACAAGGCAATAACATTACTATGTAGTGTGTCCACATCTGTCCAGGCTAGTGCATCTAAACAAAAGGTCGGACATTTTATCCAATTGTGCGCGATTTACACTTCTTCTAATTAACAATGATAGATATATTGCAACAATCATCAAATTAAATTTAAGAATACACTGCCCTAGTGAAATAATTGAAAGCAGTTTGAAACTGTTCTCTTTGAAAAAGTGTCAGAGTCCTCCAGCTCTTTCGCATTTTTCCCCGTGACGCCACAGTCTAAATTTAAACATACTGTCGTTTTCATCAATTTACCAAATATGTAACTGGAAGCTATTCAAGAATTCTGCATCAAATGGTGTCGACGAGAACATGCTGATGTTAATGCCCTTTCGGATTGGAAGAAATGTATTTTCGATATTATTGATACACGAATAACTTTTTACAAATCAAATAACCATCTTTTACCACCTCGACCTAGAGTTACATTTCGCTACTTGAAGAAAAACATTTCTAATTTTCATTCAGATTATGTTCTTGTTCCTGCTGACAAGGCATCAAACAATGTAATCATTATTTGAAGATTGTATTATGTTGATGTTTTAAAGAAGGAGCTAACTGATTCAAAAACTTATATAACAGTTCAAACACCTGAAAAAGATATAGTCTCGGAACATGTAAAAATGTGCAATGATTTTAAGTCTGGTCCTAACATAAAACAACATAAACTTTCTACTTTGTACTGGATTCCGAAACTACATAAAACCCCTTATAAGTCGCGTTTTATTGCCAACTCTAGCTGTTGTACCACTACTAAATTATCTATACTTTTGACGTCCTGTCTTACTACGATCAAAGAACATGTTAAACGCTACTGTGATAAAATATATGAAAATTCTGGTATTAATGTTTTTTGGTCCATAAAAAATTCAAATGATGTTTTAACAAAACTTGAAAATGAACAGTATAACATTTCTTTACTGAGCTCTTATGATTTCTCTACACTCTATACTACTCTACCTCACCACCTTATAAAGGATAGACTTATTAAATTAATAGAAAAAACCTTTGCCAGAGAAAACAAAATGTTCATTGCTTGTAATGTTCAACGTTCATTCTTTTCGAATTCAGAAGTTGAACATTACACAATGTGGACTTGCCTTGATGTTTGTAGATCTCTTACCTTTCTTTTAGATAATATATTTGTGCGTTATGGAGATACTATATATCGTCAAGTTGTTGGTATACCCATGGGTACAAATTGTGCCCCTCTTGTTGCAGATTTGTTTTTGTATTGCTACGAGAGGGATTTTATGCTTAGCTTAAAACCTGATACACAGACCGATATTGTTAATGCTTTTAATAAAACTTCAAGGTATTTAGACGATATTTTGAATTTAGATAATCCTTATTTTGATACTATGGTTTCTTCAATCTACCCAAAAGAACTGTCTTTAAACAAAACTAATCAATCTGACATTAATGCTTCATTTTTAGATTTGAATCTTTCAATTACAAATGATAAAGTTTCGTCCAAAGTATACGATAAAAGAGAAGATTTTAATTTTAAAATTGTTAATTATCCTTTTCTAGATGGGGATGTGCCACGTTCTACATCTTATGGTGTTTATATTTCTCAACTTATTAGGTTTGCCCGAGCCTGTTCTTTGCTTGAAGATTTTAACAGACGTAATTTAGTTATAACTGATAAACTTCTTAAGCAAGGTTACAGATATCACAAACTTCGGAAAACCTTTTCTAAATTTTATTATCGAAATTTACCTCTCATTAGTAAATATAATTGCAATCTACGGACGTTACTGCGACAAGGCATTTCTCAACCAGAATTTTATGGGGATGTTATCTACAAACTTAGGAAAATTCGGGGTCATATCCATTTTCATGATTTGTTTATAAAACGCATTAAAAAATTTAAAAAGAAAGGTTATGATCCTATTATATTGCAACACACTGCATGTTTGGTTATCGATCCTTTTACAGTCGGTAGCTACGCTTCCCTCTTTGCGTGCGCGATGACAGGCCTAGGGTAGTACTCTATGATGGTATACTCTTAAACTTGGATACAGGAGGAGCTTACCAGACTCATGTATTATTTTTTCCCTGTCGTGCCCTTAACGGCTTACCTGCAGGTGCTCTGACTTCAGCAAAGCCATTGAGTACATATTTGACGGATTGTCACAGTTATTATGCTATGTTTTACATGTTGTCCTGTGTTCACCGTCGTCTATGTTGTGGGTAAGTCCAGCGGGGATACCTTTATTTACAATATTTGTAAAGCTAGGGTGACTTTGAGAGAAGTGTGAGGTTAGGACGTCCGTAAACCGGTTTAAACCCCCAGTGGTGTTTTTGCTGCTGACCGTGCCAAGGCGGTACTCTCTTTGTCACCCTTCCTTTTGTTTGCCTTGCGTCTTTGTGCTTGTGGTTTGTTCATGTTGTGGAACGTTTGTCCCTGTTTCTTGTGTGTCTTTTGGTGTTTTCTGTGTTCATTTCATATGTGTGTGTGCGTGTGCGTTTGGGTGTGTGGTTGTGTGTGTGTGTATGTCATGCTGTCTATCGGTGTTTTGGTGGTGGTTGCGTCTTGCATGTGGCTTTGCCTGCTTGACTTTACTACTTTTCCATTGACACGAAATTTTACGTTTGAAACTTTTTTTAAGTGCAGATTCTTTTAACTTGATGGACTCGATAAAATTTTGCTCTATCACAGGGCGTTCAGGGACATTACAAAAGAAACTAGTTAACTAGGAATAATCAATGTCAATAAAGAAAGGCGAAATAGCTTGTTTTTTTCTTTTTAACTGTATCGTGGTGTGCAGATTTTGTGCTTGTTCTGTGTCGACGAGGCGTCTAGAAATTGCTTTCTCCTTGATGTACAGTGCTTTGTTAACGCTTTGCACCGGGACGTACAGCATGTAAAACTTAAACGCTTTCAATAATGTACTAAAACAGGGTTTGATGAGGAAAAAGTGGACATGCCTGTAATTCGGAAAGTCGCAATAATTGTAGACAGGTATTTTTTATCGATGCATTCATTTAAGAAGAATAGTCGCCAGTTTTGTTTCGTTATCTTGCTTCGTTTTGCGAATTCTCAGCACGTCGTGTTTGGCTACATATTTTAGGAAGATACTGTGATGCGACCAAATACAAATTAGTAGCCGTTGATTTGCGATGTAAAGTTCTTTTATTTCATGTGAAATTTAGTGTAGGGGTGTCGCTTTAAAAAGTTTAGACCAAAACCAAATGGCACTTACTTCGTCAGCACTCCACGTCCGCCATGTTGAAAACCTCGCGGAATTGGGCGTATAGTGCTTCCATACCGTATTTACAAAAGGTGACTAACCCTAGTCGTAGGGTGAAGGAGTTATGTCCCGTTTTAAGATAGGTCATATTGATGACCCTAAATCATAAAAGGGTGTAACACTTATAGCATATTTTTGGTAAATCGCATCACTAAATCGTCAGTTGTACATGTATATATTATACATAAACCATTAGGATTTCAAAATAGAAACTCCACTACATATTGTATATTTTATTACATGCTTTTATATCAAACACGTTTGACTCTAAACAGAAACTTTTAAATGATTATGATAAAAAAAGTCTGTGATAAGCTCATAATCCGAAAAGCGTATTCTGTAATGATAAAACTGTACACAACTTGCTGTTTCAAATAGTGGTGTATATACCCACCTTTCTTACAATTCGTAAGCAATGTGGGTGTGATTTGTAGTGTTCTTAAAGTCTCAAAACAATCCGTGCCAACCTTAACAAACCAGCTCAACTAGTAGCCATAGTTATCCAAAGTACAAAAATGAGTCATGCAGGAAACACTACATACAGAACAAACAGTCGCCTGAACAGCAACACAAGAAAACAGCAAATGTACATAACTATAAATGGAAAAGTAGTAAAGTCAAGCAGGCAAAGCCACATGCAAGACGCAACCACCACCAAAACACCGATAGACAGCATGACACACACACACACACAACCAGACACCCAAACGCACACACACACACGAAATGAACAGAGAAAACACCAAAAGAGACACAAGAACCAGGGACAAACGTTCCACAACATGAACAAAGCACAAAGACGCAAGGCAAACAAAAGGAAGGGTGACAAAGAGAGTACCGCCTTGGCACGGTCAGCAGCAAAAACACCACTGGGGGTTTAAACCGGTTTACGGACGTCCTAACCTCACACTTCTCTCAAAGTCACCCTAGCTTTACAAATATTGTAAATAAAGGTATCCCCGCTGGACTTACCCACAACAGAGACGACGGTGAACACAGGACAACATGTAAAACATAGCATAATAACTGTGACAATCCGTCAAATATGTACTCAATGACTTTGCTGAAGTCAGAGCACCTGCAGGTAAGCCGTTAAGGGCACGACAGGGAAAAAATAATACATGAGTCTGGTAAGCTCCTCCTGTATCCAAGTTTAAGAGTATACCATCATAGAGTACTACCCTCGGCCTGTCATCGCGCAAGCAAAGAGGGAAGCGTAGCTACCGACTGTAAAAGGGTCGATAACCAAACATGCAGTGTGTTGCAATATAATAGGATCATAACCTTTCTTTTTGAATTTTTTAATGCGTTTTATAAACAAATCATGAAAATGGATATGACCCCGAATTTTCCTAAGTTTGTAGATAACATCCCCATAAAATTCTGGTTGAGAAATGCCTTGTCGCAGTAACGTCCGTAGATTGCAATTATATTTACTAATGAGAGGTAAATTTCGATAATAAAATTTAGAAAAGGTTTTCCGAAGTTTGTGATATCTGTAACCTTGCTTAAGAAGTTTATCAGTTATAACTAAATTACGTCTGTTAAAATCTTCAAGCAAAGAACAGGCTCGGGCAAACCTAATAAGTTGAGAAATATAAACACCATAAGATGTAGAACGTGGCACATCCCCATCTAGAAAAGGATAATTAACAATTTTAAAATTAAAATCTTCTCTTTTATCGTATACTTTGGACGAAACTTTATCATTTGTAATTGAAAGATTCAAATCTAAAAATGAAGCATTAATGTCAGATTGATTAGCTTTTTATCTAAAAGAAAGGTAAGAGATCTACAAACATCAAGGCAAGTCCACATTGTGTAATGTTCAACTTCTGAATTCGAAAAGAATGAACGTTGAACATTACAAGCAATGAACATTTTGTTTTCTCTGGCAAAGGTTTTTTCTATTAATTTAATAAGTCTATCCTTTATAAGATGGTGAGGTAGAGTAGTATAGAGTGTAGAGAAATCATAAGAGCTCAGTAAAGAAATGTTATACTGTTCATTTTCAAGTTTTGTTAAAACATCATTTGAATTTTTTATGGACCAAAAAACATTAATACCAGAATTTTCATATATTTTATCACAGTAGCGTTTAACATGTTCTTTGATCGTAGTAAGACAGGACGTCAAAAGTATAGATAATTTAGTAGTGGTACAACAGCTAGAGTTGGCAATAAAACGCGACTTATAAGGGTTTTTATGTAGTTTCGGAATCCAGTACAAAGTAGAAAGTTTATGTTGTTTTATGTTAGGACCAGACTTAAAATCATTGCACATTTTTACATGTTCCGAGACTATATCTTTTTCAGGTGTTTGAACTGTTATATAAGTTTTTGAATCAGTTAGCTCCTTCTTTAAAACATCAACATAATACAATCTTCAAATAATGATTACATTGTTTGATGCCTTGTCAGCAGGAACAAGAACATAATCTGAATGAAAATTAGAAATGTTTTTCTTCAAGTAGCGAAATGTAACTCTAGGTCGAGGTGGTAAAAGATGGTTATTTGATTTGTAAAAAGTTATTCGTGTATCAGACATCAAACATACAATAGGGGGGAAATGGAAGTACCGCCTTGGAAAGGTCAGTGACAAAAGTCACTGGGGTTTTAAACCGGTTTATGAGCGCCCAACCGATACACTTATTCCATCACCACCCTAAAAGACAAACAGTGTAAATAAACGTATCCCCTCTCCGACTAAACTACAACAACCGCGATGGCAAATACAGTGGTAAAGTGCATGTAAAACGAAAACATTTAAGCGAACAAACTGTATCCACCTATCGCTAGTGTACTCAGTAATTGAGCTGCAAACAGAGTTACTGTAGAAAAGTAATAAAGGGTACAGTCTATCTCTCTCTGCGGCTGGTTTGCAGGCATGTTGTCTGGTTCTAACTATAAAAGACCTATTGCATTATGACAGTATTACCACCAGTGACGAGCAGTGAACGCCTTATTAGATAGCCTCTCCAGGAACCCGTTAAGTAACGTCTACGTTGTTTAACCCTTCTCTTGCTGAACTTTAAAATACATTTCTCCTTCTTTATCCATGCCTTGTTGTATAATTACATATATCTTCACTGTGTACAAGTATTTCGCTGTGCAATCACTGCTGTGGAGTGCACTGGTTGCACAATCAACTTGTAAATAGTGCAGACCTGATGAGACAGCTCCTGTAGGAGCTGTCTCATCTGGGTCTTCACTATTTACAGGTACGTATATTGAAGTGAATAGTTAGCGAAGGGTTAAAACCAACATACAGGTACAATATCAGTTCAACAAATACGGGAGGTTGGGTATTGATCTTTATACTACCAAATCATCAATACTAGCAGAACAGACCCTTATCATAAAGTTTCTAATGAACCCTATAGCCTGATTCTACATTGTGTATTATGTAGTACTATACAGTCGAACTTCAATTACTCGAACTTGCGGAGACTATTTCTACAAGTCCGAATTACCCGAAATACATGCTCATTAAGTTGTAAAGAATACTCCTCGCACTTAAGATATTAGCTAGTTAATCATTTTCCTGTTCTGTGTTCATTTCAAATTACAATACCTACTGAATATTCATGGACAAAATAGTTATATTGAAATATGGAAGGTTAAGAATAACTCAAATAGAAGTGCATGCAGAGTAACGGACCTTAGTTACATCAATGCTCCTCCTCAAAATCAAACAAATGCAACACAAAAGGACGTTTTACGGCCACCACACAATCACTTAACACCTGCTGTTGTAAAAATTATAAATTCTGAAGAGTGGTGATCCTCCAAAAGCAAAAATTGCAAATCAAAAGAAGAAAATTGCAGACTCGGTTATATTGAGTCTATTCATCGGCAGTAATTTAAAATGCAACACTGCAAGTTCAAGCGGGTCCAATTACCGTCTAGCTGCACGGGTCTCCAGTACTGACATTTTCATACAAGGCAGGTATTGTTACATAGTATAGATGGTTTACATTTAAAGCGTCCTATGATCAGAGTCAGGGTAAAATTGTCATTTATAAAATCTGAATAGTGACTTGGCAACTTACACAGTTGCACGTTAAATCTTCTGCTAATCGTGACGTCTTTCGCATTTGCAAACAGCTTGGGTTCAGATGAAGATCAAAGCTGTTTGATCAGTATTTTCGAAAATGCTTGATCGAAACGGAAGCAGTTAAAATAACGCTTAATCCAAATTTGAGCATACGTTATTTTTACAGCGAAATTAAGGTTTAAACATGTAATTTTATACCCCAGAGACATTATGACGACTGCCATAAATGGTCCTCACTCCTCTGTCCTCGAGTGATCGCCCCGAAAACAATAACATC
This sequence comes from Azorinus chamasolen, assembly GCA_963576725.1. NCBI lineage: Eukaryota > Metazoa > Mollusca > Bivalvia > Cardiida > Solecurtidae > Azorinus > Azorinus chamasolen. The sequence continues at coordinate 7,248,774 of OY755240.1, forward strand.
CTATTTGCGACAGTGTCGCTGTTTCGTATTGCAGTTTGTCGAAGTGACAATTTAACAGCAAGCACTTTTGGTTCTGATCAGAGGCTTTTTGTTCTAGATATAAGTTCTGTGAGAGTTCCTCATCTAATAACTCGATCTTTTACCCAATCTATGTAAGAAGTGAAATATGAACACATTATTTCCGCCATGATAGAAACTGTAGTAGCAGATATGTATGATTATATAATCAAACAGAGCAGACCCTGATAAGACAGGGACTTCTGATCTGGGTTTACATTTTTGCAAATACATCAATAAAAGTCTTTATAAGTAATGTGTAAAGGGTTTAATCAAATACCTTTATTTACACTTTTTGCTAAGCTAGGGTGACCTTGTGATAACTGTGAGATTATGACGTCCGAAAACCGGTTGTAGTGGTAGTGTTGTATGCCAAAACAAATGTACCCAAGTCTGTTGAGTCTGGGTCAAAATTGTGTAATGTACTGGCACTGTGCATAGAATGTTACATTCAAGTTTTGTGTTTTATGAGCTGAGGGCGTTGACACAATATGATAGAGCATATATGATACAGACAGATAAACTTACGGAAAAAGATGGAGTTGATTTACCTATGTCCTAAATAAATTCTTTTTTATTATTATTCTTATCTATGTATATATAAGTATTAAATATATTTTATTTTAAATGTTCTATAATTTACGCATTATTGTATATAAAATGTATCTTTGTGAAGCGCTTTTGAACGCGCATATCCTGTATAAAAAGAGCGCTATATAAATGTGGTATTATAATAATAACCCCCTCCCCCCAGAGGTGAGTTTGCTACTGGCCGTTCCAGGTCGATACTCTCTTTGTCACCCTTACTTTTGTTTGTCTTGTGTCTTTGTACTTGTGTTTTTGTTCATGCTTGGAATGTTTATCTCTAGTACTTGTGTGTTTGTAAAGGTTTTCTGTGTTCTTCTCACGTATAAGCGTGTGTTTGGGTGTGTAGTTGTGTGTGTGACATGCTATCTATCGATGGTTTGGTGGTGGTTGCGTCTTGCGTGGTTTTGCCTGCTTGACCTTACTACTCTTTTCATTTAACAGATTAACAAATGTGAATATTGATTGCTGCATATATTTTATTATGCTAATCAGGAGACCCCGATGATAATAGTCACAGAGTCTGAAGCTGATCTCAAACAGTTAAGTCGACAAGAACATTGATCTAAATAATCAAATTGAACACTTACACATAAATCAAACCTGTTTGGTCGCCCTTTATTTCAATGTAATACCTAATATGGATACATGTTATCACTCTAAGAGTAGCTCTTTAGGATGTATCGGTGTATCAAGCTGAATAACACTTTAGGTGCATCTGTAAAATGATATAAAATCGATATTTATATAGCTGACTGCATGTTGACAAGGAAACATATATCGCCCTATTTAGTCAAACACTACTGCACCGCATTGCGTCACAAAATTCCACAAGGGGCCCCTGCTCTGTATCTTTGAACGGCACTAAACTGGCGAGGTCGAATGACCTATCTACACCAAGTCGTCTGTAATCTTATCAGTTGAAAGTATTATACTGTTTTTCCACTTTGCTCTGAGCAGTGACGATGAAGACTTGCATGATATTACTGTTGTGTGTGGGAATAGCGTCCACGGCTGTCATAAAGCCCAGACGGGGACTGAAGAAAAGGACAGGAGGTAAAATACACTGATACTCAGCTTACCTTGCAATAGGCACGACTTTCACCTGCATTAAGCAGTCACCTAACTAAATTCTTATCCACCAGAATTCCGGTTTAGATGGGATTTACTGTATCTGGGGCTATTCTATTTTCTACTGGATATAAGCATCAAGCTAGCAAATATACGTATAGACACTGTGTCGAATGTACTTTATTCGTCGTCGTTGCAAGCAAATACAGTCGAACTTCGATATCTCGAACCTCAAAGGACAGTACCAATTATTTCGAAATAACAGACGTTCGAATTATCCGATTTCTAATCTGAACAAATTATCGTATTCACAGCTTAATGCAGGTCTAAAGTAATGCTTGGGAGCTTTCAGCATTACTTTAGACCTGCATAAAGCTGTCACATGTGTTTCTAGTGATATTTTACGGCAATTCTGTATTGTACGTTTTGGAAGGACCGACCATTTAAATTGAATTAATCCGAAGTTCGAGTTATCGGATTGAAGTTCAACTGCATGTAAAAGATGTTTTCCATTTTGCGTTAATATAAACACACTGAACGATGCAACATTTGCAAATATACGACGGTGTAGGTGTATCTATAGCATAATTATGTACATGAATAACATGCTTGCTTATCCTTTTCCCTCATATAAACGTGTTTTTACGCATTTGCAAACAGAGTAGACCCAGATCAGACGGCTCCTAGAGGAGCCGTCTGATCAGGGTCTGCTCTGTGTGCTAATAAAATGGCAACAATATTCCACCTTCAATATTTCATTATAAATATATTGTTAATGAATATCTAGTAGGTATTGAAATTTGTAACAAACAGTCTATAGTTTTTCCTGTGGCATCATTATCTTTAATCGCATGGCGAGCTAACATACAGTGTAACAAAAAACCGGCGAACAATGCCCTCGTATCTTGTTAACCCTTTCCCTGTTCTGTATTTATCCCAAAAATGCAATACCAACTGAATAATCATGGACATAATAGTTGTAATGAAATATAGACAACACTGGAACACTGTAGCCATTTTTAGAAAGTAAAGAAACAGAGATTTTTAATTCTATTAGCAAACAGAACAGACCCTGATCAGACGGCTCCTATAGGAGCCGTCTGATCTGGGTGTACTCTGCTTGCAGATGCGTGAAAACACGTTTATATGAGGGAAAGGTTTAAATTACCATTAACCTTTAGCCCGCTGCAGGCGAATGGCCGATGACCTATTCAATTAGTTTGGGTTATGATGAGACGCCTCATGAGGGTCCTTAACCCTTCGCTTGCTATTCACGTCAATATACCTACCTGTAAATAGTGAAGACCCAGATGAGACAGCTCCTACAGGAGTAACCCTTCGCTTGCTATTCACGTCAATATACCTACCTGTAAATAGTGAAGACCCAGATGAGACAGCTCCTGCAGGAGTAACCCTTCGCTTGCTATTCACGTCAATATACCTACCTGTAAATAGTGAAGACCCAGATGAGACAGTTCCTACAGGAGTAACCCTTCACTTGCTATTCACGTCAATATACCTACCTGTAAATAGTGAAGACCCAGATGAGACAGTTCCTACAGGAGTAACCCTTCACTTGCTATTCACGTCAATATACCTACCTGTAAATAGTGAAGACCCAGATGAGACAGCTCCTGCAGGAGTAACCCTTCACTTGCTATTCGCGTCAATATACCTACCTGTAAATAGTGGAGACCCAGATGAGACAGTTCCTACAGGAGTAACCCTTCACTTGCTATTCACGTCAATATACCTACCTGTAAATAGTGAAGACCCAGATGAGACAGCTCCTACAGGAGTAACCCTTCACTTGCTATTCACGTCAATATACCTACCTGTAAATAGTGAAGACCCAGATGAGACAGCTCCTACAGGAGTAACCCTTCACTTGCTATTCACGTCAATATACCTACCTGTAAATAGTGAAGACCCAGATGAGACAGCTCCTACAGGAGTAACCCTTCACTTGCTATTCACGTCAATATACCTACCTGTAAATAGTGAAGACCCAGATGAGACAGTTCCTACAGGAGTAACCCTTCACTTGCTATTCGCGTCAATATACCTACCTGTAAATAGTGAAGACCCAGATGAGACAGCTCCTACAGGAGTAACCCTTCGCTTGCTATTCACGTCAATATACCTACCTGTAAATAGTGAAGACCCAGATGAGACAGTTCCTGCAGGAGTAACCCTTCACTTGCTATTCACGTCAATATACCTACCTGTAAATAGTGAAGACCCAGATGAGACAGCTCCTACAGGAGTAACCCTTCACTTGCTATTCGCGTCAATATACCTACCTGTAAATAGTGAAGACCCAGATGAGACAGCTCCTGCAGGAGTAACCCTTCGCTTGCTATTCACGTCAATATACCTACCTGTAAATAGTGAAGACCCAGATGAGACAGCTCCTACAGGAGTAACCCTTCGCTTGCTATTCACGTCAATATACCTACCTGTAAATAGTGAAGACCCAGATGAGACAGCTCCTACAGGAGTAACCGTTCGCTTGCTATTCACATCAATATACCTACCTGTAAATAGTGAAGACCCAGATGAGACAGCTCCTACAGGAGTAACCCTTCGCTTGCTATTCACGTCAATATACCTACCTGTAAATAGTGAAGACCCAGATGAGACAGCTCCTACAGGAGTAACCCTTCGCTTGCTATTCACGTCAATATACCTACCTGTAAATAGTGAAGACCCAGATGAGACAGCTCCTACAGGAGCTGTCTCATCAGGGTCTGCACTATTTAAAAGTTCATTGTGCAACCAGCGCACTCCGCAGCAGTGATTGCAAAGCGAAACACTTGTACACAGTGAAGATATATGTAATTATACAACATGGCATGGGTAAAGAAGGAGAAATGTATTTTAAAATTCAGCAAGTGAAGGGTTAAGTGTTTGCATTTTGCTCGACAATCAAGGGTTAAGTGTTGCATTTTGCTCGACAATCTTGTAGCCTGAAATTTAAAAATGTAATGGGTGAAACCATCTATAAAATTAATTTTCTGAGCAGGCCAAAGGTTAACAGAATGTTAAATGTCAATAACCGATGATATAAATATGTTTATGTATGCAGTCTGTCAGTAAATAATAGATACAGTACGAGTCTTACTACCAAAGTGTCTTCTTACAACCGTTATCAGGACAGTTTGTTCGCATGACCGAAGACGTGTCCGAGGCGTAGCCGAGGACACTTGTCTGAGGTCATGCGAACAAACTGTCCTGATAACAGTTGTAAGAAGACACTTTGGTAGTAAGACGAGTACATGTATCTTACTTGTACGATAGTACGTTGTAGACTTTTAATTTTGATTAAAAATAAATATTTCACAAATGAGTACAATATGTTTTCCCCTTGGTTCACCCAATTCAAATCCTAGGTAGATAGGTTTTAACCACAAGAATCACGTGCGTACAAAAGTGTCCACTTACAACCGTTATCAGGACACTTTTTCAATAGCTTTGCTGGGGGTCTGTCGTACAATTACCTATATGCCATCCCTTTTCAATCGTGAAGTCTATTCTCGATGAAATTACGAGAGAGCGATAACCCGTGCATATATAAACCATGCAATCACGAGCGTGCCCATGTTTAGTTCCTTACCGGGACACGTGCCGAGGATAAACCCGTTCAATGCCGATGATAAAAAAAGGTTGCGATTTTTTATTTATTCAAATTAAATAGTTCAGGGTCCATGTCAAATTGTTCGAGCTATATACGACAATCATGTCTCCGTATGATTATATCAATCATGTCCTATATGGTAATATGGCATTCATGTCTCTGTATGGTTATATTGCAATCATGTCTCTGTATGGTTTTATGGTAATCATGTCTCCGTATTGTTATATCAATCATGTCTCTAAATGGTTATATGGCAATTATGTCTCCGTATGGTTACATCAATCATGTCTCTGTATGGTTATATGGCAATCATGTCTCTGTATGGTTATATGGCCTTCATGTCTCTGTATGGTTATATGGCAATCATGTCTCCGTATGGTTATATCAATCATGTCTCTATAAGGTTATATGGCAATCATGTCTCTGTATGGTTATATGGCAATCATGTCTCTGTATGGCAATATGGCAATCATGTCTCTGTATGGTTATATGGCAATCATGTATGGTTATATGGCAATCATGTCTCTGTATGGTTATATGGCAATCGTGTCCCGATTCCTTTATTTGAGTCTTTCTTTCAATCATGTCTCTAAATGGTTATATGGCAATTATGTCTCCGTATGGTTACATCAATCATGTCTCTGTATGGTTATATGGCAATCATGTCTCTGTATGGTTATATGGCCTTCATGTCTCTGTATGGTTATATGGCAATCATGTCTCCGTATGGTTATATGGCAATCATGTCTCTGTATGGTAATATGGCAATCATGTCTCTGTATGGTTATATGGCAATCATGTCTCTGTATGGTTATATGGCAATCGTGTCCCGATTCCTTTATTTGAGTCTTTCGTTCAATGAAACTGGTATTTTGATTTCTTCTGGTGATAAGGACATTGTTTGCAATGACACCTGATTGTTGGTGTACGTCCTAATATTAGCCCATTTGTACCAAATGTCCGTTAAAAGAGTCACAGCCAAACCATGTAGACAGGGTCCTCTGATTATGATCTGTACTGTTTATAATAATTAGATTCACAAATGTATTTTTAAATGTTTTATATATCCTACAAAATAATTATTGCTGAAACACCCTTTCAAATGAAAGGTATACTGGCTGATATGTCATATATGGACAATTTCACTTAACGAGGCTAAACATATGTTAATACAGAGGTATAGATAAGATGCGAAACATTTTAAAGAATAGCTGCTATACCAAACTCTATTCTGTGAACATATTATAGAATCGTCTCTTCGGTTTTAGTATTTCGGTATGCGTATTTATCCACAGCTCAGTTGAAAATAATTGTGGTTCGTATTACTTTTCCCATTATATGTATATAACCTTGGTTCCACGCTTGATCATACTTTGAACTCTTATCCAAAGAGATTAAATTTTGGAGAACCTGAACAACGTACATTGTGATCTGAGAGTGGTCTGATTAAATTAGGCAATTACACATAGCTTTCAACTGCGTTTTAAACCACGACCTTAAATATCAGAAAATATTATCGCAATGCATGGTACCCATCGTATTTTAAACATTCATAAAAGTACGCATTTGAACATTTGCTTATACAGCTGTTATCTGCGCTTTTTATGACTGTATGCTATTAGTTTAAGTTCACTTTTAATTTGTAATAACCTCTGCAAGCAATTTTGATTAAGTTGAACCATAGGTTACCTGGCGTTGTAACACGTTCCAGACTGTATAGCTCCAGTTTTGTTTTAACTCTTTAAAATAATTAATGGCATCATAAATATTAATAAGATTAATTGTTAGAACACCACATGGACACAGGAACCTTTGACCAGGGTTGAAACTGTAGAGTCGTATCTATGTTATATCAGAAGCAAACATAGTACACCCTGACCAGACGGCTCCTCTAGGAGTCGTCTGATCTGAGTCTACTCTGTTTGCAAATGCGTAGAAACGTGTATTTATTGAGTAAGGGGTTAAAAGAAATAGAAGAAACGTATGCAATGTAGATTTGATTTAGATGCTTCTTCTGTCGACGAAACTTTGCCCCGTAAACATTGACAATTACACCTTAACCTTTAGAGTAGCAAGTCCATACACTCAATTCTGGTGACCATTATACGAACCTGTGAACGGCAATGACGTATGTATTTAGGGATATTGACGACCACCCCTCCCATTGAAACTGCTCATAACGAGCTTCTGACTTCACCAATATCGTCACAACTAACATCTTCACTACCACAACTATCGTTGCTATTATCACCATCATCATCATCATCGTCATCATCGCCGTAATCATGATAATCTTCTTCATATTCGCCCTCATCTTCATCATCACAAAAGGGCAGCAGCAGATGTTTCACCATCACCATGGTCAGCATCGCATCATGGTCGTCATCATCATGATCATCATGACCATCTTCATCTTCATTATTATCATAAGCAGCAAAAGGCGTTTAATCATCATCATGGTTATAATCGTCGCTGATACCAAAATCACCACCACTGCCATCATCATCATCATCAAAACCAGGATATCAAATACTGGGGCACACATTATCTAATCACGCACGTAATTATTTCCCTGTGCTTTAATTGTTACAGTCAGTGGTATTAATTGTCGCTCTAGGATGTGTATACAACGGTTATGTATACCAGCAGGGGCAGCAGTGGAAAGATGGTTGTCGGTATAACTGTGTCTGCAATGATGATAGGTCTGGAAAATATACGTGTACCGAAATGTGAGTATGAATCGCAGACGGTACTTTCATATCCCCTCCCCTAATATGTGTTATGTCTTTGTGCGTCTCTCCTTGTGTTTTGATATACATATACAGTTCGGGTGACTTTGTGTTTTGCGTGTGGTGTTTCCTGCATAACTTGTGCATTTATTTCCCATATAGACGTTCAGCATTTTTATTCTGGTATCCGAAGGATGTGTACATAATGCAACTCGGTTACATTTCCTAGAGATTGGATGTTTTATATTGTACATGTTATGCATGCACTGATTTCCCTCCGCTGTTAATTATATAACAGTATTGAAACAAATTATTATAGGCGAGAAGTTATTGTCACTTATATAAAGAGTTGCCAATACTATTGGAATTACATCACTGAAGAAGGAATTTTGATAAATTATGAGCATAGTAAATCCTCTTAAGTACGACCATCAAAAACCGGTCTAAGTCTGGGTCGAAGAGGGAAATGGTAGCTTAATACCAAACATCTCAATCCTATTTTTTATCGACATGAGCAGTATATACAATACATTTGGTCAAGTTAATGTTTTCATGTAAACATCACAAAGACCTAGTACAAATATACATACACCAACGTCAATCAACATAAATAAAAAAATGAATATATATAAATAAAAACTTGTCTCACAGTAAACCATAGTTATTAAAAAGATTGGCTTTTATAGAAGCACAGGAACGCAGAAACGCATGGTCAAAATTCAAAGCCATATGAGAATGGAATGCAAAATCATTACTTGAAGATTGTAATATATTGATGTTTGAAAAGATGAGCTTCGTTATACATTTACTTTGCCACTTTATTTGCCATCGCTGTTGTTGTAGATAAGTCGGAGAGGGGGTATGTTTATTAACACTGCTTGTCCTTTAGGGTGAGGATTGAATAAGTGTGAGGTTGGGCGCCCCTAAACCGGTCTAATCCCCCCTCTCCCAAGTAACTTTTGTCGCTGACCGTTCCAAGGCGTTACTTCCATCTTCCCCTATTATATGGTTGTTTTGTCTTTCTGCGTCACTTTATGTACATTTGCCGTGTTTTCTTGTGCTGCTGTTCGGGTTACTGTTTGTTCTGTATGTGGTGTTTCCTCCATGACGCATATTTATTTGTACTTTTACTGTTTCAAAAACCTATATTACAGATTAAACAACTGAAAAATAATCTCGGAACATGTTCATTTATGCAATACCTTCAAGTTTGCTCCTAACATAAAACTACATAAACTTTCGGCCTTGTACTGGATTCCGAAACTACATAAAAACCCTTGTAAGACGCATTTTATTGCTAACTCTAGTTGTCGTACTACTACTAAAATGTTTGACGTCCTGTCTTACATGTATAACGTACTGTGGTAGAATATATGATAATTCTTGTATTAATGTATTTTGGACCAAAAAAAGTAAAATATTTTGATAATGAACAGTACAAAATGTCTTCACTGAATTCTTATGATGATTTCTTTACACTCTATAACACTCTCCATCACAGTCTTATAGAGGATAAACTGATTGAATTAATAGAACAAACCTTTGCCAGACAAAACAAAAATGTTATTTGCTTGTAATATTCAACGTTTATTCTTTTCGATTAAAAACGTTGAACATTACATAATGTTAACTTTTATTTTAGATAACATATTTATGCGGTATGGGGATATAATATAACGTCAAGTTGTTGGTATACCCTTTGGGTACACATTGTGCCCTTCTTGATACAAATTTGTTTTGCATTGCTATGAGAGGGATTTTATACTAGGCTTATAACCTGATACACAAGTTGATGTTGTTTATACTTTTAATAAAGTTTCTAGGCAATTAAACTATATTTTGAATTTAGTAATCCTTAAGTTGATATTATGGGTTCTTCATTTTTTCCAAATAAGCTGTTTAAATAAAATGAATTGACCTGGTTTCCGTTTTAGATTTGAAGGTTTCCATCACAAAAGCTAATGTTTCGTCCAAAATATACGATAAAAGGGACTATTTTAATTTCTAAATTGTTAATTATCCCCGTTCGACAACTTATGCATTTCGTTTATGCCCGAGTCTGTTTTCTTACTAGATTTTAACAGTCGTAATTTAGTTATAACTGATAAAATTCTTAAGCGTGGTTACAGATATCACAATATTTGGAAAACTTTTTTCTAAATTTTATTATCGCAATTTACCTCTCATAAGTAAATATAATTGCCATCTACAGACGTTACTGCAACAAGGTACTTATCACCCAGTATGCAATGGTATTGCTATCTAAAAACTCAGGGAACATTCGGGGTCATATCTATTTTGATGATTTATCTATTGAACGCAGTAAAACTTTTAGGAAGATAGGTCATAACTCCATTATAATGCAACGAACTGGATGTTTGGATATTGACCTCTTTCCAGTCGGTAGCTACGCTTCCATCATTGCTTGCGCGATAACACGACGAGGGTAGTACTCTGTGGTGGAATACTCTTTAATCAAGAAACGGGATGATCCTACAAGACTCATGTATTACCTATTTTATACCGTGCCCTTAACGACTTCCCTGCAGTTGCTACGACTTCAGCAGAGTCATTGAGTACATATTTGACGGATTTTTACTGTTTTTATACTATGTTTAACATATGGTACTGTGTTTACCGTCTTCTATGTTGTGGGGGAGTCCGGCGGGGATAATTGTATTTATACTGATTGTTAAAGTTCGGTGACTTTGAGATACATGTGGGGTTAGGACGTCCGTAAATCGGTTTAAACCCCAAGTGGTGCTTTTGCAACTGTCCGTTCTAAGGCGGTATTCTCTTTGTCACCATTATTTTTATTTTATTTTGTCCTTTTACTTTTGTTGATGTTTGAAATGTTTATCTCTTGTTCTGGTTAGTTGTTTTGTGTTGTAGGCGTTCATCAAGTAGACGGACTAATTTTAAGGGATGAAATGTCATGCAATAAACCACATATACTACATTTATTGCAGAAATGTCATGCAATAAACCACATATACTACATTTATTGCAATTTTGATTGAATTTTAAATGAAAATAGGAACAAAATGAAAGACGATATTTATTTTACGTTTGTATTTTGTATATCTATAAAGCCGCGGTATAAACCCTTTACTCAACATAGTAGACTCAGATCATACAAAGTGTGATCAGGGTCTGTTCTATTTTCCGTATGGAATTATATAGATCTGATTCTACACTCTCTGACATGGTCAAATATTTTTGTGTTCATACACAAGCTCATTAATATTCACATGGGAATAATTTCTTACATTAATATGTATGAAGTAGAGGGTTAAAGAACTCGTATACACTGTATAATTATGCTTGAAATACTCATAAAGGGTGAGTTGTAGTGTCATGTTTACATGATTTATGTTGTTGAGATTCTGGACCGTGAAAGAACAAATATACTGCATTGTATACATGCATATTGCAAATCAGCATTATTTGACACATATTTCAAATAGATTTAGTCCGTCTTGGACACTGAATAAATAGTTTTAATATTTCAATATATGCACCAGAGCTACAGATGAATTCTGAAAATGGGGGATCCTTCGAAAGCACAATTAAAAAGGCAAAATGAGAAAATTGCAAACTCGGTTTTATTGAGTCTGTTCATAAGTAGTAATTAAAACTGCAACACTACTAACGCCCCCTAGCACCGGCTTAATCAGTATTCAATTTTCAAAACAAATAGCATCAAAACTAATGACCCCTAAGGACCAGAAAATATAACAACACTGGGAATGAAGTACGGGGCGACTTTTTACACCCGCCACACAAGCACTTAACACCTGCTGTTGTGAAGTACATATATTCTGAAAATGGGGGATCCTTCGAAAGCAAAAGTAAAAATGCAAAATGAGAAAATTGCAAAGTAGAAATTAAAACTGCAACGCTACTCACGTCGTCCCCTAGCACCGGCTTAAGCAGTATTCAATTTTCAAAACAAATAACATCAAAACTAATGATCTCGAAGGACCAGTTGCGTACCTATAAACTACAATCGTCATTTCTCCACCAAACCCTATGCCGTGGCTACTCTTTAGAATCGTCTCGAAGAGACGATTCTAAAGTGTCGTCACAGTATAGGGTTTGAACATGTTTAAATGTATGCATCTTATCTTGGCCTCTGTATGCACAGATGCACATTGATGATAAACTAACTGCAACTTCCGGTCAGAATGATATAACATTTTCCCGCCATGTTAAAGTACATTGCGATAAGCACATTAACCATTTCAACACTTTAAATAACTGTACGCTCCAGAGCTACAGATAACAAGAGTGCCAGTGGACACAATATACGCCCATCGGGGTCTTGTTCAACATTAACTGGGGTTAACGTATTTGCTGAACTCAAATTCTAAGCCCAATTTTGCGACCAAGTTTCAAGGTTGTAAATAGGCATACTTTAACAAAAAACCTTAACCAAAAATTCTAAATTGAAAAGTGCCATAATTGTGTCTAAATGCTTGACAGAGTTGCATTGTATTTACTCTTGCCTACAGATGAAGCTTCTGATGGTGAACAAATGTTTCAAGTTTAAAAGCTTTATTTGAAAGGGTTATGTTGATAAGTGGACTTTAACCAAAACCTTAACCAAAAATTCCAAGCTAAAAAGCGCCATAATCATGTCAAAATGTTAGACAGAGTTATGTACTCTTGCCTACATATGAAACTTGTGATGGTGAACAAGTGCTCCAAGTTTAAAAGCTTTATCTCAGAGGGTTATGTAAATAAATGGACTTTAACCAAAACTGTAACAAAAAATTCTAAGTTAAAAAAGGGGTATAATTCGGTCAAAATGCTTGACAGAGTTATTTTCTCTTGCCTACAGGTGAAGGTTGTGACGGTGAACAAGTGTTCCAAGTTTAAAACCTTTATCTCAAAGGATTATCTAAAAAAAATAGACTTTAACAAAGCCTTAACCAAAAATTCTAAGTTAAAAAGGGGCATAATTCGGTCAAAATGCTTGACAGAGTTATTTACTTTTGCCTACAGGAGAAGATTGTGACGGTGAACAAGTGTTCCAAGTTTCAAAGCTTTATCTCAAAGTGTTATGTAAATAAATGGACTTTAACAAAGCCTTAACCAAAAATTCTAAGTTAAAAAGGGGCATAATTCAGTCAAAATGCTTGACAGAGTTATTTACTCTTGCCTACAGGTGAAGGTTGTGACGGTGAACAAGTGTTCCAAGTTTCAAAGCTTTATCTCAAAGTGTTATGTAGATAAGTGGACTTGTTCCACATAAATTGAGGTTAACATATTTGGGCTAAACGCAAATGCTAAAGCAAATGCTAAACGCAAATTCTAAGTCCAATTAAGCAACCTTAACCTTGAATAAACGAGCCGAGACTTGGCAGGCTACTGTAGCATGTCTAGATAAACATTATGATTAAATTTGGGAAGGATCCACCAAGCGGAACTTGAGTTAGAGATGTTACAGACAGACAGATCGGTTAAATTTTTTGCTAAATGAAAATTCTAAGTCCAATTGTGTGACCTTGACCTTGGATAAACAAACCGGGACTTGGCAGGCAACTGTAGAATGTCCAGATAAACATTGTGTTAAAATTTGAGAAGGATCCACCAAGCGGAACTTGAGTTAGAGATGTTACAGACGGACAGACAACCAGACAACCAGACAACCAGACAGCGCTATTCCATAATACGTCCCGTTTGAAAAAACGGGCGTATAAAAATGCGTAACAATATATTAACCCTTCGCTTGCTTAATTTTGAAATACATTTCTCCTTCTTTGCCCATGCCCTGTTGTATAATTACATATATCTCACTGTGTACAAGCATTTTGCTGTGCAGTCATTGCTGTGGAATGCATTGGTTGCACAATTAATTGTAAATAGTGCAGACCCTGATGAGACAGCTCCTGCAGGAGCTGTCTCAACTGGTTCTTCACTATTTACAGGTAGGTTTATTGACGCGATTGTGCAGGCAAAAGGTTAAATCGTCATTTCTCCACCACAAACCTATACCGTGACTACTCTTTAGAGTCATCTCGAAGACACGATTCTAAAGTGTCGTCAGAAAAAAATTACGCATCTTATATTGACTTCCGTTGCAAAGATGTATATTGATGATAGACTAGCTGCAACATGCGGTCAGAAGGATAGAACAATTTCTTGCCTTGTTAAAGTATATTGCAATAAGCACATTAACCATTTCAACATTTATTTTTCGAATGGCAATTCCATAATCCAAAATGGTAAAGGTTATCGTGAATAAGAATTCACCTGCTTTTAAGAAGATACATAAAACATGATAAACAGTGCATACCCTGTATTTTGCGAGTGCGCCTTGTGCCATACATTCACGGATCACCTCGCCGGTTCCACTACGGACTAAATCTCACGGTTGACCCCGGAAATACCAATTTCCGTAGTGCGCTACGGATGCACACTGTACTAGTCCGTACCTTTCCGTGGTTTACCTTCAGTTATACGTAGTCATACGTAGCAGTACCTGTATATCGGTGACAATTTTTGAAAATGTTCAAAATTTGATCACGGCTCACACAACCGTAGTAAATCTTTAATAAACCGTATTAATACGTACTTATTCCGCATTAAATCGTGTCATTTCCGTAATAACTCGTGTCATTTCGTATTAAACTGTGTCGTTCCGTAACAATCCGTATTCCTTGTGGCCCATTCCTTTTTTTCCTTACCATAGGTAAAAAAAACCGTAGTCACACTGGTGTGTGCATCAGTATTGGACTACGGAATTTAGCAATCCCGGGGTCGTCCGTGATATTTAATCCGAAGTGGAACCAGCGAGGTGACCCGCGAATGTGTGATCTAGGCATTAATACGGAACTGACACGGTTTAATACGTAACGGTACGTGTCGGGGCATAAGCACTGCGGATGATCATTGGTTTGCTACGGTATAATAAGAATTAGTACGAATAAGAACGGGCAAATACGCAATTACAAGGATGCACTACGGTTTTTTTGATCCGTGGTCAAATTTTGAGCATGTTCAAAAACTGTTACGGGTATACAATTACTACTACGTATGACTACGGCTAAAATACGGAAAGCTACGGATATATAAGTATTTCTACGTATGACTACGGCTAAAATACGGAAAGCTACGGATCAATACAGATTACCACGAATGATGCTGGATCGTATCTGTAGCTAATTCGGCGTCAAAACCGTGAATGTGCATTAGGAACACTCCTATATGGGTTTACACTGTTTGCAAAGCGCATTGCCATCAGTAACTATTTCCCGTATGAAACAGGCGAAATGTTTGTAGTACTTGTAGGTATTTAGATAACAAAAACAACACTACTTTAACAACAGAATTGAATTTTCGACAGCTGCGCCACCTATTCTGCTTTGCCTGCTGGGTGTCGTTTGGTAAATGTTCCTGGCGACTGCTGCGCCAAACCCCAGTGCGACTTAAGTGCGTCTGGAGGATCAAGCGGCGGCTCAGTGACCGGGACCGGGACCGGGACCATGACACACGGGGCTGGTAAGAGGCTTAACACAAAACAATACGGTTTTTGTAAGCTCTGAACATTTTGCTGGTGAAAAATATGTCGAACCGACCTTTTACATTGGTCCATTAGTTTGAACGGATCAAACGGTTTTGATGCATATGAAGCGTCTTATCTGCATTCAAACCTGTTTGTTGATGTTAGAAAGGTTTCGCCCGTTCCGGTTTAAACCAGCAGTTTATTTAGTAAGTATTTGCCTTCTACTTAACGTTGCCAATGAAAGAGATTTCGCTGTATAATGCCTAGGTCATACGATCACGGATCACCTCGCCAGTTCCAGTGCTGATTAAATCTCACGGATGAACCCCGAAATGCAATTTTTTCCGTAATCCGATACACGGGATTTTGTCGTACCTATGGTAGGAAATGGGCCACGGGTGATGCAGATTGTTATGAGATGACACGGTTTAATACATAAATGACACGGTTTAATTCGGAACGATACGTCTCAGGGATTATTGTGTAGTGCGGATGAACAACGGTTTGCTACGGTATAAGTAAAGTTTAATACGAATAAGAACTGTCTGATACGGAATAGCACTGAGCGACAAGGAGCTAAGCAATCCGACCTCGGTCCTGCGAATAAGTACGGATTAATAGGGTTTTGATACGGACTAAACCGGATTAGTACATTGTAGTACAGTACACATGCCTAGTTCTCACAATCACGGATTTGACGCAGGATTAGCTACGGATACGATCCGGCTGCATTCGTTGCAATCCGGATAGGTCCGTAGATTTCCGGATTGTAGCTGTAGTTATACGTAGTATTACCTGTATATCCATAACAATTTTTAAACATGGTCAAAATTTGTCCCGTTAACAATGACAATTACACCTTTAACATTAAAGTAGCAAGTCCATTCACTCAATTCTGCTGACCATTTTACGGACCTGTGAACGGCAAAAACGTATGTTAAAACTGCTCATAATGGAGCTTCTGATTTCACCAATATCGTTACAACTAACACATTCACTACCACAACTATCGTTATCATCAACATCATCATCAATGTCATCATTGCCGTCATCATGATCATCTTCTTCATCTTCGCCTTCATCTTCATCATCACAATAGGGCAGCAGCAGACGTTTAATCCTCACCATGGTCAGCATTGCATTATGGTCGTCATTATCATGATTATCATGACCACCTTCATTGTAATCATAAGCAGCAAAAGACGGTTAATTATCGTCATGGTTATAATCGTCGCTAATACCAAATTTACCACCACCATCATCATCACTAGCATATCAAACACTGGCGCACACATTAACTAAAATACATTTAATGATTTCCCTGTGCCTTAATTATGTTAGTCAGTGGTATTATTTGTCGCTCTAGGATGTGAATACAACGGTAACGTATACCAGCAGGGACAACAGTGGAAAGATGGTTGTCGGTATAGCTGTGTCTGCAATGATGATAGGTCTGGACAATATACGTGTACCGAAATGTGAGTATAAACAGCAGGCAGTACTTCCATCTTCCCCTCCCCTAATTTGTGTTATGTCTTTGTGCGTCTCATCTTGTGTTTTGATATACATATACATTTGCTGTTCTTTTTGTCATGGTGCAGTTCGGGCGCCTTTGTGTTTTGTGAGTGGTGTTTCCTGTATGACTTGTGCATTTATTTCCCATATAGACGTTCAGCATTTTAATTATTCTACTATCCGAAGAATGTGTACATAATGCAACTCGGTTACATGCTTTAGCGATTGGATGTCTTACATTGTACATGTTATGTAAGTACTGATTTCCCGATATTGTAAATTATATAACAGTACTGAAACAAAATTATTTTAGGCGAGAAGTTATTATCACTTGTATAAAGAGTTGCCAATATTAAGTAGTAAATTTGATAAATCATGGGTATAGTAAAAGTCTGGATCGAAGAGGAACATAGCTTAATACCAAACAACTCCATCCTAAATTTTTATTGGCAAGAGCAGTATACACTACAATACTTTTGATCAAGTAATATTTTCATGTAAACATGACAAAAACCTAGTACAAATCTACATACACCAACGCCAGTTAATAATTGGCAAGCAATAAACTGGTATATAAGTAGAAAGGTTAGTAAATAAGGAAACCTAAGAAACAACATACATACACACTTCTTTATTCAGTAATGTAATCACATAGTGTTTCTTATTACATCAACATACTTATGATAATATAATTATAGTCTCAACAACGTCTATGTATTATATACGTTTTACCAACGCATGGTGAATACATGTTGATACATTAGTGAAAATACCTACTTTTTACAGGGCATAAAATAGGCCAATCCAAATATCAACACTTTCGTTTCATAAGACTATTCACTTTTACTATTCATGAGTATGTTAAAATTTTCTACTTGTTCTTGAAAAAAACTTGTTACTATATTTCTTTACATATCACCGATCAAGTTTGCCCAGAACAGCTACATTAAGGGTTAACTATCGGGCAACAAGTTTTCATTAATGTTATTTTTGCATTAACCCCTTTGCTGCCAGTGCCTGATCTGTGATTACCTATGTAAACAGTTTGGATCCAGATGAGACGCCGCGTCTCATCAGGATCCAAACTGTTTGTTACTGTTAATATGTTTTTGAAACAAAACTGAAGAAAATCAAAAGAATGAAAATTTGTAGCAGACGGCAAAGTTAGCAGACGACAGAGTTTGGCAGCGAAAGGGTTAATATAAATATAAGATCTGTCACACGTTGTCCTTTCAGATAAACTTTTCTTAAACCCATCGAAAATTAATTAAGCGAGCCTTTAGCGAGCTTAATAACCTTTTATCTGGACGAGTTTATATTTTAATAGTATAATTTTGCTTGTCTCCCTGTTAATGTAATCCTAAGGTATATTTTTTATATCTAGCATGACTGTGTATAATAAGATGTGACTTTGGTGGTGGTTGCGTCTTGCATGTGGCTTTGCCTGCTTGACTTTACAGAGGAGTCCATGTCAACGCGGAATGGCTATCTAAAGTTTGATCAGATCCTCTCATAGGAACGGCTAGTTTGATACAAAGCTTTAGCTTAAAACCTGATACACAGACCGATATTGTTAATGCTTTTAATAAAACTTCAAGGTATTTAGACGATATTTTGAATTTAGATAATCCTTATTTTGATACTATGGTTTCTTCAATCTACCCAAAAGAACTGTCTTTAAACAAAGCTAATCAATCTGACATTAATGCTTCATTTTTAGATTTGAATCTTTCAATTACAAATGATAAAGTTTCGTCCAAAGTATACGATAAAAGAGAAGATTTTAATTTTAAAATTGTTAATTATCCTTTTCTAGATGGGGATGTGCCACGTTCTACATCTTATGGGGTTTATATTTCTCAACTTATTAGGTTTGCCCGAGCCTGTTCTTTGCTTGAAGATTTTAACAGACGTAATTTAGTTATAACTGATAAACTTCTTAAGCAAGGTTACAGATATCACAAACTTCGGAAAACGTTTTCTAAATTTTATTATCGAAATTTACCTCTCATTAGTAAATATAATTGCAATCTACGGACGTTACTGCGACAAGGCATTTCTCAACCAGAATTTTATGGGGATGTTATCTACAAACTTAGGAAAATTCGGGGTCATATCCATTTTCATGATTTGTTTATAAAACGCATTAAAACATTTAAAAAGAAAGGTTATGATCCTATTATATTGCAACACACTGCATGTTTGGTTATCGACCCTTTTACAGTCGGTAGCTACGCTTCCCTCTTTGCTTGCGCGATGACAGGCCGAGGGTAGTACTCTATGATGGTATACTCTTAAACTTGGATACAGGAGGAGCTTACCAGACTCATGTATTATTTTTTCCCTGTCGTGCCCTTAACGGCTTACCTGCAGGTGCTCTGACTTCAGCAAAGTCATTGAGTACATATTTGACGGAATGTCACAGTTATTATGCTATGTTTTACATGTTGTCCTGTGTTCACCGTCGTCTATGTTGTGGGTAAGTCCAGCGGGGATACCTTTATTTACAATATTTGTAAAGCTAGGGTGACTTTGAGAGAAGTGTGAGGTTAGGACGTCCGTAAACCGGTTTAAACCCCCAGTGGTGTTTTTGCTGCTGACCGTGCCAAGGCGGTACTCTCATTGTCACCCTTCCTTTTGTTTGCATTGCGTCTTTGTGCTTGTGGTTCGTTCATGTTGTGGAACGTTTGTCCATGGTTCTTGTGTCTCTTTTGGTGTTTTCTGTGTTCATTTCGTGTGTGTGTGTGTGTGCGTTTGGGTGTGTGGTTGTGTGTGTGTGTGTATCATGCTGTCTATCGGTGTTTTGGTGGTGGTTGCGGCTTGCATGTGGCTTTGCCTGCTTGACTTTACTACTTTTCCATTTACTCTACATGTTCTCAGACCGCACATCGACAAATTATCTCAACACCAAAGATTCTTCTTGAAAATTCCTTTTATTAATAAAGGTATTGATTTTATTGACCTCCAAAGTATTTTTAGAGACAAAAATGTAATTGACACTATTCCTAAATACTTTAAAAATACAGAACCACCTATCATCTGCTACAAATATAACAAACCCATCAGAAATACAATTTTCAACTATAATAAAATTGTGGCCGACCTTAATATTAATGATGATATTCCTGATAATTGAGATTGCGCCACCTCAAAATTTTGCTATTCTCCGGCTGGTCATGTGATTACTGGTAATTTTGAGATAATTAAAGATAAACGTCTACGATCTCTTTTGAATAAAGGTCCCAAATATAGAATACCATCCTTGATAGATTTTAACTCGTAGAGTTCAGATTGCGGAGGCTTTGCAAAATTTTAGTATTAAGTGGTGTCGAAGGGAACATGTTGAGTCTAATGCTCTTTCTAGTTGGAAAAAACGAATTTTTGATATAATTGACAAACGCATTTCCTTTTATAGTTCTAATAAACACTTTCTTCCACCTAAACCTAGAATTTCTTTTAGACATCTTAAAAAGGGTTTACAGGATGTCCATTCAAAATGCGTTTTTGTTCCTGCTTATAAGGCATCGAATAATGTGATTATTATTTGACGATTACATTATATCGATGTCTTGAAGCAGGAAATTATTAATACCAAGTCATACATTTCAGTTCTTACTGACGTGACGAAAAGACCACCGTTTTAGATCATGTCAAAAAGTGTGAACAACTTGGAACCGATATTAAAATTACACAATATAAACTTCCTACAATGTATTGGTTACCAAAACTAAATACAAAACCATATAAATCGAAAAGTAGTAAAGTCAAGCAGGCAAAGCCACATGCAAGACGCAACCACCACCAAAACACCGATAGACAGCATGACACACACACACACACCCAAACGCATACGCACACACACATACGAAATGAACACAGAAAACACCAAAAGACACACAAGAAACAGGGACAAACGTTCCACAACATGAACAAACCACAAGCAAAAAGACGCAAGGCAAACAAAAGGAAGGGTGACAAAGAGAGTACCGCCTTGGCACGGTCAGCAGCAAAAACACCACTGGGGGTTTAAACCGGTTTACGGACGTCCTAACCTCACACTTCTCTCAAAGTCACCCTAGCTTTACAAATATTGTAAATAAAGGTATCCCCGCTGGACTTACCCACAACATAGACGACGGTGAACACAGGACAACATGTAAAACATAGCATAATAACTGTGACAATCCGTCAAATATGTACTCAATGGCTTTGCGGAAGTCAGAGCACCTGCAGGTAAGCCGTTAAGGGCACGACAGGGAAAAAATAATACATGAGTCTGGTAAGCTCCTCCTGTATCCAAGTTTAAGAGTATACCATCATAGAGTACTACCCTCAGCCTGTCATCGCGCAAGCAAAGAGGGAAGCGTAGCTACCGACTGTAAAAGGGTCGATAACCAAACATGCAGTGTGTTGCAATATAATAGGATCATAACCTTTCTTTTTAAATTTTTTAATGCGTTTTATAAACAAATCATGAAAATGGATATGACCCCGAATTTTCCTAAGTTTGTAGATAACATCCCCATAAAATTCTGGTTGAGAAATGCCTTGTCGCAGTAACGTCCGTAGATTGCAATTATATTTACTAATGAGAGGTAAATTTCGATAATAAAATTTAGAAAAGGTTTTCCGAAGTTTGTGATATCTGTAACCTTGCTTAAGAAGTTTATCAGTTATAACTAAATTACGTCTGTTAAAATCTTCAAGCAAAGAACAGGCTCGGGCAAACCTAATAAGTTGAGAAATATAAACACCATAAGATGTAGAACGTGGCACATCCCCATCTAGAAAAGGATAATTAACAATTTTAAAATTAAAATCTTCTCTTTTATCGTATACTTTGGACGAAACTTTATCATTTGTAATTGAAAGATTCAAATCTAAAAATGAAGCATTAATGTCAGATTGATTAGCTTTGTTTAAAGACAGTTCTTTTGGGTAGATTGAAGAAACCATAGTATCAAAATAAGGATTATCTAAATTCAAAATATCGTCTAAATACCTTGAAGTTTTATTAAAAGCATTAACAATATCGGTCTGTGTATCAGGTTTTAAGCTAAGCATAAAATCCCTCTCGTAGCAATACAAAAACAAATCTGCAACAAGAGGGGCACAATTTGTACCCATGGGTATACCAACAACTTGACGATATATGGTATCTCCATAACGCACAAATATAGTATCTAAAAGAAAGGTAAGTAGTTCATGTACAACTACTAAATTGTCTATACTTTTGACTTCTTGTTTAACGAAGGTAAAGGAACATGTAAAACTCTACTGATATACGACTTATGAAAATTCTGGAATAAATCTCTTCTGGTCTATTAAGAACTCTTCAGAAGTCTTCAACAAACTTAAGAACAAAAGGTATCTTGCATCCACTGTAAGCACGTACGATTTTTCTACTCTGTACACAACTCTTCCTCATATTGTAATTAAGGATAAGCTTACTAACTTAATCCAGAAAGTAGTTGCCCGGGAAAAAACACCATTCCTGGCATGTAATGCTGAACAAGCTTTCTTTACTGACGAGCAAATGAATTATTACACTAATTGGACGTGCTCAGAAGTTTGCGAATCACTAACCTTTCTTCTGGATAACATATTTGTACGTTATGGGAATGCTATATACCGTCAGGTAATTGGTATTCCTATGGGTACGAATTGTGCACCACTTGTCGCAGATTTGTTTTTGTACTGCTATGAGAGAGATTTCATGTTGCGTTTGAATCCTCAAGCACAAGAAGATGTTATAAAAGCCTTCAATGAAACTTGTCGATATTTGGATGATATTTTTAACTTAGATAACCCTTTCTTTGATGCTCTGATTCCTACAATTTATCCTAAAGAACTCAAATTGAATAAAGCTAACCCGTCCGACAACTATGCAGCGTTTCTTGATCTAGACCTTAAAATTGATAATGGAATGATTTCTTCTAAAATATATGACAAAAGAGATGATTTTGATTTTAATACTGTAAATATTCCTCATCTTGACGGGGATGTTCCCCGTGCTTCATCCTACGGGGTTTATATATATCAACTTATTCGTTTGTCCATCTATTGACGATTTTAACAGTCGAACTCTCATTGTAACTGAAAAACTGCTTAAGCAAGGATATAGAGACCATAAACTAAGACAAACTTTCTCTAAATTTTACTATCGAAATCTCTCGCTTATTGGCAAGTACCAATATAATCTCAAGGCGCTTCTGCGACACGGTATTTCACATCCTGAATTTTATGGTGATGTGATTTACAAACTTCGTAAAATTATTGGACCCATTTTCTCACATTGTTCATCAAATATGTTAAAAATTCATTAAAAAGGGATATGATCCTGTAGTACTACAACATACTGCATGTTTGGTTGTCAACCCTTTTACAGTTGGCAATCACGCTGGCCTCTTTGCATGTACGCCGACAATAAAGGTTTAGTACTCTATGAAGGCGACCTCTTAAATCCAGAAACGGACGGAGAACGTCGGATATCTGTACTATTTCTTTTTTGTCGTACCCTTTATTATTTTTCTACAGTTACTCTGTTTGCAGCTGAATCATTGAGTACACTAGCGATAGGTGGATACAGTTTGTTCACTTAAATGTTTTCGTTATACATGCACTTTACCACTGTATTTGCCATCGCGGTTGTTGTAGATTAGTCGGATAGGGGATACGTTTATTTAAACTGTTTGTCTTTTAGGGTGGGGATGGAATAAGTGTGATGTTGAGCGCCAATAAACCGGTTTAACCCCCAGTGACTTTTGTTACTGACCGTTCCAAGGCGGTACTTCCATCTTCCCCCTATTGTATGTTTGTTTTGTCCTTGTGCGTCTCTTGATGTTTTTATAGTTATGTACATTTGCTGTTTTCTTGTGTTGCTGTTCGGGCGACTGTTTGTTCTGTATATGGTGTTTCCTGCATGACTCATTTTTGTACTTGTATATCTCTCTAAACTAAGCAGATGGAAGCTCACCGTACAAATGTGTAACATATGTTATTAATTTTTGTACTTGAAACTATAGTTAACTTATCAAAACAAGGAACTTGAACGGTATATATGTTATTCTTTTCTTGATATATCACAGATAAATGCACTTTGTGTCACTCATACTGCAGTATAAGTGATGTGGTCCATTACATATTAGAATGCACTCGTTAAACATTATACAAATACACGTTTATGCTACAGATTTATCAATATACAGACAACATTGTCCTCATTGATAAAGTAAATCATACACAAACAAATAAATAGTGCATCGTCGTGTGAATATAACTAACATACATGATGATAAATAATAGAGAGTTGCAACAATGGCGACGGTGGGGACGAAAAAAACGATGATATTTATGACGACAGTAAATATAGTGAATGGTGTCCTGTAATTTGTGTTTATGTAATCAATGTTGCTAAGTGTTTTACATTATTGATACACGTATTGCTTTTTACAAATCAGATTATCAGGTTTTACCACCTGGACCTAAAGTTACATTCCGCTATTTGAAGAAAAACATTTCAAATTTCCATTCAAATTATGTGGTGCGCGGTGGTTTAGTGGTAACGCAATTGACTACCAATCCGGAGGTCCGGAGTTCAAATCCCGGTTCCTCCCGGAAATTTCAGAGACGCTTTTCAGTGTCTCCAACCTGCACCGCCTCTCCACACAGGGGTTAAAAATGGGTACTTGTGAGGGTTATTAGCCGGTACTGCGGCTGCATGATTGCACCATATGTTAGCAGTGCTCAATATTGTAGGAGAATGACTCAATGAACAGGGGGGTAAATGTTCAGTCGGCTGAGCGGTCATTCGGACTGAAAGTAGACTATAACTATGTACTCTAGTTTACTTTGATGTTCTTGCTCCAGCTGACAAGACATCAAATAATGTAATAATTATTTAAAGAGTGTAATATATTGATGCGCTTCGTTTTACATGAACTTTACCACTGTATTTACCATCGTTGTTGTTGTATTTTAGTCGGAGAGGGGATACGTTTATTGACACTGTTTGTCTTTTAAGGTGAGGATGGAATAAGTGTGACGTTGGGTCCCCCTAAACCGGGTTAACCCCCCTCCCCAGTGACTTTTGTCACTGACCGTTCCAAGGCGGTACTTCCATCTGCCCCCTATTGTATGTTTGTTTTGTCTTTGTGCGTCACTTTATGTTTTTGATAGTTATGTACATTTTCTGTTTTCTTGTGCTGCTGTTCGGGCGGCTGTTTGTTCTGTATGTGGTGTTTCCTTCATGACCCATAATTGTACTTGTGCTGTTTCACAAAAATTTATATTACAGATCAAACACCTGAAGAAAAGTCTCGGGACATGTTAAAATATGCAATACTTTTAAGTTTGCTCCTAACACAAAACTACATAAACTTTCAACTTTGTACTGGATTCCGAAACTACATAAAAACCCTTGTTGTACTACTACTAAAATGTCTGACGACCAGTCTTACGATGATTATTGAACATGTAAAACGTACTGTGGTAGAATATATGATAATTCTGGTATTGATGTGTCTTGGTCCATTGTCCATTGTACAGCAGAGTGAGAAATGGACTTATGAAAGACAAGACATTGAAATTGCGGACACTTTTAACTATTTAGGGGTTGTAGTTGGTAGCAATATCCACTTATTAGCCGGTAAAGCCTTAAAAGCAATGAACGTTCAACTTTGCAACATGAAAGAGTTAACATTTACACCTAAAACGAAGTGTCAATTGTTTGACTCTTTTGTGACGTCTATTCTAAATTACGCCACCGAAATTTGGGGTTTTAGCTAAAAGCAAGGAGCTAGAACGCATACATTTACGTTTTTGCAAATGTATTTTAGGAGTTAAACTCAGTGCAAGCAACGCAACAGTGTACGGTGAACTTGGGAGATTTCCTCTCTATATAAACCGTTATATTCGTATCTTAAAATATTGGTTAAGTATTGACATCTGAAAATTGTATTATCAATTGTATATGCATGTGCGTTGTCAGATACGAGGATACAACTGGGCGTCAGGTGTTAAAGAACTATTATATAAGTATGTAAGTTTCTGTAATTCCAAATGTATTTATATGCGTATTTAAACAAAGGATAGTTGTTTTCAACAGGAATGGGACAATTCATTACAAAACAATAACAGTCTTATCTTATACAAACACTTGAAAACCTCTTATGGGTATGAACATGAACATACCATACAGTAAGCTTAAATGTTTGACACAGTTACGTACTTCTTGCCCTAAATTGATAATTGAAACTGGTCGCTATGGTAGACACCGTATAGACAGAGATATTGTGATATATGTGGCAGTAGAGACATTGAAGACGAGTTTCACTTTATATTTATATGTGAAAAGTACAACGTTATTAAGCAAAGATATATTCCAAATTATTTTAGAATGGGGTCAAATTTGTTAAAACTGACTCAGCTTTTAAGTTTCAACGATGAAGTTGTTATTTCAAAGCTAGTTATTACGTTACATGTGCTCTTAAAAGACGCAGTAACCTTCTTTCTGCTTAAAGTATTCGTAAACATTTCACATTTACCCTACGCGTAATGTCAAATTAGCATGTATTTTATTATGGTTTGAATGATAAAATTCTGTTTGGTTATGTGCTCAAGCGGTTTGCTTGATTTTATCGTCTATCGTACAGTGTATAGGGATGATTAACTGTTTATGTTTAAATCCAACATAAAGTGTATTCTGATTCTGATTCATAAAAAAATTGGAATGATACTTTGATAAAGGATAAACTGATTGAATTAATACAACAAACCTTTGCCGGAGAAAACAAAATGTTCCTTGCTTGTAATGTTCAACATTCATTCTTTTCGAATACAAACGTTGAACATTACACAATGTAAATGGAAAAGTAGTAAAGTCAAGCAGGCAAAGCCACATACAAGACGTAACCACCACCAGAACACTGATAGACAGCATGGCACACACACATACACAACCACACATCCAAACGCACACTCACACATGAGATGAACACAGAAAACACCAACAGACACACAAGAACCAGAGACAAACACTCCACACATGAAAAAAATCACAAGCACAAAGACGCAAGGCAAACAAAAGGAAGGGTGACAAAGAGAGAACTGCCTTGGCACGGTCAGTAGGAAAAACACCACTGGGGGTTTAAACCGGTTTACGGACGTTCTAACCTCACACTTCTCTCAAAGTCATCCTAGCTTTACAAATAGTGTAAATAAAGGTATTCCCGCCGGACTTACCCACAACATAGACGACGGTGAACACAGGACAACATGTAAAACATAGCATAATATGTACTCAGTGACTTTGCTGAAGACAGAGCAACTGCAGGGAAGCCGTTAAGGGCACGACAGAGAAAAGGTAATACATGAGTCTGGTAAGCTCATCCCATTTCTGGGTTTAAGAGTATACCATCATAGAGTACTACCCTCGGCCTGTCATCGTGCAAGCAAAGAGGAAAGCGTAGCGACCGACTGTAAACGGGTCGATAACCAAACATGCAGTGTGTTGCAATATAATAGGGTCATAACCTTTCTTCATAAAAGTGTTAATGCGTTTAATAAACAAATCGTGAAAATGGATATGACCATGAATTTTCCTAAGTTTGTAGATAACATCACCATAGAAATCTGGATGAGAAATACCTTGTTGCAGTAACGTCCGTAAATTGCAGTTATATTTACTAATGAGGGGTAAAAGTACAAAAATGAGTCATGCAGGAAATACCACATACAGAACAAACACTCGCCCGAACAGCATCACAAGGAAACAGCAAATGTACATGGGTAGAAAGAACAACAAGAGACGCACAAAGACAAAACAAACATACAATAGGAGGAAGATGGAAGTACCGCCTTGGAACGGTCAGTGACAAAAGTCACCGGGGGTTTAAACCGGTTTATGGGCGCCCAACCTCACCCTTATTCCATCCCCTTCCTAAAAGACAAACAGTGTAAATAAACGTATCCCCTCTCCGACTAATCTACAACAACCGCGACAGCAAATACAGTGGTAAAGTGCATGTATAACAAAAAAACATTTAATTGAACATACTGTATCCACCTATCGCTAGTGTACTCAATGATTGAGCTGCAAACAGAGTAACTGTAGAAAAGTAATAAAGGGTACGACAAAAATGAAATAGTACAGATATCCGACGTTCTCCTTCCATTTCTGGATTTAAGAGGTCGCCTTCATAGAGTACTAAACCTTTCTTGTCGGCGTACATGCAAAGAGGCCAGCGTGATTGCCAACTGTAAAAGGGTTCACAACCAAACATGCAGTATGTTGTAATAATACAGGATCATATCCCTTTTTAATGAATTGTTTTATATATTTGATGAACAAAGTGAGAAAATGGGTATGTCCAATAATTCTACGAAGTTTGTAAATCACATCACCATAAAATTCAGGATGTGAAATACCGTGTCGCAAAAGTACCTTGAGATTACATTTGTACTTGCCAATAAGCGAGAGATTTCGATAGTAAAATTTAGAGAAAGTTTTTCTTAGTTTATGGTATCTATATCCTTGTTTAAGCAGCTTTTCAGTTAAAATATCGATAACAGAATTTTGAAAAAAGCTTTCCGAATTTTATGATATCTGTAGCCTTGCTTAAGAAGTTCATGAGTTATAATTAAATTACGACTATTAAAATCTACTAGCAAAGAACAGGCTCGGGCAAAGAGAAATGTAAACCCCATAAGATGTAGACCGGGGAACATCTCCATCTAGAAAAGGATAATTAACAATTTTGAAATCGAAATCTTCATTTTTATCGTATATTTTAGACGAAACTTTATCATTAGTGATGGAAAGATACAAATCTAAAAAGGAAGCCTGAATGTCAGATGGGTTCGCTTTGTTTAAAGTAAGTTCTTTTGGGTAAATAGAAGAAACCATATTTTCAAAATAAGGATTATCCAAATTCAAAATATCGTCTAAATACCTAGACGTTTTATTAAAAGCACTAACAATGTCAGATTGTGTATCAGATTTTAAACTAAGCATGAAACCCTTCTCATAGCAATATAAAAACAAATCTGCAACAAGAGGGGCACAATTTGTTCCCATAGGTATACCAAGAACTTGACGATATATGGTATCCCCATAGCGCACAAATATGTTATCTAAGTTATCTAAAAGAAATGTTAAAGATCTACAAACATCAAGGCAAGTCCACATTGTGTAATTTTCAACTTCAGAATTCGAAAAGAATGAACGTTGAACATTACAAGCAAGGAACATTTTATTTTCTCTGGCAAAGGTTTTTTCTATCAATTTAATCAGTTTATCCTTTATAAGAAGGTGAGGTAGAGTAGTATAGAGTGCAGAGAAATCGTAAGAGCTCAATCAAGAAATGGTATACTGTTCATTTTCAAGTTTAGTTAAAATATAATTTGAATTGTTTATGGACCAAAAACATTAATACCAGAATTGTCATATATTTTATTACACTAACGTTTAACATGTTCTTTGATAGTAGTAAGACACGACGTTAAAAGTTTAGGTAGTTTAGTAGTAGTACAACAACTAGAGTTAGCATTAAAACGCGCATTATACGGATTTTTATGTAGCTTAGGAATCCAGTACGTAGTAGAAAGTTTATGTTGTTTTGCGTTAGGATTAGACTTTCTTCACAACAGCAGGTGTTAAGTGCTTGTGTGGCGGCCGTAAAACGTCGCCCCGTACTTCATTCTCAGTGTTGTTATACCTTCTGATCCTTCAAGATCATGAATTTCAGTACTTCTTGTTCTGAAAATTGAATACCGCTTAAGCCGGTGCTAGGGGGCGTAAGCAGTGTTGCACTTTCAATTACTGTTCATGAACAGACTCAATAAAACCGAGTCTGCAATTTTCTCTTTTTGTGTTGCAATTTTTGCTCTCGGGGGATCACCTCCCTTCAGAAATTAAAAGTATTGCACATTTTTACATGCTCCGTGACTATATATTTTTCAGGGGTTCGCACTGTAATATATGTATGTTTGTGAACCATTTAATTCCTTCTTCAAAACATCAATATAATACAATCGTCACATAATTATTACATAGACAGGTTACTCCATTATCATGCAACGAACTGCATGTTTGGATATTGACCTCTTTACAGTCGGTAGCTACGCTTCCTTCTTTGCTTGCGCGATGACAGGCCGAGGGTAGTACTCTGTGGTGGAATACTCTTTAATCAAGAAACGGGATGATCCTACAAGACTCATGTATTACATATTCGCTGTCGTGCCCTTAACGGCTTCCCTGCAGTTGCTCTGACTTCAGCAGAGTCATTGAGTACATATTTGACGGATCTTTACTGTTGTTATGGTATGTTTTACATATGGTACAGTGTTTACCGTCTTCTGAGTATTGGGAAAGTCCAGCGGGGATAATTGTAATTACACTGTTTGTTAAAGTACGGTGACTTTGATATACGTGTGGGGTTAGGACGTCCGTAAATCAGTTTAATGCGTCTTTGTTCTTGTGATTTTGCTCATGTGTGGAGTGTTTGTCTCTAGTTATTGTGTGTTTGTTGGTGTTTTCTGTGTTCATCTCGTATGTGAGTGTGCGTTTGGGTGTGTAGTTGTGTGTTTGTGTGTTATGCTATATATCGGTGTTTTGGTAGTGGTTGCGTCTTGTATGTGGCTTTGCCTGCTTGACTTTACTACTTTTCCATTAAACCCCAAGTGATAGTTTTGCCACTGACCGTTCTAAGGTAGTATTCTCTTTGTCACCATTATTTTATTTCATTTTCTTTTGTCCTATGACTTGTGCGGTTTTTGATGTTTGAAATGTTTATTTCTTGTCCTGGTACGTTTGTTGGTCTTTTAGGTGTTCATCAAGTAGAAGGACTAATTTTAAGGGATGGAATGTCATGCAATAAACCATATAAACTACTTTCCTTGCAAATTTGATTGAATTTTAAATGAAAACAGGAACAAAATGAAAGATGATATTTATTTTACGTTTGTATTTTGTATATCAATAAAGCATCGGTATTGACCCTTTACTCAACGCCTTCAAACAGAGTAGACACAGATCATACGAAGTGTGATCAGGGTCTGTTCTTTTTTCCGTATCAAATTATATAGATCTGATTCTACACTCTCTGACGTGGTCACATATTGTTTTGTTCATAAACCAGCTCATTAATGTTCATGAGGTCATCATTTCTTATATTAATATGTATGGAGTAGAGGGTTAAAGAACTCGTATACACTGTATAATTATGTTTGAAATTCTCATAAAGGATAAGTTGTAGTGTCATTTGTACATGATTTGCGTTGTTGAGACAATTTTCCGCCGTGTTAAAGTACATTGCGATAAGCACATTAACCATTTCGACACTTTAAATAAATGTATGCACCAATACTACAGATAAAGATGCGTACCCAAATTCTAAAATCGTCATTTCTCCACCACAAACCTATACCGTGACTACTCTTTAAAATCGTATCGAAGAGACGATTCTAAAGCGTCGTCACAGTATAGGGTTTAAAAGTGTTTAGATTTACGCCTCTTATCTTGACTTCTGTATGCACAGATGTACATTGATGATAGACTAGCTGCAACTTGCAGTCATAATAATATAATAATTTTCCGCCATGTTAAAGTGTATTGCGATAAGCACATTACTCCTTTTAACATTAATGTTTCGAATGGCAATTCCAAAATCCAAAATGTAAAGCTTATCGTGAATATTCAGTGAGTGTTAAGAAGACACATGAAACATGACAAACAGTGCAGACCCTATCGGTTGCGATCGCTACTTAGGAACACTGCTATATGAGTTTACACTGTTTTCACCGGGCATTGCCGTTAGTCACTCTTTCCCGTATTAAAAGGGCTAAATGTTTGTAGAACTTGTAGAACAGTTGGCAATCACGCTGGCCGTTTTGCATGTACGCCGACAAGAAAGGTTTAGTACTCTATGAAGGCGACCTCTTAAATCCAGAAATGGAAGGAGAACGTCGGATATCTGTACTATTTCGTTTTTGTCGTACCCTTTATTACTTTTCTACAGTTACTCTGTTTGCAGCTCAATCATTGAGTACACTAGCGATAGGTGGATACAGTTTGTTCACTTAAATGTTTTCATTATACATGCACTTTACCACTGTATTTGCCATCGCGGTTGTTGTAGATTAGTTGGAGAGGGGATACGTTTATTTACACTGTTTGTCTTTTGGGGTGGGGATGGAATAAGTATGAGGTTGGGCGCCCATAAACCGGTTTAACCCCCCAGTGACTTTTGTCACTGACCGTTCCAAGGCGGTACTTCCATCTTCCCCCTATTGTATGTTTGTTTTGTCCTTGTGCGTCTCCTGATGTTTTTATAGTTATGTACATTTGCTGTTTCCTTGTGTTGCTGTTCGGGCGACTGTTTGTTCTGTATGTGGTGTTTCCCGCATGACTCATTTTTGTACTTATAGGTATTTAAAGAACTCACAAAAACAACACTTCTTTAACAACAGCTTTGCATTTTCAATAGCTGTCCCACCTATTCGGCTCTGCCCCCAGAGTGTCGTTTGGTAAAAGCTCCTGGCGAGTGCTGCGCCAAACCCCAGTGCCACCTTAGTGCGTCTGGAGGATCAATCGGTGGCTCAGTGACCGGGACCGGGACCATGACACACGGGACTGGTAAGAGGCTTAACACAAAACAATACGGTTGTTGCAAGTTCTGAACATTTTGCTGGTGAAAAATAGCTTAAATGTCGAACCGACCTTTTTGATGTGTCCATTAGTTTGAACGGATCAAACGGTCTAAAGCAGATTAGTACATTGTTGTACGGTACATATGCCTAGGTATCAAATTCACTCATATTGGAGTTATTACCCTTTGTACATTTTTTCACAATTTTTTTGTCCGGACGATAACTGCCATATGGTTCATGCCATTAGATTCAAACTTTATACATATAAAGAACATGATTAGACGACGTGTCATGCTCAAGAGTCATAACATTTTTATGTCCGGACGATAACTCCTATATGGCTCAAGCCATTGTATCAATACCTCATACATGGAAAGAGCATGATAAGAGAGAGTGTCATGCACAAGGTTCATAACTCTGGCTTCACTAATGTAGGGGTTATTGTCCCTTGAACATTTGTTTAACACTTTCTTGTCCGAACAATAACTCATAAATGGGTCATGCTTTTAAATTGAAACTTCATCCATGGAAAGAGCATGATAAGAGAAAGTGTCATGTACAAGGGCCATAACTCTGGCTTCAATACCTTTGGAGTTATTGCCCTTTGTTACATGTTTTTTGTCCGATCAGTAACTCCTGTTCTACTGATATAATACTATTGGAATGACCTTTAATTTATGCGAAAACATGATGAAAGGAAGTGTCATGCACAAGGGCCATAACACTGGTGTCAGTATTTTTGGAGTTAATAGCTGTTATCATTTTATTCTTAACAACGTTGTGTGGAAAGCACATAAAGAGGGGAATTATCATTTATCAAGTCCATTACTAAGGTAGCAAAATGTTGAGTTATCTCCCTTTACATAGTATTTTTGTTTGTCTGCCTGTCTGTCTGTCTGTTTGTCTGTCTGGCACACATCTAGTCCAGTAAATGTGACAATATGTCGCTGTGTGTATGTGTCGGTGCGAGGGATATGGTATGGGGGACATCTGTTTTTGTAACTCGATATTTTCAATAAGAAAACGTATAAGTAGATCACATGGTAGACGTAAAAATGGTAATAGCAAGCGCAAATTACGTATAAATATGTATATTCATGATTTACATATCATTAGTATCACCAATTGGACTTGCTAAGAGGTTTTCGAATCACTAACCTTTCTTCTCGATAACATATTTGTATGTTATTGGAATGCTATATACCGTCAGGTAATTGGTATTCCTATGGGTACGAATTGTGCACCACTTGTCGCAGATTTGTTTTTGTAATGCTATGAGAGAGATTGCATGTTACGTTTGAATCCACAACCACAAGATGTTATAAAAGCCTTCAATGAAATTTCTCGATATTTGGATGATATTTTAACTTAGATAACCCTGTCTTTGATGCTCTGATTCCTACAATTTACCAAAAAGAATTCAGTTGAATAAAGCTAACCCTTCCGACACTTATGCAGCTTGTATTGATCTAGACCTTAAAATTGGCATGGCATGATTTATTCTAAAATATATGACAAAAGAGATGATATTGATTTATATGTTGTAAATTTCTCTCATCTTGACGGAGATTGTCCACGGAATTTACTCAACTTATTCGTTTTGCTAGAGCTTGTTCATCTTTTAATGATTTTAACAGTCGAAATCTCATTTTAACTGAAAAGTTGCCTAAGCAAGGGTATATATAAATTCTGAAAGGGGGTGATCCCCGAGAGCAAAAATTGCAACACAAAAAGAGAAAATTGCAGACTCGGTTTTATTGAGTCTGTCCATGAACAGTAATTGAAAGTGCAACACTGCTCACGCCCCCTAGTACCGGCTTAAGCGGTAAAGCGGTATTCAATTTTCAGAACAAGAAGTAATGAAATTCATGATCTCGAAGGATCAGAAGGTATAACAACACTGAGAATGAAGTATATACCATAAACTAAGAAACATTTTTTCTAAATGTTATTATCGAAATATCTTACTTATTAGCAATACAAAATGTCGTTTAAAGGCGCTCCTGCGTCACAGTATTTCACATCATTAATTTTATGCTGATGTTATGTACAAATTTCGTACGATTATTTGAGATACCCATTTTCTTATCTTGTTCATCAAATATGTTAAAAAAATCATCAAAAATATGTTTGCAGCTCAATCACTGAGTACACTATCGATCGGTGGATACAGTTTGTTTCACTTAAATGTTTTCGTTTTACAAACACTTTACCACTGTATTTGCCATCGTGGTTTTTGTAGATTAGTCTGAGTAGGGATACGTTTATTTACACTATTTGTCTTTCAGGTTGGGGATGGAATAAGTGTGTGGTTGGGCGCCCCGAAACCGATTTATCCCCCCCACACACACACACACACTGACTTTTGTCACAAGGCGGTACTTCCATCTACCCCTATTGTATGTTTGTTTTGTCTTTGTGCGTCTCTTTATGTTTTTGATAGCTATGTACATTTGCTATACTTTCTTGTGTTGCTGTTCGGTCGACTGTTTGTGCTGCATGTGGTGTTTCCTGCATGACCCATACATGTACTTTTAAACAAACTGGCAAACATGCTTTACTTTCATGTTTATCGTCTTTGCCATTTTCATGTATTATGTCAATAGATGAGAAAGCGGATAAAATGATATGCGTACAGATAGGCTTATTGAAAATGCCTCACTTATACAAGGCTATACACAGCATGCTCTTCGTCCTCATATCGATAAAGAATCTGAACATATAACGCATTTTCTGAAAGAGAGAGAGAAAAAACAGCTTGTGTTACCAAGGCTCGAACCCACTAACTCAAGTTTCATGAGCCAACGCCATAACCATCAGACGTTGTTTTTAATTAATTATACCTAAATCACTAGCATTCACTGAAAAGGGGTTGTGGCAGTAAAGAAAACGTAAATAACCCTGGCTGATAGATATGAAAATAGAATACAAAAATTAGTCTCATAGTAAATCATGGTCATTAAAATTAAACTCAAAGCCGTATAAAAGTTCACTGCTTTCGCAGCCCAATAATCTGGAAGAAGGCAGATTGATCCAAATTAACATAATAACGAATGAACAGAACAGAACGACAGAATGACCCGACAGAATGACAAAGTATGCCGAAACCGACACAACAACATTACTGATTGGCAAAACAAAATATTGAAACCACCCAAAGTAATTGGCTCATAACTGAATATAATATCGCATTAACAAGATATTCCACTACCACAGGATATAATTTCAGATTGACCGAACATCATGGATATACGACAAAATATAATGCCGATTGCACCAAACAACATTACAATTGAAGAGGATACAACATTACTGCAGCCGAACAGAACTAGTCCCTAACCATTTAATATTCGTTAGTCACCAAACAGAACGATCAGTGAACAGGACATCAGTTTATGAGCACTCAACATAATTTAAATGAACATATTTGCACATATTTTAACAAAACAGAACAGCACGACTCGATAACATAATAAAGAGACCACTAAACATCATTTCAAAATGCCGAAATATAACTTAATATTAGATCTACTCAACATGTTTTTTTAACTGATTATAATGCCTAAAAGTACTGGTCGACTGAATACTACATTTAAATAACCCATTAAAAGGACTGCTGCACTGAGCACCATAACTTACTAC
This sequence comes from Azorinus chamasolen, assembly GCA_963576725.1. Lineage (NCBI taxonomy): Eukaryota > Metazoa > Mollusca > Bivalvia > Cardiida > Solecurtidae > Azorinus > Azorinus chamasolen. The sequence goes on from OY755240.1 coordinate 7,285,168, forward strand.
TATCAAAAATCATGTAAATCGTTACTGTGATATTAGTTACATATCTGACGGACTTTCAACAGTTGTTGTCATGCTATGTTATACATATAGTCCTGGGTTTACCGTATTCTATGTTGTGGGGAATCTGGCGGGGATATGTATATTTACACTATTTGTTAAACTACGATGACTTTGAGATAAATGTGAGGTCAGGACGTTCGTGAACCGGTTGAAACTTTCAGTGGTGGTTTTGCCTGCTACTGACCGTTCAAAAGCGATACTCTCTTGGTCGGCCTTGCTTTTATGTTTGTTTCGTGTCTGTATCTTTAAACTTGTGCGTTTGTTCATGTTCATAAAAGTACAAATATGAGTCATACGGGAAACACCACATACAAAACATAGCCACTGGAACAGCACCACAACAAAAAAACAAGAAATGTACATAACTGCCAAAACAAAAAGAGACACACAAATACTAAACAGACAAACAAAAGAGGGAATATGAAAGTACCGCATTGGAATGGTCTGTACTAGTAGTGTGTGTGTAAGTGTGTGGGTGGGTGGGTGTGGGGTGTGGGGATAGATGTGGGTATGGGTGTGAGTGTGGGTGGGTGTGTACGTGTATGTGCGTGTGCCTGTGTGTGTTAGTGTTAGGTGTGTGTGTGTTTTGTGTGTGTGTATTACTTGCTTTCTATCGATAGATTGGTCATTGTGGCGTTTTGTGTGTGGCTTTTCCTGCTTGTATTAACTACTTTTTCATTAGTGCTTTGATAACTAAATCACTACATACAGTGTCAATATCTTTCTTATATCAAATAATCACGAAACTATCGCAGATGTTTGGAGAAGTACACATTGATTAACAAACTTCAAAACTTATTCGGAGAGTCTAATTTCCTTCAATGCTTTGGACGTTACATTATGTCAAATCTAATATCGATGTCCGAGCACCAAGATCAATCAGTAACCTTGAAACATGAACATTTTTTTCTGAATCAATCAGCGCTGGACTCATCGGAACCTACAGCGACGCGTATTATGAACGTGCCTTAGATACTGGACATTACAATATTGTGTTGCTAACACTATATTACCTCTATTGAATCATCTATATTTATATTATGTTGTTTTTTATTTATTTTATTTGCATGGGAGTGATTAATTAGAGCATTACAGATTAAAGGCACACACCTTTGATAAGGAAGTGATCATCCATGAACATACTGGCTGACAGTAATTAAAGGTCAGTTACGCATTTTGGTGGACTTTCTTGGTTCACTGTGTATAGATATAGAGCTTAATTCTAGCTTAGCAGACTGGCTTATGAAGTGGGAACGCTCCCAGTTCTCATATCGCTAGGTCTGAGAAATAAAGTTATTGTTGTTGTTATTCTACCACAATATAACATCTGGAGAGACATTTTATAAAAGATGTTCCAAGCATTAGGACCCTCCATCTTTTATTTGGTGGACACCAAACACACATCAACCTAACGTTAATTGAAAATAACACACACCTTAAAAACACCAAACTAGTTTATTACAGTTCTAATTGTTATAAGTTTTCCTTTAAACTTAGGCAGAAAATAGACTAGGAGACTAACAAGAAATTTGAAATGACACACTAAAGTACATAGCAACGCCAGATTAGATAGACGTTCACTCCAGTACCAGTATATTTTTATCAGCGTTCTGATTGGACGATGTGCCGTAATATGTATACTGGGGAAAAATTAACATGACAGTAAATAGGTCAACTACTTCAGCTAGAAACTTCGAGATTTTATTGTATCTGTGATTAAATTACCTAAGCTGTGTCAACAACAAAAAGGATACCATCAATATGTATCACTGATTTCATTAAACCTTTGCCACATCAATATTTATATAAAGGTTTAACCAGAATTCGTTTTTGTGTAGCGAAGTTTACATTTCAGGAACCATGACTGGAACCGGATCATGTGTAAATACAATCAAGAACTGTGATGCGTATGGAAGAGATGTATGCACCGATCCTCAATACCAAAAATGGTCACAGGATAAATGCTGTGCATACTGTAAGTGTTCATATGTATTCTACAAATAGAGTATAAGTAAACCAACCGCAAAGTGGACTTTCAAAGTTTGATCGATTTCATATGGCAGTTCAATGCAGGGTGTAAGTCATACAGAAAGCTATTCTATGAGGTCTTTAACCCAATCTCCATGGGTTATATTTAGACCCAACCTCTTTGAATAAATCTACCAAAAAGGAATATTTACTAGAGAAAAGGGTTGATTTAGAATTATGTAATTTTTAAATCACTCTACTCTGATTAATAGAGCATTTGCTACTATGGAGCAAATGCTCTATTTCCCACAATTGTTTAAAAGTGACTTTTACAGAGGCGTAGAAAGGCGTATTTATGGAGGAAAGGGTTAAATGAATGTCTCACTCTGCATTAAATAGCCACATATGCCATAAAAAATCTAGATTGTTTTAGGCGTGTGGCTGCTTAACCACGGTGCAAGTCATGCATTTAGTTACCACGGGTAAAACGTTCGACCTGTCACATGCAGAACTTCCATTCTGCAATAAGCTGCAGCCTACCTAGAATATCCATGTATTATTTACTTCAATCCAGGTTTAGATTGATTTACAAAGCAGAATTGAGATATTGTTCGATACGTGGTTTTTTAACAAGGGGTTAAAGTCATGCAGAAAACTCCTTTCAGTATGACTTTACCCTGCATTAAGCTGCCACTTATCTTAAAACCATGCATTAACACTAAGTCTTATTTACATAGTAATGGTAAATATAACTAACGCATTCTTAAAACATTTATCAAGTTACAATTCTGTAGTTCTTCAGCACTTCAAGACATTCGAATCGAAACATGTGTGTATAAGCGATTTAAAAAGTTAAATGTTAATACCTGACGAAGCGATATTGTTTGCCAGTTTTATTAAAATTCATCACAAATCTGATTAGTAAGTAGTAAGATAAAACGCGCTTTTAACGAAACGTTTTGACTATATGGCTGCCAAATTTTGTCGTCTGCAAAACTTGTCGTCTGCTTCAATTTTTTCTTTTGTATTATTTGTTATTACAACCGGTCACGGTAACAAACACTTTGATTCCGGATGAGACGCCGAGTTACCCGGTGTCCTATATGAATCCACACTGTTTGCGTATGTTATTACAGATGCAACATTGGCAGCGGAAGAACTTATATCATGTCGATTATTTTACTTAAAAAGGTGGAAGTGGAATAACCGGGACTGGCTCTAGTGGAACTGGAACTGGCGGTAACACGGGTGGTGGATATGGTAAGATTATCAGGGCGAAATTATCTGAAATAAATAACAAAGTTGTTGATACCATTTCTAATTAAGATGCATAATATGAGTTTTTAGCAATAACGAGCTGAGCAACTAACATACTAAAGGTTTCGAATCGACCAAACATTGAAGGGAGCGAAATGGAGAGGTTGACGCTTGTCACAAGCGTATGTTTATTACTTTCAAAAGTAAGCTAACATTAACAAACCCTCCTGTGAATTGAATGCCTGCACATTCTGGTGTGTAAATGTTCTGGGTCTCGACGACCTATAGGTCGAATGCTCAGTGTTTTCCCAATGTGCATATGTTTACACTTGTCTATATTGAATTTAAGTTGCCACTTCTCAGACCATGATATCAGTTTGTCTATGTCTGATTGTAGATTTGTGGCCTCTTCTGCACTATCCACTTTCGAGAATAAATTTGCATCGTCTGCAAACATTTTGACGGAGTTTTGTAAAACTTCAGGCAAGTCGTTTATGAAAATAAGGAAAAGCGTTTGACCGATCACGCTGCCCTGGGGAATTCCACTGGTTACATCTGTCCACTGTGACGCTGTACCGTTTACTATTACTCGTTGCCTTCTGTTATTTAGTAGGTCTTTTATCCAGTCCAGTACTTTTCCTTGTATTCCGTATGCCGTCAATTTTTGAAACAGTCTCTGATGTGGAACTGAATCAAACGCTTTTTGGAAATCTAAAAAGATAACATCTATTTCACTCCTATTATCTATATATTCTGTCCATTGATCTACCACTTCAATCAATTGGGTAACACATGAGTAGCCTTTTCCGAATCCATGTTGGTGTTTTGTGAATAAGTTATTGCTTTCCATATGTGTCATAGTACTGTCACGAACTATTTTTTTCCATTATTTTACAGGCTACAGAAGTCAGGCTTATTGGTCTATAGTTTTCTGCTTTATTTTTTGACCCTTTTTATGTAAAGCCGTCACATTCGCAGTTTTCCAGATGTCGGGAATTTTTCCTTCATTTAACGATTTCTCATATATTTTAGTAAGGGCTCCTGTTAACGTTTCTGTTGTTTCGTTCAAAATTTTCGAATGACAGTTATCTGGGCCTTGGGCTTTATTCACTTTCAGTTTCTTTAGATGATTCAGAAATGGAAGGAGAACGTCGGATATCTGTTCTACTTTGTTCTTGTCGCACCCTTTATTACTTTTCTACAGTTACTGTTTGCAGCTCAATCATTGAGTACACTAGCGATAGGTGGATACAGTTTGTTCACTTAAATGTTTTGGTTATACATGCACTTTACCACTGTATTTGCCGTCGCGGTTGTTGTAGATTAGTCGGAGAGGGGATACGTTTATTTACACTGTTTGTCTTTTTAGGGTGGGGATGAAATAAGTGTGAGGTTGGGCGCCCATAAACCGGTTTAACCCCCCAGTGACTTTTGTCACTGACCGTTCCAAGGCGGTACTTCCATCTTCCTCCTATTGTATGTTTGTTTTGTCTTTGTGTGTCTCTTGTTGTTTTTTCTAGTTATGTACATTTGCTGTTTCCTTGTGTTGCTGTTCGGGCGAGTGTTTGTTCTGTATGTGGTGTTTCCTGCATGACTCATTTTTGTACTTTTACTTCTTCTTCTGTGATACTTATGTCCGTCAGTGGAGCTTTAAAGACTTTTTCTTCTAGGTCAGGAATTGAAGACAAGTCTTCTTTCGTAATCACGCTTGTAAAACAGTTGTTTAAGATTTCAGCTTTTTCTTTACTTTCTGTTTGAGGGTCCCCATTGCTGTCTTCCAAATTTCCTAATATATCTTTGCACTTAGTTTTACTCCTCACATATTTCCAGAATTGTTTTTTTTTTCAACTTTGATATTTTTAGCCAGATGTTTCTCATATTCCACTTTAGCCTTTTTGATTTCGATACTTGCTTTATTTCTTGCGTGATTGTATATATTTCTATTGTCCTCACTCTTCTTTTTTGTGTACTTCAACCATTTTCGTCTTTTCTGCTTTACTGCTTCTCTCGCTGTAGCCGTCATCCACGGGGTATCATACTTTCTTCAGTGAGCCTTACACACCGGTATGTTTTCTAATGATTCATTATTGATAAATTTATTCCAAATGTCAGTGTGAGATGGTCACTTTTACCTAATGGTGCTTTGTAAGTCACACTATCTATCATGTTTTCTTCATTACAGAAGATTAAGTCTAATACACAGTCCCTTTCTCCTGTTTTTTGCCGTGTTGGCTCTTTGACATGTTGGAACATATAGTTATCTCGAACAGTCTCTATAAACAATGTACTGGGGTGGTTTTCATTGCACGGGGTAGTCTCATTGTCCCAGTTAATATCCCTAAAGTTAAAATCGCCTACAACTATCCTGTGTGTGAATGTTTGGTTACTACTCTTATGACATCCTAGAACTGTGGAGAGTTCTTCCATGTAGTTCCCGTTACTGTTTAGACTTCTATAAATACTTTGGATAAGTAGCCAGTCCGAGTTTCTTAGTTTTACTGCAACCCCTATAACTTCGATTTTCCGGTAGTGTTCAGTTTTGATTTGTTGAGCACAAATATCATTTTTTATACAGATGGCAACTCCTCTTCCTTTGTATTTGTCTAGATCTGCTGTAAAAATCTGGTAACCCTCTATCTGGAGTTCTTTTTCCTGGATTTCACAATTTCCCCTATTTTTTGGTAGTGTTTCTGTTATTACTATTATGTCAGAGTTCTCAATCTTTGATATTAATTGCAATTCATCAATTTTATTTGTTAAACAGTCTGCATTTGTATATAGTACTTTGAGTTGGTCATATCGATCTAATATATATTGGTGAGCCGAAATGGAGTAGCTTGATTCCCCTTCAGTACTGCCATAGGTCTCTAACGGTATCTATTTCCGTAACAATTACATCATCTTCCGATGTTTCAATCGAAGTCATAGATGTACTATGAATGCAAGTACTGTCTAATCCTTTTCCTATCGGCGAAATATTTACAAGTACGTCGCCATTAAAAGATGAATTATTTACATTATCAGTGTTATTTTCATTCCTAGTAGTATTTACATGGTTAAAATGTGAAACTAAATATTTCTAAGAGTGGCACTTGCCTCTGACCCCCTGTTTTGAATGCCTCCGACTACTGTAACATCTCCAATTTCTGTTTCATTTAGATATGGTTCTTTATCATTTCTTTGTTTTATTAGTCCGGTTTCATTAGTATTTTGTTGGATGTCTTTTGGTTGATCTGCGGCATTTCTTTTCAACCTTCTTTCGTTCAGTCTAGCTTTATTTGCTTCACGTTGCCGGGGTGTCAGATCTTTTGCGATGATCACTCTCTGTAATAATTGGTCTGTGACTTTTTGTTTTATGTACTTGGCATTGTCCAAAATGTCTTTCCTGGTATGTTTATTATCCATTATCACTTTTAAGGGTCGACCGACACCATCCTTTGGGATCCTTATCCTAAAGGTTAATTTCACTTCTACTTTGTCCACTCCTATTTCATTACATATGCGGCTAAACTTAGCTATGTCTTCCTCTTTCTTCTTTTCCGGAGTTTTTTCTTTTGATTCTGGCATATTGAAAACCATGAGGTTAAGCATTCTTTGTTTTTGTTCCTCTATTTCTCTTACTTCTATCCTAACTTCTTTACTGATTTTGTCCATTATTTGTTCTGTTACTTCCTTGACAACGTCTGTTTTCATCTGTGTAACTTCTTCTTTTACATTTGATTTAACTTGTAAACTGATAGTGTCGATCTTTTCTTCTATAATACTCATTCTTGCTTCATTTTTCTGATCTAATAACTGGAACGATGACGTGATATTTGACATGGATGGAAAATTGTATTTGCATGGGGTACATGTCCATTTAAAATTGTTTTCAGGATCTTCTTGAATTGCCTCATGTAGAGCTTTGGAAATATTTGTGCATCTAAAACAGTACAACATGTTGCACACCGAACAGTAGTAGGAATTTCCTGTATAAGATATATTTTCCTCACATTTTGGACATAGTTCGCTCCCAATTCGCTGACGTTTCTGCGAGATCCTTCTGTTAACTGGGGTAGACGTACTTGCGTAGAAATCTAGTTGACTTGGGCGAAGATTGAACTCGCTCCTGTCCTGCGTTTCAAAGTCCTCCATATCTGTTTCTGTCCCCTATTCCCCTCCTATTTAACTGTGGCAAGGACAATCCTTACAGCATCAGTCTATTTAAACAGTATGAATTCTAGTTAACTTTAATTTCTTACTATAATTTTCTATATAAAAAGAAAAAGAAATGCAATACTATTCATTAACTTTTAGTACTAATATTTGTCTCCTCAAGTATTATAATCCTATTTAATAACAGTCCGGTAGCAGTACTTTCATCACCATCTGTCTTAGCCAAGATCTGGAAAGTGTAGCACCAGGATGAACTCCATCCGTAAGAAGACCATATGCTATTTTAATAATTCTGTGAGATTTATTGCTTTTGTGTGTCTTTTGCAAATCGATTCCAAAACGCGGAGCTATAAAGTTGTTCAAACTGTTGAGGTTACGTATCTGATTGTTAAGTGTTGCAATATTTTCCTTGAGTTTCTCTTGATTTTCTCTAAATATTTCCGGAGTTTGATGGCCCTTGTTGCTATTCCAAATTTCAAATGAGTAGTGAGGAACCTCTAAAATTATAAGATGAACTGTGTCCCCGTATCTATGTCTGATGTATTCGTTGAGTTTCTTATATTCTTCTCTGATTTGGAGTACACTGTCCCTTGTTTCTGGATCTATGTCTATGAAAGTCCCAGATTTCTTTGTGAGATCACAAGTGCCGAACCATAGAGCGACTGTAATATTTTTGTAGTGCGTTACCCATGTGTCTAAATTATTGTATGCGAAGATAGCACCCTGTTTCCAGTTCCGTCCTGGTTTTACTTGCCAAACAATTTCTCTCTCAAGTGTAGATGTTACAATATTCCTCAATTTATGTCATTTACTGTCTGATATTACTATAAGTTTTCGTCTTGCAACTTGATTTTTTTCAGGTTCCGGGTTTTTTTCCAAATATTTATTTAACTTTCCGATGCTCATCTGTTCGTCGTGTTTACTAATATAGTGTTTGCCGAATGTGTGTCTATTTATCTGTGGCAGGGACAATCCCTACAGCAGAAGAATCAATAGAGAATCGATAGAGATTTATCGATGTCCTCAACATTCACTTAACTTGCCGATGCCAATCTGTCCGATGTGTTTACTACTATTTGTTGACTGTGTGTCTATTTATCTGTGGCAGGGACAATCCCTATATCAGCAGAATCAATAGAGAATCAATAGAGAGTTATCGATGTCCTCAACATTCACTTAAATTGCCGATGCCAATCTATCCGATGTGTTTACTACTATTTGTTGACTGTGTGTCTATTAATCTGTGGCAGGGACAATCCCTACAGCAGCAGAATCAATAGAGAATCAATAGAGATTTATCGATGTCCTCAACATTCATTTAATTTGCCGATGCCATCTGTCCTCAACATTCATTTAACTTGCCGATGCCATCTGTCCGATGTGTTTACTAATATTTGTTGACTATGTGTCTAATTATCTGTGGCAGGGACAATCCCTACAGCAGCAGAATCAATAGCAGCTGAATCAATAGAGATTTATCAATGTCCTCAACAACCAGCTGGTTAGGTGTATATGTATATGTAAACCTATCAGTGACAGTAGAGATTCCAATAAAGGTCTGCGTATTTTTATCTCTATTTATCTGTGGCAGGGACAATCCATACAGCAGCAGAATCAACAGAGATTTACTAATGCCCTCAATACCCAGCTGACTAGGTGTATATGTAAATCAATATCCAGCTGACTAGGTGTATATGTATATGTAAACCTATCATTGACAATAGAGATTCCAATAAGAGATTCCAATAAAAGTCTGTGTATATTTATCTCTATTTATCTGTGGCAGGGACAATCCCTACGGCAACAGAATTGATAGAGATATTTCAACAAAGTTTACAGTAGTTCCTACAGAAAATAAACCTAATTACAGACTAGACGGCAATAGAATTAATCAATCCTGACATCTATTAGAGCAATTTGCATATGGGTGTATATGTGAATCTAGCCATAGAATCAGTACAGCTTTCCTAATATTCAGTATACTAATTTGCATATGTGTGTATATGTGAATCTAGAACTTAGAACCTAGAATGACAATTTATATGGCGACTACGTGAACAGAGATTTCAACAATAGAGGTCCGCCTGTATTTATCTATTTATCTATAGTTATCTGTGGCAGGGACAATCCCTACGACAACAGATGGAATTTACTACAATGTTTATATAGAGAATCAATCCAAACACAAACACAAACTATGACATGACCAAGGGTCTGACACTTTTAAGATATGCCTAATTATATCGACAGAGGCAACCCCTACACAATATTTTTCCAAGAAACACTAGAGTAGAGTATACCAAACACAATGACAATCTTGGAAAACTACAGCAACAATTCGTCTAGGCCGTAATTTTCCGAGTTACAGAAACTCACTTTCAAATCCAAATTCTTAAAATTTAAACAATAATTTCCGGATTGATTTGCTATCTACACTGTAAGAACGTTTCCTATTATTACGACTTAATTGTTAAAAAGGTGAAACTGTTATTTACTAGAACTAAAGTCTGAAAGAACTGAAAATTGAAATTGAACTGAAATTTTGCACACGGCACCACTTGTGGAGAAATTCCCAAGTACTTTCTGAAAATCCTTCTTTAAGGATCAAAAAACAATTTTTTTACAAATACTTTAGACCATATTACGGAACAATCGTTTATGAATCGTTATGAAGTTAAATCTATGGTGGATGTCCCTCAGAACACTGGATATTTTCAGATACAAATCAAATTCACTTAGCTCTCAAAATTTCCACGTCTAGCCACTCAAACCGGAACAGAAAGTCGTCTGATCAGAGTCTACACTGTTTGCCCACGTTCCATATATGGGAGCGTGGGGGGCAAATGGATTAAGGGGTCGTTTGATGAGGATCATTCCTTTTTGCTAACGACATAATATAGATCTGATTCTACAGTGTTTGCCATTTACAAACTATCACGTGCTCCATATAGCATTACAAATAATTATTAGGTATCGCTAAAATGTACATTACTTATTTTATAGTTCTTATTGAAATAGAAACACGTTAAAACTGTTAATATGGGCACTGGATACTGTATTTTTAATTCTGATGAAATTCAGTTGAAATGGGCACTTAAGTCTGTTGAAATGGACACTAAATTCTCCTGAAATGGGCATATAGTTTTAAACCATTTACGGTTTCATCGGTAGATTGTTTTATTTTCTAAACTGTAGGATACATGTTGCGGAAAGGTATTCTTTATCATCAATAATTGTCTGTGTTTAAAATAAAGAACTAAGAGAAATTAGTATTCTGTACAGTCATTTTGTCTTCCATCAACGGTCACTTAGTTTTGCTGACTTGTGTTGGTTACAGTGTAGACCTTACCAGGCACAAGGTGATAAACACAGCAGCTGATTTCCTTTGAGTTAAAAGGTCTAAAGGGTCATTTTGTGTAGCGAAGTTTATATTTCAGGAACCGTGACTGGACCCGGATCATGTGTAAATACAATCAACAACTGTGATTCGTATGGAAGAGATTTCTGCACCGATCCTCAATACCAACAATGGTCACAGGATAAATGCTGTGCATACTGTAAGTGTTCATATGTATTCTACAAATAGAGTATAAGTAAACCAACCGCAAAGTGGACTTTCAAAGTTTGATCGATTTCATATGCCAGTTCAATGCAGGGTGTAAGCCATACAGAAAGCTATTCTATGAGGTCTTTAACCCAATCTCCATGGGTTATATTTAGACCCAACCTCTTTGAATAAATCTACCAAAAAGGAATATTTACTAGAGAAAAGGGTTGTTTTAGAATTATGTAATTTTTAAATCACTCCACTCTGATTAATAGAGCATTTGCTACTATGGAGCAAATGCTCTATTTCCCACAATGGTTTAAAAGTGACTTTTACAGAGGCGTAGAAAGGCGTATTTATGGAGGAAAGGGTTAAATGACTTTCTCACTCATTTAAAAGCCACATATGCCATAAAAAATCTAGATTGTTTTAGGCGTGTGGCTGCTTAACCACGGTGCAAGTCATGCATTTAGTTACCACGTGCAAAACGTTCGACCTGTCACATGCAGAACTTCCATTCTGCAATAAGCTGCAGCCTACCTAGAATATCCATGTATTATTTACTTCAATCCAGGTTTAGATTGATTTACAAAGCAGAATTGAGATATTGTTCGATACGTGGTTTTTTAACAAGGGGTTAAAGTCATGCAGAAAACTCCTTTCAGTATGACTTTACCCTGCATTAAGCTGCCACTTATCTTAAAACCATGCATTAACACTAAGTCTTATTTGCATAGTAATGGTAAATATAACTAACGCATTCTTGAAACATTTATCAAGTTACAATTCTGTAGTTCTTCAACACTTCAAGACATTCGAATCGAAACATGTGTGTATAAGCGATTTAAACAAGTTAAATGTTAATACCTGACGAAGCGATATTGTTTGCCAGTTTTATTAAAATTCATCACAAATCTGATTAGTAAGTAGTAAGATAAAACGCACTTTTAACGAAACGTTTTGACTATATGGCTGCCAAATTTTGTCGTCTGCAAAACTTGTCGTCTGCTTCAATTTTTTCTTTTGTATTATTTGTTATTACAACCGGTCACGGTAACAAACACTTTGGTTCCGGATGAGACGCCGAGTTACCCGGTGTCCTATATGAATCCACATTGTTTGCGTATGTTATTACAGATGCAACATTGGCAGCGGAAGAACTTATATCATGTCGATTATTTTACTTAAAAAGGTGGAAGTGGAATAACCGGGACTGGCTCTAGTGGAACTGGAACTGGCGGTAACACGGGTGGTGGATATGGTAAGATTATCAGGGCGAAATTATCTGAAATAAATAACAAAGTTGTTGATACCATTTCTAATTAAGATGCATAATATGAGTTTTTAGCAATAACGAGCTGAGCAACTAACATACTAAAGGTTTCGAATCGACCAAACATTGAAGGGAGCGAAATGGAGAGGTTGATGCTTGTCACAAGCGTATGTTTATTACTTTCAAAAGTAAGCTAACATTAACAAACCCTCCTGTGAATTGAATGCCTGCACATTCTGGTGTGTAAATGTTCTGGGTCTCGACGACCTATAGGTCGAATGCTCAGTGTTTTCCCAATGTGCATATGTTTACACTTGTCTATATTGAATTTAAGTTGCCACTTCTCAGACCATGATATCAGTTTGTCTATGTCTGATTGTAGATTTGTGGCCTCCTCTGCACTATCCACTTTCGAGAATAGTTTTGCATCGTCTGCAAACATTTTGACGGAGTTTTGTAAAACTTCAGGCAAGTCGTTTATGAAAATAAGGAAAAGCGTTTGACCGATCACGCTGCCCTGGGGAATTCCACTGGTTACATCTGTCCACTGTGACGCTGTACCGTTTACTATTACTCGTTGCCTTCTGTTATTTAGTAGGTCTTTTATCCAGTCCAGTACTTTTCCTTGTATTCCGTATGCCGTCAATTTTTGAAACAGTCTCTGATGCGGAACTGAATCAAAAGCTTTTTGGAAATCTAAAAAGATAACATCTATTTCACTCCTATTATCTATATATTCTGTCCATTGATCTACCACTTCAAGCAATTGGGTAACACATGAGTAGCCTTTTCCGAATCCATGTTGGTGTTTTGTGAATAAGTTATTGCTTTCCATATGTGTCATAGTACTGTCACGAACTATTTTTTTCCATTATTTTACAGGCTACAGAAGTCAGGCTTATTGGTCTATAGTTTTCTGCTTTATTTGTTGACCCTTTTTATGTAAAGCCGTCACATTGGCAGTTTTCCAGATGTCGGGAATTTTTCACTTCATTTAAAGATTTCTCATATATTTTAGTAAGGGCTTCTATTAACGTTTCTGTTGTTTCGTTCAAAAAATTCGAATGACAGTTATCTGGGCATTGTGCTTTATTCACTTTCAGTTTCTTTAGATGATTCAGAAATGGAAGGAGAACGTCGGATATCTGTTCTACTTTGTTCTTGTCGCACCCTTTATTACTTTTCTACAGTTACTGTTTGCAGCTCAATCATTGAGTACACTAGCGATAGGTGGATACAGTTTGTTCACTTAAATGTTTTGGTTATACATGCACTTTACCACTGTATTTGCCGTTGCGGTTGTTGTAGATTAGTCGGAGAGGGGATACGTTTATTTACACTGTTTGTCTTTTTAGGGTGGGGATGAAATAAGTGTGAGGTTGGGCGCCCATAAACCGGTTTAACCCCCCAGTGACTTTTGTCACTGACCGTTCCAAGGCGGTACTTCCATCTTCCTCCTATTGTATGTTTGTTTTGTCTTTGTGTGTCTCTTGTTGTTTTTTCTAGTTATGTACATTTGCTGTTTCCTTGTGTTGCTGTTCGGGCGAGTGTTTGTTCTGTATGTGGTGTTTCCTGCATGACTCATTTTTGTACTTTTACTTCTTCTTCTGTGATACTTATGTCCGTCAGTGGAGCTTTAAAGACTTTTTCTTCTAGGTCAGGAATTGAAGACAAGTCTTCTTTCGTAATCACGCTTGTAAAACAGTTGTTTAAGATTTCAGCTTTTTCTTTACTTTCTGTTTGAGGGTCCCCATTGCTGTCTTCCAAATTTCCTAATATATCTTTGCACTTAGTTTTACTCCTCACATATTTCCAGAATTGTTTTTTTTTTCAACTTTGATATTTTTAGCCAGATGTTTCTCATATTCCACTTTAGCCTTTTTGATTTCGATACTTGCTTTATTTCTTGCGTGATTGTATATATTTCTATTGTCCTCACTCTTCTTTTTTGTGTACTTCAACCATTTTCGTCTTTTCTGCTTTACTGCTTCTCTCGCTGTAGCCGTCATCCACGGGGTATCATACTTTCTTCAGTGAGCCTTACACACCGGTATGTTTTCTAATGATTCATTATTGATAAATTTATTCCAAATGTCAGTGTGAGATGGTCACTTGTACCTAATGGTGCTTTGTAAGTCACACTATCTATCATGTTTTCTTCATTACAGAAGATTAAGTCTAATACACAGTCCCTTTCTCCTGTTTTTTGCCGTGTTGGCTCTTTGACATGTTGGAACATATAGTTATCTCGAACAGTCTCTATAAACAATGTACTGGGGTGGTTTTCATTGCATGGCGTAGTCTCATTGTCCCAGTTAATATCCCTAAAGTTAAAATCGCCTACAACTATCCTGTGTGTGAATGTTTGGTTACTATTCTTATGACATCCTAGAACTGTGGAGAGTTCTTCCATGTAGTTCCCGTCACTGTTTAGACTTCTATAAATACTTTGGATAAGTAGCCAGTCCGAGTTTCTTAGTTTTACTGCAACCCCTATAACTTCGATTTTCCGGTAGTGTTCAGTTTTGATTTGTTGAGCACAAATATCATTTTTTATACAGATGGCAACTCCTCTTCCTTTGTATTTGTCTAGATCTGCTGTAAAAATCTGGTAACCCTCTATCTGGAGTTCTTTTTCCTGGATTTCACAATTTCCCCTATTTTTTGGTAGTGTTTCTGTTATTACTATTATGTCAGAGTTCTCAATCTTTGATATTAATTGCAATTCATCAATTTTATTTGTTAAACAGTCTGCATTTGTATATAGTACTTTGAGTTGGTCATATCGATCTAATATATATTGGTGAGCCGAAATGGAGTAGCTTGATTCCCCTTCAGTACTGCCATAGGTCTCTAACGGTATCTATTTCCGTAACAATTACATCATCTTCCGATGTTTCAGTCGAAGTCATAGATGTACTATGAATGCAAGTACTGTCTAATCCTTTTCCTATCGGCGAAATATTTACAAGTACGTCGCCATTAAAAGATGAATTATTTACATTATCAGTGTTATTTTCATTCCTAGTAGTATTTACATGGTTAAAATGTGAAACTAAATATTTCTAAGAGTGGCACTCGCCTCTGACCCCCTGTTTTGAATGCCTCCGACTACTGTAACATCTCCAATATCTGTTTCATTTAGATATGGTTCTTTATCATTTCTTTGTTTTATTAGTCCGGTTTCATTAGTATTTTGTTGGATGTCTTTTGGTTGATCTGCGGCATTTCTTTTCAACCTTCTTTCGTTCAGTCTAGCTTTATTTGCTTCACGTTGCCGGGGTGTCAGATCTTTTGCGATGATCACTCTCTGTAATAATTGGTCTGTGACTTTTTGTTTTATGTACTTGGCATTGTCCAAAATGTCTTTCCTGGTATGTTTATTATCCATTATCACTTTTAAGGGTCGACCGACACCATCCTTTGGGATCCCTATCCTAAAGGTTAATTTCACTTCTACTTTGTCCACTCCTATTTCATTACATATGCGGCTAAACTTAGCTATGTCTTCCTCTTTCTTCTTTTCCGGAGTTTTTTCTTTTGATTCTGGCATATTGAAAACCATGAGGTTAAGCATTCTTTGTTTTTGTTCCTCTATTTCTCTTACTTCTATCCTAACTTCTTTACTGATTTTGTCCATTATTTGTTCTGTTACTTCCTTGACAACGTCTGTTTTCATCTGTGTAACTTCTTCTTTTACATTTGATTTAACTTGTAAACTGATAGTGTCGATCTTTTCTTCTATAATACTCATTCTTGCTTCATTTTTCTGATCTAATAACTGGTACGATGACGTGATATTTGACATGGATGGAAAATTGTATTTGCATGGGGTACATGTCCATTTAAAATTGTTTTCAGGATCTTCTTGAATTGCCTCATGTAGAGCTTTGGAAATATTTGTGCATCTAAAACAGTACAACATGTTGCACACCGAACAGTAGTAGGAATTTCCTGTATAATATATATTTTCCTCACATTTTGGACATAGTTCGCTCCCAATTCGCTGACGTTTCTGCGAGATCCTTCTGTTAACTGGGGTAGACGTACTTGCGTAGAAATCTAGTTGACTTGGGCGAAGATTGAACTCGCTCCTGTCCTGCGTTTCAAAGTCCTCCATATCTGTTTCTGTCCCCTATTCCCCTCCTATTTAACTGTGGCAAGGACAATCCTTACAGCATCAGTCTATTTAAACAGTATGAATTCTAGTTAACTTTAATTTCTTACTATAATTTTCTATATAAAAAGAAAAAGAAATGCAATACTATTCATTAACTTTTAGTACTAATATTTGTCTCCTCAAGTATTATAATCCTATTTAATAACAGTCCGGTAGCAGTACTTTCATCACCATCTGTCTTAGCCAATATCTGGAAAGTGTAGCACCAGGATGAACTCCATCCGTAAGAAGACCATATGCTATTTTAATAATTCTGTGAGATTTATTGCTTTTGTGTGTCTTTTGCAAATCGATTCCAAAACGCGGAGCTATAAAGTTGTTCAAACTGTTGAGGTTACGTATCTGATTGTTAAGTGTTGCAATATTTTCCTTGAGTTTCTCTTGATTTTCTCTAAATATTTCCGGAGTTTGATGGCCCTTGTTGCTATTCCAAATTTCAAATGAGTAGTGAGGAACCTCTAAAATTATAAGATGAACTGTGTCCCCGTATCTATGTCTGATGTATTCGTTGAGTTTCTTATATTCTTCTCTGATTTGGAGTACACTGTCCCTTGTTTCTGGATCTATGTCTATGAAAGTCCCAGATTTCTTTGTGAGATCACAAGTGCCGAACCATAGAGCGACTGTAATATTTTTGTAGTGCGTTACCCATGTGTCTAAATTATTGTATGCGAAGATAGCACCCTGTTTCCAGTTCCGTCCTGGTTTTACTTGCCAAACAATTTCTCTCTCAAGTGTAGATGTTACAATATTCCTCAATTTATGTCATTTACTGTCTGATATTACTATAAGTTTTCGTCTTGCAACTTGATTTTTTTCAGGTTCCGGGTTTTTTTCCAAATATTTATTTAACTTTCCGATGCTCATCTGTTCGTCGTGTTTACTAATATAGTGTTTGCCGAATGTGTGTCTATTTATCTGTGGCAGGGACAATCCCTACAGCAGAAGAATCAATAGAGAATCGATAGAGATTTATCGATGTCCTCAACATTCACTTAACTTGCCGATGCCAATCTGTCCGATGTGTTTACTACTATTTGTTGACTGTGTGTCTATTTATCTGTGGCAGGGACAATCCCTATAGCAGCAGAATCAATAGAGAATCAATAGAGAGTTATCGATGTCCTCAACATTCACTTAAATTGCCGATGCCAATCTATCCGATGTGTTTACTACTATTTGTTGACTGTGTGTCTATTAATCTGTGGCAGGGACAATCCCTACAGCAGCAGAATCAATAGAGAATCAATAGAGATTTATCGATGTCCTCAACATTCATTTAATTTGCCGATGCCATCTGTCCTCAACATTCATTTAACTTGCCGATGCCATCTGTCCGATGTGTTTACTAATATTTGTTGACTATGTGTCTAATTATCTGTGGCAGGGACAATCCCTACAGCAGCAGAATCAATAGCAGCTGAATCAATAGAGATTTATCAATGTCCTCAACAACCAGCTGGTTAGGTGTATATGTATATGTAAACCTATCAGTGACAGTAGAGATTCCAATAAAGGTCTGCGTATTTTTATCTCTATTTATCTGTGGCAGGGACAATCCATACAGCAGCAGAATCAACAGAGATTTACTAATGCCCTCAATACCCAGCTGACTAGGTGTATATGTAAATCAATATCCAGCTGACTAGGTGTATATGTATATGTAAACCTATCATTGACAATAGAGATTCCAATAAGAGATTCCAATAAAAGTCTGTGTATATTTATCTCTATTTATCTGTGGCAGGGACAATCCCTACGGCAACAGAATTGATAGAGATATTTCAACAAAGTTTACAGTAGTTCCTACAGAAAATAAACCTAATTACAGACTAGACGGCAATAGAATCAATCAATCCTGACATCTATTAGAGCAATTTGCATATGGGTGTATATGTGAATCTAGCCATAGAATCAGTACAGCTTTCCTAATATTCAGTATACTAATTTGCATATGTGTGTATATGTGAACCTAGAACTTAGAACCTAGAATGACAATTTATATGGCGACTACGTGAACAGAGATTTCAACAATAGAGGTCCGCCTGTATTTATCTATTTATCTATAGTTATCTGTGGCAGGGACAATCCCTACGACAACAGATGGAATTTACTACAATGTTTATATAGAGAATCAATCCAAACACAAACACAAACTATGACATGACCAAGGGTCTGACACTTTTAAGATATGCCTAATTATATCGACAGAGGCAACCCCTACACAATATTTTTCCAAGAAACACTAGAGTAGAGTATACCAAACACAATGACAATCTTGGAAAACTACAGCAACAATTCGTCTAGGCCGTAATTTTCCGAGTTACAGAAACAGAAACTCACTTTCAAATCCAAATTCTTAAAATTTAAACAATAATTTCCGGATTGATTTGCTATCTACACTGTAAGAACGTTTCCTATTATTACGACTTAATTGTTAAAAAGGTGAAACTGTTATTTACTAGAACTAAAGTCTGAAAGAACTGAAAATTGAAATTGAACTGAAATTTTGCACACGGCACCACTTGTGGAGAAATTCCCAAGTACTTTCTGAAAATCCTTCTTTAAGGATCAAAAAACAATTTTTTTACAAATACTTTAGACCATATTACGGAACAATCGTTTATGAATCGTTATGAAGTTAAATCTATGGTGGATGTCCCTCAGAACACTGGATATTTTCAGATACAAATCAAATTCACTTAGCTCTCAAAATTTCCACGTCTAGCCACTCAAACCGGAACAGAAAGTCGTCTGATCAGAGTCTACACTGTTTGCCCACGTTCCATATATGGGAGCGTGGGGGGCAAATGGATTAAGGGGTCGTTTGATGAGGATCATTCCTTTTTGCTAACGACATAATATAGATCTGATTCTACAGTTTTTGCCATTTACAAACTATCACGTGCTCCATATAGCATTACAAATAATTATTAGGTATCGCTAAAATGTACATTACTTATTTTATAGTTCTTATTGAAAGAGAAACACGTTTAAACTGTTCATATGGGCACTGGATACTGTATTTTTAATTCTGATTAAATTCAGTTGAAATGGGCACTTAAGTCTGTTAAAATGGACACTAAATTCTCCTGAAATGGGCATATAGTTTTAAACCATTTACGGTTTCATCGGTAGATTGTTTTATTTTCTAAACTGTAGGATACATGTTGCGGAAAGGTATTCTTTATCATCAATAATTGTCTGTTTTTAAAATAAAGAACTAAGAGAAATTAGTATTCTGTACAGTCATTTTGTCTTCCATCAACGGTCACTTAGTTTTGCTGACTTGTGTTGGTTACAGTGTAGACCTTACCAGGCACAAGGTGATAAACACAGCAGCTGATTTCCTTTGAGTTAAAAGGTCTAAAGGGTCATTTTGTGTAGCGAAGTTTATATTTCAGGAACCGTGACTGGACCCGGATCATGTGTAAATACAATCAACAACTGTGATTCGTATGGAAGAGATTTCTGCACCGATCCTCAATACCAACAATGGTCACAGGATAAATGCTGTGCATACTGTAAGTGTTCATATGTATTCTACAAATAGAGTATAAGTAAACCAACCGCAAAGTGGACTTTCAAAGTTTGATCGATTTCATATGCCAGTTCAATGCAGGGTGTAAGCCATACAGAAAGCTATTCTATGAGGTCTTTAACCCAATCTCCATGGGTTATATTTAGACCCAACCTCTTTGAATAAATCTACCAAAAAGGAATATTTACTAGAGAAAAGGGTTGTTTTAGAATTATGTAATTTTTAAATCACTCCACTCTGATTAATAGAGCATTTGCTACTATGGAGCAAATGCTCTATTTCCCACAATGGTTTAAAAGTGACTTTTACAGAGGCGTAGAAAGGCGTATTTATGGAGGAAAGGGTTAAATGACTTTCTCACTCATTTAAAAGCCACATATGCCATAAAAAATCTAGATTGTTTTAGGCGTGTGGCTGCTTAACAACGGTGCAAGTCATGCATTTAGTTACCACGTGCAAAACGTTCGACCTGTCACATGCAGAACTTCCATTCTGCAATAAGCTGCAGCCTACCTAGAATATCCATGTATTATTTACTTCAATCCAGGTTTAGATTGATTTACAAAGCAGAATTGAGATATTGTTCGATACGTGGTTTTTTAACAAGGGGTTAAAGTCATGCAGAAAACTCCTTTCAGTATGACTTTACCCTGCATTAAGCTGCCACTTATCTTAAAACCATGCATTAACACTAAGTCTTATTTGCATAGTAATGGTAAATATAACTAACGCATTCTTGAAACATTTATCAAGTTACAATTCTGTAGTTCTTCAACACTTCAAGACATTCGAATCGAACCATGTGTGTATAAGCGATTTAAACAAGTTAAATGTTAATACCTGACGAAGCGATATTGTTTGCCAGTTTTATTAAAATTCATCACAAATCTGATTAGTAAGTAGTAAGATAAAACGCACTTTTAACGAAATGTTTTGACTATATGGCTGCCAAATTTTGTCGTCTGCAAAACTTGTCGTCTGCTTCAATTTTTTCTTTTGTATTATTTGTTATTACAACCGGTCACGGTAACAAACACTTTGGTTCCGGATGAGACGCCGAGTTACCCGGTGTCCTATATGAATCCACACTGTTTGCGTATGTTATTACAGATGCAACATTGGCAGCGGAAGAACTTATATCATGTCGATTATTTTACTTAAAAAGGTGGAAGTGGAATAACCGGGACTGGCTCTAGTGGAACTGGAACTGGCGGTAACACGGGTGGTGGATATGGTAAGATTATCAGGGCGAAATTATCTGAAATAAATAACAAAGTTGTTGATACCATTTCTAATTAAGATGCATAATATGAGTTTTTAGCAATAACGAGCTGAGCAACTAACATACTAAAGGTTTCGAATCGACCAAACATTGAAGGGAGCGAAATGGAGAGGTTGATGCTTGTCACAAGCGTATGTTTATTACTTTCAAAAGTAAGCTAACATTAACAAACCTTCCTGTGAATTGAATGCCTGCACATTCTGGTGTGTAAATGTTCTGGGTCTCGACGACCTATAGGTCGAATGCTCAGTGTTTTCCCAATGTGCATATGTTTACACTTGTCTATACGCCACTTCTCAGACCATGATATCAGTTTGTCTATGTCTGATTGTAGATTTGTGGCCTCTTCTGCACTATCCACTTTCGAGAATAGTTTTGCATCGTCTGCAAACATTTTGACGGAGTTTTGTAAAACTTCAGGCAAGTCGTTTATGAAAATAAGGAAAAGCGTTTGACCGATCACGCTGCCCTGTGGAATTCCACTGGTTACATCTGTCCACTGTGACGCTGTACCGTTTACTATTACTCGTTGCCTTCTGTTATTTAGTAGGTCTTTTATCCAGTCCAGTACTTTTCCTTGTATTCCGTATGCCGTCAATTTTTGAAACAGTCTCTGATGCGGAACTGAATCAAAAGCTTTTTGGAAATCTAAAAAGATAACATCTATTTCACTCCTATTATCTATATATTCTGTCCATTGATCTACCACTTCAAGCAATTGGGTAACACATGAGTAGCCTTTTCCGAATCCATGTTGGTGTTTTGTGAATAAGTTATTGCTTTCCATATGTGTCATAGTACTGTCACGAACTATTTTTTCCATTATTTTACAGGCTACAGAAGTCAGGCTTATTGGTCTATAGTTTTCTGCTTTATTTGTTGACCCTTTTTATGTAAAGCCGTCACATTCGCAGTTTTCCAGATGTCGGGAATTTTTCCTTCATTTAAAGATTTCTCATATATTTTAGTAAGGGCTTCTGTTAACGTTTCTGTTGTTTCGTTCAAAAATTTCGAATGACAGTTATCTGGGCCTTGGGCTTTATTCACTTTCAGTATCTTTAGATGATTCAGAAATGGAAGGAGAACGTCGGATATCTGTTCTTCTTTGTTCTTGTCGCACCCTTTATTACTTTTCTACAGTTACTGTTTGCAGCTCAATCATTGAGTACACTAGCGATAGGTGGATACAGTTTGTTCACTTAAATGTTTTGGTTATACATGCACTTTACCACTGTATTTGCCGTCGCGGTTGTTGTAGATTAGTCGGAGAGGGGATACGTTTATTTACACTGTTTGTCTTTTTAGGGTGGGGATGAAATAAGTGTGAGGTTGGGCGCCCATAAACCGGTTTAACCCCCCAGTGACTTTTGTCACTGACCGTTCCAAGGCGGTACTTCCATCTTCCTCCTATTGTATGTTTGTTTTGTCTTTGTGTGTCTCTTGTTGTTTTTTCTAGTTATGTACATTTGCTGTTTCCTTGTGTTGCTGTTCGGGCGAGTGTTTGTTCTGTATGTGGTGTTTCCTGCATGACTCATTTTTGTACTTTTACTTCTTCTTCTGTGATACTTATGTCCGTCAGTGGAGCTTTAAAGACTTTTTCTTCTAGGTCAGGAATTGAAGACAAGTCTTCTTTCGTAATCACGCTTGTAAAACAGTTGTTTAAGATTTCAGCTTTTTCTTTACTTTCTGTTTGAGGGTCCCCATTGCTGTCTTCCAAATTTCCTAATATATCTTTGCACTTAGTTTTACTCCTCACATATTTCCAGAATTGTTTTTTTTTTCAACTTTGATATTTTTAGCCAGATGTTTCTCATATTCCACTTCAGCCTTTTTGATTTCGATACTTGCTTTATTTCTTGCGTGATTGTATATATTTCTATTGTCCTCACTCTTCTTTTTTGTGTACTTTAACCATTTTCGTCTTTTCTGCTTTACTGCTTCTCTCGCTGTAGCCGTCATCCACGGGGTATCATACTTTCTTCAGTGAGCCTTACACACCGGTATGTTTTCTAATGATTCATTATTGATAAATTTATTCCAAATGTCAGTGTGAGATGGTCACTTTTACCTAATGGTGCTTTGTAAGTCACACTATCTATCATGTTTTCTTCATTACAGAAGATTAAGTCTAATACAGAGTCCCTTTCTCCTGTTTTTTGCCGTGTTGGCTCTTTGACATGTTGGAACATATAGTTATCTCGAACAGTCTCTATAAACAATGTACTGGGGTGGTTTTCATTGCATGGCGTAGTCTCATTGTCCCAGTTAATATCCCTAAAGTTAAAATCGCCTACAACTATCCTGTGTGTGAATGTTTGGTTACTATTCTTATGACATCCTAGAACTGTGGAGAGTTCTTCCATGTAGTTCCCGTCACTGTTTAGACTTCTATAAATACTTTGGATAAGTAGCCAGTCCGAGTTTCTTAGTTTTACTGCAACCCCTATAACTTCGATTTTCCGGTAGTGTTCAGTTTTGATTTGTTGAGCACAAATATCATTTTTTATACAGATGGCAACTCCTCTTCCTTTGTATTTGTCTAGATCTGCTGTAAAAATCTGGTAACCCTCTATCTGGAGTTCTTTTTCCTGGATTTCACAATTTCCCCTATTTTTTGGTAGTGTTTCTGTTATTACTATTATGTCAGAGTTCTCAATCTTTGATATTAATTGCAATTCATCAATTTTATTTGTTAAACAGTCTGCATTTGTATATAGTACTTTGAGTTGGTCATATCGATCTAATATATATTGGTGAGCCGAAATGGAGTAGCTTGATTCCCCTTCAGTACTGCCATAGGTCTCTAACGGTATCTATTTCCGTAACAATTACATCATCTTCCGATGTTTCAGTCGAAGTCATAGATGTACTATGAATGCAAGTACTGTCTAATCCTTTTCCTATCGGCGAAATATTTACAAGTACGTCGCCATTAAAAGATGAATTATTTACATTATCAGTGTTATTTTCATTCCTAGTAGTATTTACATGGTTAAAATGTGAAACTAAATATTTCTAAGAGTGGCACTCGCCTCTGACCCCCTGTTTTGAATGCCTCCGACTACTGTAACATCTCCAATTTCTGTTTCATTTAGATAAGTATCATTTCTTTGTTTTATTAGTCCGGTTTCATTAGTATTTTGTTGGATGTCTTTTGGTTGATCTGCGGCATTTCTTTTCAACCTTCTTTCGTTCAGTCTAGCTTTATTTGCTTCACGTTGCCGGGGTGTTAGATCTTTTGCGATGATCACTCTCTGTAATAATTGGTCTGTGACGTTTTGTTTTATGTACTTGGCATTGTCCAAAATGTCTTTCCTGGTATGTTTATTATCCATTATCACTTTTAAGGGTCGACCGACACCATCCTTTGGGATCCCTATCCTAAAGGTTAATTTCACTTCTACTTTGTCCACTCCTATTTCATTACATATGCGGCTAAACTTAGCTATGTCTTCCTCTTTCTTCTTTTCCGGAGTTTTTTCTTTTGATTCTGGCATATTGAAAACCATGAGGTTAAGCATTCTTTGTTTTTGTTCCTCTATTTCTCTTACTTCTATCCTAACTTCTTTACTGATTTTGTCCATTATTTGTTCTGTTACTTCCTTGACAACGTCTGTTTTCATATGTGTAACTTCTTCTTTTACATTTGATTTACTACGATCAAAGAACATGTTAAACGCTACTGTGATAAAATATATGAAAATTCTGGTATTAATGTTTTTTGGTCCATAAAAAATTCAAATGATGTTTTAACAAAACTTGAAAATGAACAGTATAACATTTCTTTACTGAGCTCTTATGATTTCTCTACACTCTATACTACTCTACCTCACCATCTTATAAAGGATAGACTTATTAAATTAATAGAAAAAACCTTTGCCAGAGAATACAAAATGTTCATTGCTTGTAATGTTCAACGTTCATTCTTTTCGAATTCAGAAGTTGAACATTACACAATGTGGACTTGCCTTGATGTTTGTAGATCTCTTACCTTTCTTTTAGATAATATATTTGTGCGTTATGGAGATACCATATATCGTCAAGTTGTTGGTATACCCATGGGTACAAATTGTGCCCCTCTTGTTGCAGATTTGTTTTTGTATTGCTACGAGAGGGATTTTATGCTTAGCTTAAAACCTGATACACAGACCGATATTGTTAATGCTTTTAATAAAACTTCAAGGTATTTAGACGATATTTTGAATTTAGATAATCCTTATTTTGATACTATGGTTTCTTCAATCTACCCAAAAGAACTGTCTTTAAACAAAGCTAATCAATCTGACATTAATGCTTCATTTCTAGATTTGAATCTTTCAATTACAAATGATAAAGTTTCGTCCAAAGTATACGATAAAAGAGAAGATTTTAATTTTAAAATTGTTAATTATCCTTTTCTAGATGGGGATGTGCCACGTTCTACATCTTATGGTGTTTATATTTCTCAACTTATTAGGTTTGCCCGAGCCTGTTCTTTGCTTGAAGATTTTAACAGACGTAATTTAGTTATAACTGATAAACTTCTGAAGCAAGGTTACAGATATCACAAACTTCGGAAAACCTTTTCTAAATTTTATTATCGAAATTTACCTCTCATTAGTAAATATAATTGCAATCTACGGACGTTACTGCGACAAGGCATTTCTCAACCAGAATTTTATGGGGATGTTATCTACAAACTTAGGAAAATTCGGGGTCATATCCATTTTCATGATTTGTTTATAAAACGCATTAAAAACTTTAAAAAGAAAGGTTATGATCCTATTATATTGCAACACACTGCATGTTTGGTTATCGACCCTTTTACAGTCGGTAGCTACGCTTCCCTCTTTGCTTGCGCGATGACAGGCCGAGGGTAGTACTCTATGATGGTATACTCTTAAACTTGGATACAGGAGGAGCTTACCAGACTCATGTATTATTTTTTCCCTGTCGTGCCCTTAACGGCTTACCTGCAGGTGCTCTGACTTCAGCAAAGTCATTGAGTACATATTTGACGGATTGTCACAGTTATTATGCTATGTTTTACATGTTGTCCTGTGTTCACCGTCGTCTATGTTGTGGGTAAGTCCAGTGGGGATACCTTTATTTACAATATTTGTAAAGCTAGGGTGACTTTGAGAGAAGTGTGAGGTTAGGACGTCCGTAAACCGGTTTAAACCCCCAGTGGTGTTTTTGCTGCTGACCGTGCCAAGGCGGTACTCTCTTTGTCACCCTTCCTTTTGTTTGCATTGCGTCTTTGTGCTTGTGGTTTGTTCATGTTGTGGAACGTTTGTCCCTGGTTCTTGTGTGTCTTTTGGTGTTTTCTGTGTTCATTTCGTGTGTGTGCGTGTGCGTTTGGGTGTGTGGTTGTGTGTGTGTGTGTCATGCTGTCTATCGGTGTTTTGGTGGTGGTTGCGTCTTGCATGTGGCTTTGCCTGCTTGACTTTACTACTTTTCCATTAACTTGTAAACTGATAGTGTCGATCTTTTCTTCTATAATACTCATTCTTGCTTCATTTTTCTGATCTAATAACTGGAACGATGACGTGATATTTGACATGGATGGAAAATTGTATTTGCATGGGGTACATGTCCATTTAAAATTGTTTTCAGGATCTTCTTGAATTGCCTCATGTAGAGCTTTGGAAATATTTGTGCATCTAAAACAGTACAACATGTTGCACACCGAACAGTAGTAGGAATTTCCTGTATAAGATATATTTTCCTCACATTTTGGACATAGTTCGCTCCCAATTCGCTGACGTTTCTGCGAGATCCTTCTGTTAACTGGGGTAGACGTACTTGCGTAGAAATCTAGTTGACTTGGGCGAAGATTGAACTCGCTCCTGTCCTGCGTTTCAAAGTCCTCCATATCTGTTTCTGTCCCCTATTCCCCTCCTATTTAACTGTGGCAAGGACAATCCTTACAGCATCAGTCTATTTAAACAGTATGAATTCTAGTTAACTTTAATTTCTTACTATAATTTTCTATATAAAAAGAAAAAGAAATGCAATACTATTCATTAACTTTTAGTACTAATATTTGTCTCCTCAAGTATTATAATCCTATTTAATAACAGTCCGGTAGCAGTACTTTCATCACCATCTGTCTTAGCCAATATCTGGAAAGTGTAGCACCAGGATGAACTCCATCCGTAAGAAGACCATATGCTATTTTAATAATTCTGTGAGATTTATTGCTTTTGTGTGTCTTTTGCAAATCGATTCCAAAACGCGGAGCTATAAAGTTGTTCAAACTGTTGAGGTTACGTATCTGATTGTTAAGTGTTGCAATATTTTCCTTGAGTTTCTCTTGATTTTCTCTAAATATTTCCGGAGTTTGATGGCCCTTGTTGCTATTCCAAATTTCAAATGAGTAGTGAGGAACCTCTAAAATTATAAGATGAACTGTGTCCCCGTATCTATGTCTGATGTATTCGTTGAGTTTCTTATATTCTTCTCTGATTTGGAGTACACTGTCCCTTGTTTCTGGATCTATGTCTATGAAAGTCCCAGATTTCTTTGTGAGATCACAAGTGCCGAACCATAGAGCGACTGTAATATTTTTGTAGTGCGTTACCCATGTGTCTAAATTATTGTATGCGAAGATAGCACCCTGTTTCCAGTTCCGTCCTGGTTTTACTTGCCAAACAATTTCTCTCTCAAGTGTAGATGTTACAATATTCCTCAATTTATGTCATTTACTGTCTGATATTACTATAAGTTTTCGTCTTGCAACTTGATTTATTTCAGGTTCCGGGTTTTTTTCCAAATATTTATTTAACTTTCCGATGCTCATCTGTTCGTCGTGTTTACTAATATAGTGTTTGCCGAATGTGTGTCTATTTATCTGTGGCAGGGACAATCCCTACAGCAGAAGAATCAATAGAGAATCGATAGAGATTTATCGATGTCCTCAACATTCACTTAACTTGCCGATGCCAATCTGTCCGATGTGTTTACTACTATTTGTTGACTGTGTGTCTATTTATCTGTGGCAGGGACAATCCCTATAGCAGCAGAATCAATAGAGAATCAATAGAGAGTTATCGATGTCCTCAACATTCACTTAAATTGCCGATGCCAATCTATCCGATGTGTTTACTACTATTTGTTGACTGTGTGTCTATTAATCTGTGGCAGGGACAATCCCTACAGCAGCAGAATCAATAGAGAATCAATAGAGATTTATCGATGTCCTCAACATTCATTTAATTTGCCGATGCCATCTGTCCTCAACATTCATTTAACTTGCCGATGCCATCTGTCCGATGTGTTTACTAATATTTGTTGACTATGTGTCTAATTATCTGTGGCAGGGACAATCCCTACAGCAGCAGAATCAATAGCAGCTGAATCAATAGAGATTTATCAATGTCCTCAACAACCAGCTGGTTAGGTGTATATGTATATGTAAACCTATCAGTGACAGTAGAGATTCCAATAAAGGTCTGCGTATTTTTATCTCTATTTATCTGTGGCAGGGACAATCCATACAGCAGCAGAATCAACAGAGATGATTTACTAATGCCCTCAATACCCAGCTGACTAGGTGTATATGTAAATCAATATCCAGCTGACTAGGTGTATATGTATATGTAAACCTATCATTGACAATAGATATTCCAATAAGAGATTCCAATAAAAGTCTGTGTATATTTATCTCTATTTATCTGTGGCAGGGACAATCCCTACGCAACAGAATTGATAGAGATATTTCAACAAAGTTTACAGTAGTTCCTACAGAAAATAAACCTAATTACAGACTAGACGGCAATAGAATCAATCAATCCTGACATCTATTAGAGCAATTTGCATATGGGTGTATATGTGAATCTAGCCATAGAATCAGTACAGCTTTCCTAATATTCAGTATACTAATTTGCATATGTGTGTATATGTGAACCTAGAACTTAGAACCTAGAATGACAATTTATATGGCGACTACGTGAACAGAGATTTCAACAATAGAGGTCCGCCTGTATTTATCTATTTATCTATAGTTATCTGTGGCAGGGACAATCCCTACGACAACAGATGGAATTTACTACAATGTTTATATAGAGAATCAATCCAAACACAAACACAAACTATGACATGACCAAGGGTCTGACACTTTTAAGATATGCCTAATTATATCGACAGAGGCAACCCCTACACAATATTTTTCCAAGAAACACTTGAGTAGAGTATACCAAACACAATGACAATCTTGGAAAACTACAGCAACAATTCGTCTAGGCCGTAATTTTCCGAGTTACAGAAACTCACTTTCAAATCCAAATTCTTAAAATTTAAACAATAATTTCCGGATTGATTTGCTATCTACACTGTAAGAACGTTTCCTATTATTACGACTTAATTGTTAAAAAGGTGAAACTGTTATTTACTAGAACTAAAGTCTGAAAGAACTGAAAATTGAAATTGAACTGAAATTTTGCACACGGCACCACTTGTGGAGAAATTCCCAAGTACTTTCTGAAAATCCTTCTTTAAGGATCAAAAAACAATTTTTTTACAAATACTTTAGACCATATTACGGAACAATCGTTTATGAATCGTTATGAAGTTAAATCTATGGTGGATGTCCCTCAGAACACTGGATATTTTCAGATACAAATCAAATTCACTTAGCTCTCAAAATTTCCACGTCTAGCCACTCAAACCGGAACAGAAAGTCGTCTGATCAGAGTCTACACTGTTTGCCCACGTTCCATATATGGGAGCGTGGGGGGCAAATGGATTAAGGGGTCGTTTGATGAGGATCGTTCCTTTTTGCTAACGACATAATATAGATCTGATTCTACAGTTTTTGCCATTTACAAACTATCACGTGCTCCATATAGCATTACAAATAATTATTAGGTATCGCTAAAATGTACATTACTTATTTTATAGTTCTTATTGAAAGAGAAACACGTTTAAACTGTTAATATGGGCACTGGATACTGTATTTTTAATTCTGATGAAATTCAGTTGAAATGGGCACTTAAGTCTGTTGAAATGGACACTAAATTCTCCTGAAATGGGCATATAGTTTTAAACCATTTACGGTTTCATCGGTAGATTGTTTTATTTTCTAAACTGTAGGATACATGTTGCGGAAAGGTATTCTTTATCATCAATAATTGTCTGTGTTTAAAATAAAGAACTAAGAGAAATTAGTATTCTGTACAGTCATTTTGTCTTCCATCAACGGTCACTTAGTTTTGCTGACTTGTGTTGGTTACAGTGTAGACCTTACCAGGCACAAGGTGATAAACACAGCAGCTGATTTCCTTTGAGTTAAAAGGTCTAAAGGGTCATTTTGTGTAGCGAAGTTTATATTTCAGGAACCGTGACTGGACCCGGATCATGTGTAAATACAATCAACAACTGTGATTCGTATGGAAGAGATTTCTGCACCGATCCTCAATACCAACAATGGTCACAGGATAAATGCTGTGCATACTGTAAGTGTTCATATGTATTCTATAAATAGAGTATAAGTAAACCAACCGCAAAGTGGACTTTCAAAGTTTGATCGATTTAATATGCCAGTTCAATGCAGGGTGTAAGCCATACAGAAAGCTATTCTATGAGGTCTTTAACCCAATCTCCATGGGTTATATTTAGACCCAACCTCTTTGAATAAATCTACCAAAAAGGAATATTTACTAGAGAAAAGGGTTGTTTTAGAATTATGTAATTTTTAAATCACTCCACTCTGATTAATAGAGCATTTGCTACTATGGAGCAAATGCTCTATTTCCCACAATGGTTTAAAAGTGACTTTTACAGAGGCGTAGAAAGGCGTATTTATGGAGGAAAGGGTTAAATGACTTTCTCACTCATTTAAAAGCCACATATGCCATAAAAAATCTAGATTGTTTTAGGCGTGTGGCTGCTTAACCACGGTGCAAGTCATGCATTTAGTTACCACGTGCAAAACGTTCGACCTGTCACATGCAGAACTTCCATTCTGCAATAAGCTGCAGCCTACCTAGAATATCCATGTATTATTTACTTCAATCCAGGTTTAGATTGATTTACAAAGCAGAATTGAGATATTGTTCGATACGTGGTTTTTTAACAAGGGGTTAAAGTCATGCAGAAAACTCCTTTCAGTGTGACTTTACCCTGCATTAAGCTGCCACTTATCTTAAAACCATGCATTAACACTAAGTCTTATTTGCATAGTAATGGTAAATATAACTAACGCATTCTTGAAACATTTATCAAGTTACAATTCTGTAGTTCTTCAACACTTCAAGACATTCGAATCGAAACATGTGTGTATAAGCGATTTAAACAAGTTAAATGTTAATACCTGACGAAACGATATTGTTTGCCAGTTTTATTAAAATTCATCACAAATCTGATTAGTAAGTAGTAAGATAAAACGCACTTTTAACGAAACGTTTTGACTATATGGCTGCCAAATTTGTCGTCTGCAAAACTTGTCGTCTGCTTCAATTTTTTCTTTTGTATTATTTGTTATTACAACCGGTCACGATAACAAACACTTTGGTTCCGGATGAGACGCCGAGTTACCCGGTGTCCTATATGAATCCACACTGTTTGCGTATGTTATTACAGATGCAACATTGGCAGCGGAAGAACTTATATCATGTCGATTATTTTACTTAAAAAGGTGGAAGTGGAATAACCGGGACTGGCTCTAGTGGAACTGGAACTGGCGGTAACACGGGTGGTGGATATGGTAAGATTATCAGGGCGAAATTATCTGAAATAAATAACAAAGTTGTTGATACCATTTCTAATTAAGATGCATAATATGAGTTTTTAGCAATAACGAGCTGAGCAACTAACATACTAAAGGTTTCGAATCGACCAAACATTGAAGGGAGCGAAATGGAGAGGTTGATGCTTGTCACAAGCGTATGTTTATTACTTTCAAAAGTAAGCTAACATTAACAAACCTTCCTGTGAATTGAATGCCTGCACATTCTGGTGTGTAAATGTTCTGGGTCTCGACGACCTATAGGTCGAATGCTCAGTGTTTTCCCAATGTGCATATGTTTACACTTGTCTATACGCCACTTCTCAGACCATGATATCAGTTTGTCTATGTCTGATTGTAGATTTGTGGCCTCTTCTGCACTATCCACTTTCGAGAATAGTTTTGCATCGTCTGCAAACATTTTGACGGAGTTTTGTAAAACTTCAGGCAAGTCGTTTATGAAAATAAGGAAAAGCGTTTGACCGATCACGCTGCCCTGTGGAATTCCACTGGTCGAATGACAGTTCTCTGGGCCTTGGGCTTTATTCACTTTCAGTTTCTTTAGATGATTCAGAAATGGAAGGAGAACGTCGGATATCTGTTCTACTTTGTTCTTGTCGCACCCTTTATTACATTTCTACAGTTACTGTTTGCAGCTCAATCATTGAGTACACTAGCGATAGGTGGATACAGTTTGTTCACTTAAATGTTTTGGTTATACATGCACTTTACCACTGTATTTGCCGTCGCGGTTGTTGTAGATTAGTCGGAGAGGGGATACGTTTATTTACACTGTTTGTCTTTTTAGGGTGGGGATGAAATAAGTGTGAGGTTGGGCGCCCATAAGCCGGTTTAACCCCCCAGTGACTTTTGTCACTGACCGTTCCAAGGCGGTACTTCCATCTTCCTCCTATTGTATGTTTGTTTTGTCTTTGTGTGTCTCTTGTTGTTTTTTCTAGTTATGTACATTTGCTGTTTCCTTGTGTTGCTGTTCGGGCGAGTGTTTGTTCTGTATGTGGTGTTTCCTGCATGACTCATTTTTGTACTTTTACTTCTTCTTCTGTGATACTTATGTCCGTCAGTGGAGCTTTAAAGACTTTTTCTTCTAGGTCAGGAATTGAAGACAAGTCTTCTTTCGTAATCACGCTTGTAAAACAGTTGTTTAAGATTTCAGCTTTTTCTTTACTTTCTGTTTGAGGGTCCCCATTGCTGTCTTCCAAATTTCCTAATATATCTTTGCACTTAGTTTTACTCCTCGCATATTTCCAGAATTGTTTTTTTTTTCAACTTTGATATTTTTAGCCAGATGTTTCTCATATTCCACTTCAGCCTTTTTGATTTCGATACTTGCTTTATTTCTTGCGTGATTGTATATATTTCTATTGTCCTCACTCTTCTTTTTTGTGTACTTCAACCATTTTCGTCTTTTCTGCTTTACTGCTTCTCTCGCTGTAGCCGTCATCCACGGGGTATCATACTTTCTTCAGTGAGCCTTACACACCGGTATGTTTTCTAATGATTCATTATTGATAAATTTATTCCAAATGTCAGTGTGAGATGGTCACTTTTACCTAATGGTGCTTTGTAAGTCACACTATCTATCATGTTTTCTTCATTACAGAAGATTAAGTCTAATACAGAGTCCCTTTCTCCTGTTTTTTGCCGTGTTGGCTCTTTGACATGTTGGAACATATAGTTATCTCGAACAGTCTCTATAAACAATGTACTGGGGTGGTTTTCATTGCATGGGGTAGTCTCATTGTCCCAGTTAATATCCCTAAAGTTAAAATCGCCTACACCTATCCTGTGTGTGAATGTTTGGTTACTACTCTTATGACATCCTAGAACTGTGGAGAGTTCTTCCATGTAGTTCCCGTCACTGTTTAGACTTCTATACATACTTTGGATAAGTAGCCAGTCCGAGTTTCTTAGTTTTACTGCAACCCCTATAACTTCGATTTTCCGGTAGTGTTCAGTTTTGATTTGTTGAGCACAAATATCATTTTTTATACAGATGGCAACTCCTCTTCCTTTGTATTTGTCTAGATCTGCTGTAAAAATCTGGTAACCCTCTATCTGGAGTTCTTTTTCCTGGATTTCACAATTTCCCCTATTTTTTGGTAGTGTTTCTGTTATTACTATTATGTCAGAGTTCTCAATCTTTGATATTAATTGCAATTCATCAATTTTATTTGTTAAACAGTCTGCATTTGTATATAGTACTTTGAGTTGGTCATATCGATCTAATATATATTGGTGAGCCGAAATGGAGTAGCTTGATTCCCCTTCAGTACTGCCATAGGTCTCTAACGGTATCTATTTCCGTAACAATTACATCATCTTCCGATGTTTCAGTCGAAGTCATAGATGTACTATGAATGCAAGTACTGTCTAATCCTTTTCCTATCGGCGAAATATTTACAAGTACGTCGCCATTAAAAGATGAATTATTTACATTATCAGTGTTATTTTCATTCCTAGTAGTATTTACATGGTTAAAATGTTAAAATAAATATTTCTAAGAGTGGCACTCGCCTCTGATCCCCTGTTTTGAATGCCTCCGACTACTGTAACATCTCCAATTTCTGTTTCATTTAGATATGGTTCTTTATCATTTCTTTGTTTTATTAGTCCGGTTTCATTAGTATTTTGTTGGATGTCTTTTGGTTGATCTGCGGCATTTCTTTTCAACCTTCTTTCGTTCAGTCTAGCTTTATTTGCTTCACGTTGCCGGGGTGTCAGATCTTTTGCGATGATCACTCTCTGTAATAATTGGTCTGTGACTTTTTATACCCCCCTTTTGAAAAAATGGGGGTATATTGCTTTGCACATGTCGGTCGGTCGGTCGGTCGGTCGGTCTGTCGGTCGGTCGGTAGATCGATGGTTTCCGAATGATAACTAATAAACGACTTGGCCTAGAATCTTCAAACTTGCTGTGGTGGTTGGTCATGACAAGTAGATGATCCCTATTGTTTTTGAGGTCACTAGGTCAAAGGTCAAGGTCACCATGACCTTAAATGGTGAAATAGTTTCCGATCAATAACTGCTCAAGGGTTTGGCTTGGGATCTTCAAACTTGCTGTGGTGGTTAGTCATGACCACTAGATGACCCCTATTGATGTTGAGGTCACTAGGTCAAAGGTCAAGGTCACCATGACCTTAAATGGTTAAATGGTTTCCGATCAATAACTGCTCAAGGATTTAGCTTAGAATCTTCAAACTTGCTGTGGTAGTTGGTCATGATGACCCCAATTGATTTTGAGGTCACTAGGTCAAAGGTCAAGGTCACCATGACCTTAACTGGTAAAATGGTTTCTGATCAATAACTGCTCAAGGGTTTGGCTTAGGATCTTCAAATTTGCTTAGGTGGTTGGTCATGACAACTAGATGAGTCCTATTGTTTTTTAGGTCACTAGGTCAAAGGTCAAGGTCACCATGACCTTAAAGGGTGAAATGGTTTGCGATCAATAACTGCTCAAGGGTTTGGCCTAGGATCTTCAAATTTGCTATGGTGGTTGGTAATGACCACTAGATGACCCTTATGGTTTTTAGGTCACTAGGTCAAAGGTCAAGGTCACCATGCTCTTAACTGGTCAAATGGTTTCCGATCAATAACTGCTCATAGGTTTGGCTTAGAATCTTCAAACTTGCTGCGGTAGTTGGTCATGACAACTGGATGACCCCTATTGTATTTGAGGTCACTAGGTCAAAGGTCAAGGTCACCATGACCTTAACTTGTAAAATGCTTTCTGATCAATAACTACTCAAGGGTTTGTCTTAGGATCTTCAAATTTGCATAGGTGGTTGGTCATGACAACTAGATGAGCCCTATTGTTTTTTAGGTCTCTAGGTCAAAGGTCAAGGTCACCATGACCTTAACTGGTGAAATGGTTTGCGATCAATAACTGCTCAAGGGTTTGGCTTAGGATCTTCAAACTTGCTGTGGTGGTTGGTCATGGCCAGTAGATATCCCCTATTACTTTTGAGGTCACTAGGTCAAAGGTCAAGGTCACCATGACCTGAACTGGTGAAATGGTTTGCGATCAATAACTGCTTAAGGGTTTGGCTTAGGATCTTCAAACTTGCTGTGGTGGTTGGTCATGACAACTAGATGACCCCTATTGATTTTGAGGTCACTAGGTCAAAGATCAAGGTCATCATGACCTTAACTGATGAAATGGTTTCCAATTAACAACTGCTCAATGGTTTGGTTCGGGATCTTCAAACTTGCTGTGGTAGTTGGTCGTGACCACTAGATGACCCCTATAGTTGTTGAGGTCACTAGGTCAAAGGTCAAGGTCACCATGACCTTAATATGTGAAATGTTTTCAGATCAATAAATGATCAGTGGTTTGGCTAAGGATCTTCAAAGTTGCTGTGGTGATTAGTCATGACCGCTAGATGACCTCTATAGTTGAGGTCACTAGATCAAAGGTAAGGGGGTCTGGGGGTATACATGTTTTACAAACATCTCTTGTTGTTTTATGTACTTGGCATTGTCCAAAATGTCTTTCCTGGTATGTTTATTATCCATTATCACTTTTAAGGGTCGACCGACACCATCCTTTGGGATCCCTATCCTAAAGGTTAATTTCACTTCTACTTTGTCCACTCCTATTTCATTACATATGCGGCTAAACTTAGCTATGTCTTCCTCTTTCTTCTTTTCCGGAGTTTTTTCTTTTGATTCTGGCATATTGAAAACCATGAGGTTAAGCATTCTTTGTTTTTGTTCCTCTATTTCTCTTACTTCTATCCTAACTTCTTTACTGATTTTGTCCATTATTTGTTCTGTTACTTCCTTGACAACGTCTGTTTTCATCTGTGTAACTTCTTCTTTTACATTTGATTTAACTTGTAAACTGATAGTGTCGATCTTTTCTTCTATAATACTCATTCTTGCTTCATTTTTCTGATCTAATAACTGGAACGATGACGTGATATTTGACATGGATGGAAAATTGTATTTGCATGGGGTACATGTCCATTTAAAATTGTTTTCAGGATCTTCTTGAATTGCCTCATGTAGAGCTTTGGAAATATTTGTGCATCTAAAACAGTACAACATGTTGCACACCGAACAGTAGTAGGAATTTCCTGTATAAGATATATTTTCCTCACATTTTGGACATAGTTCGCTCCCAATTCGCTGACGTTTCTGCGAGATCCTTCTGTTAACTGGGGTAGACGTACTTGCGTAGAAATCTAGTTGACTTGGGCGAAGATTGAACTCGCTCCTGTCCTGCGTTTCAAAGTCCTCCATATCTGTTTCTGTCCCCTATTCCCCTCCTATTTAACTGTGGCAAGGACAATCCTTACAGCATCAGTCTATTTAAACAGTATGAATTCTAGTTAACTTTAATTTCTTACTATAATTTTCTATATAAAAAGAAAAAGAAATGCAATACTATTCATTAACTTTTAGTACTAATATTTGTCTCCTCAAGTATTATAATCCTATTTAATAACAGTCCGGTAGCAGTACTTTCATCACCATCTGTCTTAGCCAATATCTGGAAAGTGTAGCACCAGGATGAACTCCATCCGTAAGAAGACCATATGCTATTTTAATAATTCTGTGAGATTTATTGCTTAAAACCATGCATTAACACTAAGTCTTATTTACATAGTAATGGTAAATATAACTAACGCATTCTTAAAACATTTATCAAGTTACAATTCTGTAGTTCTTCAGCACTTCAAGACATTCGAATCGAAACATGTGTGTATAAGCGATTTAAACAAGTTAATAAATGTTAATACCTGACGAAGCGATATTGTTTGCCAGTTTTATTAAAATTCATCACAAATCTGATTAGTAAGTAGTAAGATAAAACGCACTTTTAACGAAACGTTTTGACTATATGGCTGCCAAATTGTGTCGTCTGCAAAACTTGTCGTCTGCTGCATTTTTTTCTTTTGTATTATTTGTTATTACAACCGGTCACGATAACAAACACTTTGGTTCCGGATGAGACGCCGAGTTACCCGGTGTCCTATATGAATCCACACTGTTTGCGTATGTTATTACAGATGCAACATTGGCAGCGGAAGAACTTATATCATGTCGATTATTTTACTTAAAAAGGTGGAAGTGGAATAACCGGGACTGGCTCTAGTGGAACTGGAACTGGCGGTAACACGGGTGGTGGATATGGTAAGATTATCAGGGCGAAATTATCTGAAATAAATAATAAAGTTGTTGATACCATTTCTAATTAAGATGCATAACATGAGTTTTTAGCAATAACGAGCTGAGCAATTATGGAAAAATAGTCAAACAGGGAGAGCCACACACGAAATGACACCGCACAAAACACCATCTAACAAGAAACGGTAAAGCCACAAGACAAAACATAACAGGACGCATATCAAGACGAAACACATTAAACATTAAGCATATTAAACAACAAAATTGACCGTAGGCTGAAAGCAGGAGTGCCACCTTGGAACGGCCAGCAGCCAAAAACAATAAAAAAGGGGCTACTAACTAACATACTAAAGGTTTCGAATCGACCAAACATTGAAGGGAGCGAAATGGAGAGGTTGATGCATGTCACAAGCGTATGTTTATTACTTTCAAAAGTAAGCTAACATTAACAAACCCTCCTGTGAATTGAATGCCTGCACATTCTGGTGTGTAAATGTTCTGGGTCTCGACGAGGATCCAGCAAATATTCACAACTGTAACTTTCGATTATAACATTAGATTGCCAGTTCATTTTTCTCCAACAAATATAGGTCATTTTGCATATTCTGACCGTATTTGTACAAAAGTTTAGTCACATAACGTGCCCTTGCCGCTAGATACTCAGATTTATATTAACAAATATCCATATTATATTTTAATGGATCGATGTGCTTCGATAATGCAACACTTTGACCCATTTTTGGTTTCACGATTTTGTCCACCAGCTAATTGCGCATGCGCAATATCGATAAGGTTTTAAAATTATTTAGTCTTGACATCGTTACTCATGTTGTTCCAAAACGGTGGTTTCCTTTTCCCTGTGACCAACTTTGTTATTAAATACGCCTAATGTTTTATGTCTTGATATACGTCCCGTTAGGTTTTGTCTTGTGGCTGTGCCGTTTCTTGTTTAATGGTGTTTGGTGCAGAGGTTTTTCTCATGTTGTTCTCCCTGTTTGACCGTTGTTTTTCATATTTATTTACAAACCAGACTCGCCCATTGTCAGCGTCGTTTGAGCATCGAACCCGACATTTGAAAGCGATTTGTTTACCGATATTACAATACAAATTTTACCGATATTAGTATACGCGATTCGTTTAATCTGGATGAATGATTAAATTCTACAGACGTTTATGAGTTTGAAATAGAACATATGAGAATGTAGTCCTAAATATACAACGTTTCAAAGGAGATATAATAACTTTATGGTCTCACAATAGAAAAGCATCGGATTCTTTTAAATGTTTTGTACTAATGAATAGCCACTAATCTCTTCTATCCATTGCATTAACGAAATGAACCACAACAGCCGTGTACAACCGTTTGCTTTATTACCATCAAGTGTTTCTTTAACTTACCAGTCAGCTATTAACGAGGAAGGGATCATCAGGGCACTTAGGAGGAACTGAACAATTGGCGGTTATTTAGCCGTATTTCCCTCTCGGTAGCCTCCAAATGTAACTTACATGACTAGATAAACATGACTAGATCACGTGACTAGATAAACATTATGATGAGTAGTGTATGGGACATTGATAATGAAATGAGCTGTTTAATGGGAAACACCTTTGTTGGTTATCTCCCAAATGCCAAATTTATAGGTGTCGCTCGCACCAAGTACGTTTCACATCCAGATACCTTCTGATTTTATCGATCGCCAATGTGTGTGTTTACTGTGGTTACTCATGATAAGATTGATCACTAAAATGATTTAAATCTTAAATTTTGAACATAAATACAGTTCTTTCAACCATTTTGCAAATATGAAGGAGGGTACCTAGACATCACACTTTCAGGACTGGACATTACACTTCCCCTGTTATAATGTAAATACAGACTTAAAGGATATATTGTGTTTACCCTTGTTTGTTTGATATAGTTTTGATTTTAATAGTTCACTTAGCCGTATTTCCCTCTCGATAGCCCAAAACTATGTAGGTCACGTGACTAGATTCTGATGCGTGGTATAATTATGGGACTTACTTATTACAGTAAAAGTTTGATCAGTTTGTATAGAGATTATAAGATTAAATTCGGCAACAAATAGTACATACAAATTGCAGTAAATATAAACAATAGAAATTATACCAATAATACACTTAAACAAGATAAAATATATATACTGCACAACAGCAGGTGTTAAGTGGTTGACTGGCGGTCGAACAAAGTCGACTCGTATTTAATTCCCAGTCTGTGTTGTTATAGTTTCTGGTCCTTCGCGGTCGTTAGTTTGGGCGTTAGTAGTTTTGGAACTTGAATAATGTTTAACCCATTCCCTCATATTGACGTCTTTTGACCACACTGTAAAAGTCACTGTGAAACCATTGTGATAAATAGAGCATTTGCTCCTGCACATGCTGTATATATCACAATGGTTTCAAACTACAAAATTCAAAAATTGTCCTTTTCTGAAGTTAATGCTCCTTTTCGGTAGATTTATTCAAAGAGGTTGTATCTAAAAATAGGTTTTGAGGTAATGTGTTAAGCCGGTGGATAGTGAGTAGTGAAAAAATAGTGAGTAGTGGATAAATGCTCTATTTACCACAATGCTTTCTAAATTTGACTTTTACAGAGGGCGCCATAATGCGTCACCAGGAGGGAATGCGTCAAGCTATGGAAACTAATGACTCAGTCCAAATAGCTTAGATACTGTTGAGACGGCAAGTTACTTGGCCTCTTATCTGGATCCAAGGTGTTTGCTAATGCGAATTAGGTCGCAAATAGCCGGTTACGTGTTAATAACAGATTTAGTTTTATATAGGTTGCGTTTTCGCTGGACATGTGTATCAGCACGGAGAGAACTGGAAGGACGGCTGTTACCGTTGCACGTGTTCCGACGCATCTACAGGGAAACGTTCGTGCCAATCCATGTACGTAATCTCTCTCACTGTACCATAGAACGTGTTAAACATTTTACCTCGTTCATATACAGTAGAACCCGTCTTAATCGGCCATCAAAAGAAGTCGGTTCCTGTGGTAGCCATTTGACCTGGTTTGCTCTGCTTGCAAAGGCGTACAGAGACGTATCAATGGAGAATAGGGTTAAGAGATTACTTACTGATTACATATGGGACTATTAGTAATCAGTTGATTACTTCATTTAGATTACGCATCATATAGAACGTTCATTCTGGAGTTTACTGTATTAATTTGTCCCTGCATTAAGCTACCACCCGCCTTCAAGATCGACAACTTGACAAACATTTCCCCTGCATATTTCTCATACGCTTATAATCTATTACACTTGTCATATTGAGTCAGTTTAACCTTTTTACCCCCAAAAAATGCACGACAGAAAGCACAGTCCCAGATCAGACGACGC
Source organism: Azorinus chamasolen (assembly GCA_963576725.1). Lineage (NCBI taxonomy): Eukaryota > Metazoa > Mollusca > Bivalvia > Cardiida > Solecurtidae > Azorinus > Azorinus chamasolen. The sequence goes on from OY755240.1 coordinate 7,326,648, forward strand.
CTTTCCAAGGCGGCGGCTGAACAGGGACTTCACTTTTTGTCTCAAACTCTATATCTAAATATGTGCTTTATTCTTTTGAAATTTCCATTTATTCATCTTTTTTCCTTTTCTTACCGAATTATTTAAGTAAATGGGATTGCAGACGACAATTAGAAAAAATGCGCCGACAGGGTTAAATCTACATCAGACACTCTCTTAACCAATCAATAAATGAATAAATACGGATGCCTCTAGAAGCAAATCCCTTAAGTGCTGTAGAAATTCTGAGTAAGATTCCTTATTTATTAAGCAACTGTCTCGTTTAAAACACATACACGAATGTTCGTTAAAGACAGTTTTTACAGTATCATACTAGTAGTTTCCTTTATCAGTTTTAATATTAGACTATAACAGTAGAACCTCACTATAACGGCCACTGAATTGTGTTAATTAGTTGGTATTTAGGGCAGGTGGTTGCGTAAAGCAAGGTAAAAGTAAAACAGAATGCTCGTTTCACCTTGCTTAGAACAGCAACCTGCTTTTAACACAAATTAATTGATGTAATTTAGTGGCCGTTATAGAGAGGTTTTACTGTATCTACAATACTTTTTTGTATCAATGTAAGACATTATGACACCATGAATATCAATTACTTTTATTTTTTATAATGGTATATTTAC